>OY720347.1:40336454-40943954 GCA_963082975.1 Labia minor | reverse complement strand
CTTCCAGAAAGAAACACCCTGAAGTTGGATTTATCAAGTCACAAAGTGCTACCATTACACCCTTATTGCGACCATTTTTTACACCCTACATTAGTCCTTCAAACCCTATTTTTATATCCTTACACACACCACATAAATTTAAATAAAATGTTCAATATTCTGATTTTATAAAAATTTTCTCATTTACTAAAATACCTTACTGCCCCAAAATATCATTTCATGGAGGTCCCACCGAGATATGAATAAAAGGCAGTAAGAGTGATTAATTATTTGATTTTAAAAAAAAGAAAAAAAATATTTTTTTTGTGAAAATTTTTACGTATTTCCCCTACTTTCACTTTCCCCCATCTCGGAGTTGGGTATTTCTGGAAGGAGAAATAATATGCGTGTGTTAAATAAAAAAAAGATTATATATATTTTTCTATTTTTAAAGTTTTTTATGAATAACTGAATTATCGAATGTGTTTACTGTGTGGTTCAAAGTTTATTTTTCTATTTTTTTATCGACAAAAAAAAAAATATATATCTCTTGTTTTGGAAAAAGTATAATTTTAGAGAAATGTTTTGTTTGATTGAAATGATTTAATTAGTTTAATGTGTTAAGAAATATTTTTTTAATTTTTTATGTATTCGAATTATATCACTTGTAAAAAAAAAAAAAAATATATGTTAATTTTTATTGATTCATTTAAATAATCTAATTTGGTTCATGTCTTAAAAAAAAAAAAATAGTTTTTTTATTGATCAATTGTTTTTGTACTAAAAAAAATATGTTTTTAAATTTTTTATTCAATGTGTTTTGGTGATAAAGAAAAATAATTTTATTGTGATTTTTTTATTGATTTTTGTAATTTCATTTGTTCAGTTAATAATGTCAACCAATGAAGGTGATCATTCCTTATACAGCAATGATGCAAAACGAAGGCAGCCTGTTAATAGTAAACTTCTTAACAATGATACGGGATTTTTCTCAAAACAACAACAGGGAACTGAGAGGAATGGTCGTACTGACAATGTTGATCCTGCGGCTTCTGGACCCAAGGGGAGTGCGAAAAGCCAACGAAACCGTATGTTAGACAACCATTTAAAGAAATTAACTGCTGATTTCTTACTAATATTCGCAGAAAAACTTAACGATAGTTCCCAGAAAATAGGACTTCCAACTAATTTTGACATTCCAAAATTGGAAAATGAAATTGAATTAAAATTAAATGAAATAGATAAAAATTTGAGTGATCAAGCTAGCAAGTTGGAGAATGTCAGGTCCGTAGTTGAAAATGAAGTTAATGATGGTCTTAATAACGATAATATTAATAGTCTTGTCAGTCCGCCAAGTGAAAATTTAAATAATAAAACTTTTGATACCGTAAATGAAATTGATAATAAGAACAAAGATAGTGTTAAAATTAATAGAAATAATAAGCCTTTTAGTCCGTCTTCTGTAGATTTAAATAATGAAACTTTTATTACAGTAAGTGAATTTGAAAATAAGAATAATGATAGTGTTAATATTAATAATGATAAAAATTCGTCTTGTCCGTCTAATGTAAAAATAAATGAAAAAACTTGTGATTCAATAATAGAAATTAATAATGTTAATAATAGTAGTATGACTTGTTCTGATAGTGTGTGTATGTCTCAAGTTGTTCTGTCTGTAAAAAAAAAGCCATCAGTAACTGAAACCGAGCCTGAAATTAGCCAACGAAAAGATCTCTCAAATAAAAATCCTAATGAACCTCTCCAGCAGTTTAACAAAGAAAAACAGTCTATAAAAGTAACAAAAAACATACCTGCGGATATTGTCAATCGTAAGTCCCTTCATAGTCTAAATAAATCAATAAATGAAATTCTGTCTGAGTCAAATCTGTTAACGATTAGAAATAAAAAATTTGCTAAGTCTCCAAGTTTACATGCAATAATTAATGAACCAAATATAGATAAGTATGTCCCGTCTCGAATTGAAAATCATGAATTAAATAAAAGTCAGTCTTATAAAAAATATTTCTTATTTAATAATGTCTCGTTCATGAGAGACAAAATGATTAAATTATCCCGTCTTGTCGTACAACCAATTATTCCAAATTTAATAGTCAATCCCTTCCACGTTATTACTGGTCATTTTGGTATAGCTAAAAAGAAAAACAAAATGATTAGCCGGTCAGATTTATATTAGAAAAATTTAATTAAAATTGTAATGTCTGATTTCAATGCATTTAACTGTCTGTCACAAAAAAAATAAGTATTCGCAGGATTATAGATTTCAGATCCTTTTCCAAGTCTAAAAAAAAATATTAATTTAAACAAAGTTCCCCTAATTAAACAGAATTTTTGGAGAGTTCAACTGTAAAAATTTTGAAATTGATTCAGGAATAAATATAGGATTTTTTTCTCTCTCTCTCATTAAATAATATGAAACGTTGAAATATAAAGATTGAAAGGTGTAAGAAAATGTTTAGTTAAAAAGTAATTTAAGATTATTGATTCTTTATGTGTTAGGGACATTGTTAGGAAAATAGTTAATGAAAAATGAAATGATTACAGATAGAATGAATATTGAAAAAATTGAAAAAAATGGAATTCTAAGTATATTATTTTAAAGAGATTAGTGAATTTAGATGTATTTTTATTTTTATTTTTTTTTATATAAAGAAGAAATGGTAAAAAGTTATAATTATACTGAATAAAATCAAATGTCTTTTTTGTCGAAATATTCCTCAATGGGTCATGAGTTGCAGGCGTTAATATTGTTCGTATGAATATCTCTAGAGAGAGTATAAGAATTTAAAATTTGTTTTAAAAATTAGTTTTGAAATATAAATGGAATCAAGGTTTCTAATTGTTTTGTCATTGTTTTGTAGGGATTGGTAAATTTCATTGGAAAATGATGTGTCTGTTTTATAAAAAAAATATTATATATAAAAAAAAATTAATTGTCATTAAAATGAATAAAATTGGAAAATTAGATACTTATAACGTGATAGAAATGTGTATTTTGTATTGAAAATAACAAAAAAAAGAAAAGTTAATTTTTTTTAATTTTTATTCTTAAATTTGTGAACTTCAAATTAGAATTAAAATATGAAAAAATATTTATTTAAAAAAACTGTTAAATTAAAAAATGAAATTAGTTAAAAAGAAAGATTAAATAATAAATCAAATAATGTCTTAATAAATAATAATATTAAAAATTCACTCTGTTAAATTGAGATTATTTTAGTTAAAAAAAAAAAAAAAAAAAAAAAAAAGGAAATTTATTACTAAAATAGATTAAATAAATGGAAAATAATAATTTATAAATAAAAATAATATTTATATAAAAATCTGTTCAATGGAAATTATTTTTGGTTTTAAAAAAAAAAAATTTATAGCTAAAGAAAGATTAACCAATGAAAAATAATAATTTATAAATAAAAATTTAATATTGGTATTTCAATATTAAAATCCCTAATAGAAAATTTCTAATATTATAATAAGATTAAAATTGTGTCAATTTCTTAAATAACTCTTTAAGTTAAATTATATAATTGTAATATTTTTGTTCCTTTAAATAACATTCAATTAACTGTTATAAATAAATAATGTAAATAAAAATTAGATTATAAATAAATGTAAATATTTAGTTTTAAGTATAAATCAAATAAAATTATAATGGTGTTTAAAATGTGTGTTGAACATTTCAAAAACTTTAAAATGGACTAAAGACCATAGTGAAAAGTGAACCAGTGTGAGTGTAAAGTGTGTTTTGTTTTTTTTAAAAAAAAAAATTTTTTTTTTAGACTACAACAATTTATATATAAAAAAAAAAAAAAATTTTTTTTTAAAGCCAACAAGGGGGATGAAGTGAAATTTTAGTGATAGCGATTCTCAAGAATTTTATTTCTAGAAAATTTCCTATGAAATAAAATAAAAATTAGGATATTTTCTAGAATTGGTTAAATTAATATGAAACCCAAAAAAAATCAAAATTCCAACGAAGTGATGTTAAGCCAGGGTCAAGAATCAAATCCTTCCCGACTCGGAGCCGAATTACGACACCCGATTGGCTGAGAGCCTGGAGAAACATAAAAGTTATGAGAAGAGAGGGGAAGAGCTGGCAGCAGGCAAGCGGTTGCCAGAAGCAGTCGCCAACGAGGGGTCCAAGCGGAGAGTTCGAAGGGAGTCGAAGAGCGCTCCAAAGCAGTCGCCAAGGAGGAGTCCAAAAAAATGGGTCGACACGTGTAGTTCAGGACAAAGGGTCCTGAAGGAGAGGACAGGTGAAGCAGAGTCCTGAAGCATGGGCTGAGGACATCTTTAAATCGGACCGAAGCCCAATATCACCCGGTCCAGCGCTGTTTCTCTCCAGGACTACCAGTTCACGCTGCCTTCACCAGTTCTCATCACATCGCTATCATACAACTCTCCACCCTTCCAGAAAGAAACACCCTGAAGTTGGATTTATCAAGTCACAAAGTGCTACCATTACACCCTTATTGCGACCATTTTTTACACCCTACATTAGTCCTTCAAACCCTATTTTTATATCCTTACACACACCACATAAATTTAAATAAAATGTTCAATATTCTGATTTTATAAAAATTTTCTCATTTACTAAAATACCTTACTGCCCCAAAATATCATTTCACTATAATGATCTTTTCCATCTAAGAAGGGATCGTAAGTTATGCTTCGGTCAGTACTTTTCCTAAATATATGATAAATAATTGGAATTTTGTTTGAGTCCTGGATGTAGCCATTTGCGTCCAAATAGGTGAAAGCCTCAGGTGGGATAAAGCCTGAAATTAGGGTTCGCCTAAAGTACATGTCGTTAGGGTATGAAGCCCCGTAGATTAAGCTATTTTCTCGAATGTTGATTATTTTACTAAAGTAATTGCGGATTAATTTAATTATAAATATGTCAATTCTGTTTAAATTAGAAAAGTTGTATATTATTTCGTTACTATAATATTTTTTGTAATCTGATTCAGGGGATCTGTATTTACCCAGACATGCTCTTAGGCAACTCCTTTCAAATTTTCTTATTGATTCCATTACTGAGGCTGTTTGGTTGAACCAAATGCAACATCCGTATGTAATTATTGGCCGAACAAATAAGCTATAACATAAAATTTTTAATTTTGGGTCTAGATAAGGACAGTAGAATAACTTTTTTAATCCCATGAAAGCCGATCTAGCTTTATCTAATTGGTTTTTGACATGTTTATTGAATAGAAGACGTTCGTCTAAGTAAACTCCTAAGTATCTGACTAAGCTTTTGTGTGGAATATTTTGTCCGTTAATTTTAATTTGAAATTTTTTCCAATTTAATTTTGTGTTATGATTACATCTAGCAATTAGGGGCCTAAATAGAATAGTTTCACATTTATTGATATTAATTTTTAATTTCCAAGAATGATAAAAAGAAAAGATTTTGCCTACTAAGATTTCAAGATCATGTTGTAGTTGTTTAGACTTTGTGCCCGACAGATAGACGATTAAATCGTCTGCGAAGGCAATTCCATATTTACCCTTTGTTTCGTTCAGGCCATATGCAGTGAGAATATCGCTAATAAATATGTTGAATAATACTGGCGAGTTTATTGTACCCTGTTGTAAACCATTTGTGACTTGGCATTGAATAGAAGACACAGTGTCATTGTTAAATGTAACGAAAGATCTTCCTTCGATCATATTCCAAATGAATTTAATCAGGTTTTCATCGAAACCTTTTGTTAACATTTTGTAAATAAGACCTTCACGCCATACAGTATCAAAGGCCTTTTCCACGTCGATCAGACAAGCTGCAACTACTTCATTATTATTTAATGACCAGTAAATATCGGAGGTGAGTTTCGAAATAGCATGTACTGTTGAATGTTTAAAGCGAAACCCGAATTGTGATTCTGGGAGAACATTTAAACTTTCCATAGCGGAGACCAGTCTTTTGTTTATCAACACTTCAAGGATTTTACCTACATTAGATAATAGGCTGATCGGACGAAGGTTTGACATAGAGGAGGGGTTTTTACCTTTCTTAGGGATAGCAATTACATTGGCTTTTTTCCATTTTTCAGGAAAGTAGCCATTGTTAAGTGCGTTGTTGAATATAATCGTGTATATTTTAATAATTTTCTTTGGCAGGCGTTTTAAAGCACAATTAGGTATCTTGTCCGGGCCTGTCGACTTTTTATTATTTAGATGTCTAATAATATTTTTGACTTCATTGAATTGTGTTAAGAATGGGTCTTGGTGTTGGGTAGGAGATGTTGATTTATTGCTATGGGAGAAAGTGGTTATTGTTTTGTTGTTATGAGCGTCCCTTACTATTTTTTCTTTGAGTTGGTTAATTTTGGAATTTATTATGTTAGAGAGACCTGGTTTTCCCATGTCTTCGTTTTGTTTATGGGTTAGAGAAAAGTGACAGGCTATTATGTTAAGTTTATCTTTTGTGTCAAAAATTTCAAAGTTTCCAGATGAATTTTTGTTTTGTTTATGTATGTTAATATTTGCCATTCTTATTAAATCGGAATTGTTTTTGTCAATTTCTATTTTATTGGGGAAAGAGTTTTTATTTTTATTTCTAAATAATGAATTTATTTTAGGGAAGGTCTCGAGGGAGTTATTTAACGGAATAGTTTCAATTTTGTCTTTCCAATATTTGTTTATTGCAAGCGAATATTCTTTGGAAAGTTTTTGCCTCGTAAGGGAAAGTAGATGTTTCAGTTCTTTGAATTCAGAGGAATTTATGTTTAAGTTTTTTCTATAGAAACTATTTATTTGTGAAACGAGGAAGCTTTTTGCTTTATTTAATTTTTTAATTTTATTATTTAAATATTTATTAACTGAATTTTGATATTTAATTGGCGGAGTAGATTTGTGTAGAGCTTTCAGTATATGGTTTTCGATTAGAATTATTGAGCTATCTATTTCATCATTATTTAGATTTTTTGTCTGGGATATGTTCAGAGGAATATTTTTGTTAAGAAGATCTTTGAAATGATTCCAGTTGGTTTTATTGAAATTAAATTTAGTACTGAGTTTCTCATTCAAAAAGTTTTTGGGTTGGGATAAATCTATTTTAATTAATGCTAATAAGCCAAGATGATCACTATCAAAGTAAATAGTGGGTAGTTGATTTTCATTCAATGAGTTAAGAATATTGAGACGCGAATCCAAGAATATTAAATCCAGGTATGAAGAGCATCTGGGATACGAAGGAAATTCCGAGAAAACGAATTTCATTCTGAATTTAATTTGGTTTTCGGTGAACCAATTTCTAAGGCTTTTTCCTCTAAAATCATTTAATTTATTATTCCAGAGGCGATGTTTTGCATTGAAGTCGCCTGCCATGATAAAGAAGTTTTTATAATTCGAAAAGTTTAGTGATTCAAAGATTGTGTTAATTTCTTTAATAAAATTACTGTTATTCCTATTTGTACTATATATTGATATTATAAAGAGATTTTCAGTAGAATTAAGTTTAATTTTGATTATAGTGGACTCAAGAGATTTGTTGACTAATTTAAATTTAGTAATTTCCGTGAATTTTATATTTTTTTTTACTAAGATAGCGGTACCGCCTCCAAATGTGTCACCTGGTCGATCAGTTCTCACGACCGAATAGTTGGGAAATTCAAGAAGGTGTCTAACATTAAGCTTAGTCTCGCATAGGATGAGAATATCTGGATTGTGAGTTGAAATAATTTGTAAGAGGTCAGCTTTTTTTTGAATTGAAATGAGGGAATTAACATTTAAGGAAATAATTTTTAGATTGTGAGAGTTTAGATTGTGTCTGAATGTGAAAGATTTAATATTTGGGATATATTATTAATTTGAGTTGAGTGGGTTTGGAGGCCATTCAATATTTTGATCATATTTACTTCGATTCGTTGCAGCCTAACTGAAAGGTCATTGTTATCAACAGGGTTTATGATAGATTGACTAGAGTTAGTATTATTATCGTTATTATAAATGTGATTGTTATTATTGCCACTAGATTTGTGACCTTTTTTAACGTTATTATTTGCTACTATACTTGCATAAGATGTGTTTGGGCTGACTAAGCTTTTAATTGAATTTAGTTTATTATGAATATTGTTTTTTTGTTCTAATTGTCTATCAATTATTTTCTTGTTGATTTCAATTCGTTTAGGACATCCGTGATAAGAGGCTGGGTGCCCTTTACTTTTACAGTTAACACAATATATATCAATTTTAGGAGACTCGGCTAGTAAATTGCATTCCCCGGGGGAATGCACACTATCACATTTTACACATCGGAAGTCCAAATTGCAATTACTCGCTGTGTGCGAGTATCGTTGGCAATTATAGCATTGGGTCACTTTGCTTTTTTGTATTCTTTCCCAATAAACTTTGTGATAGCAAAGTTTATTAATAGAAGTTTTTTTTTTTTTTTTTTTTTTTTCTTTTTCTATCCTGCGACTTAGCAATCTGTTTCTGCAGAAACAATAATCTAATTTGATGTCAGATTTACATCAGAGGAAATAAATTAGCTGAGATGTGTCCCCAGTGGTACCATTCTCATATCTTGTCGTCAAATCTTGTTGCTAGGTCTGGTATACTATTTCTTTTGAGGCGAGAGTATCTCAGACTACCCTCCCCCTGCAGTTCTGCGGCAAGCTGATTAATATGTTGGTCGAGTCTTGTTTGGTAGTTCTTGCTGTAAGTCTCTATTTCCTCTTTCACCGTTCTCAGATTCAAGTCTAGATTTATATATTTGTTGCTTATGTATGGTGGAATATTAAACATTGCTCTCATCGTTTTACTTTGAAACCGCTCCAGTATTTCTATATTACTGTGACTGGCAGTGCCCCATAGCTGGATGCCGTATGTCCATACAGGCTTCAGTATAGTTTTGTATAATGTCATTTTACTGGAGTCGGTCAGCTGTGTCTTGCGTCCAATAAGCCAATACATGCTTCTAAGTTTGCAGTCTAATTGTTTCCTTTTTGTCCATATATGTTTGCGCCATGTGAGCCGTCGGTCGAGGTGCATACCTAGGTATTTAACGTCATCTGCTTGTGGGATTTCAGCATTACAAAGTTTTAAGGGTGGACATGTTTTTCTTCTGAGAGTGAAGGTTACTTGAACTGATTTATCAGTGTTGGCCTTGATTCTCCACTGTCCAAGCCATTTTTCAATAAGGTTCAGGTGTTGTTGGAGGATATCGGATGCTGAGTCTGGATTTTTATGTGTTGTAATAATCGCGGTGTCATCCGCATATGTCGCCATGGTGGTGGAGGCGTGAGCGGGTAAATCGGCTGCGTATATCAAATAAAGAACCGGTCCCAGTATACTACCCTGGGGTACTCCAGACCTGATTCCGTGCATGTCAGATGTGTCGGAATTTATCTTCACTTCATAACATCTATTTTCAAGATATGATTTTAAGAGTGGGAAGAATGAATGAGGCAGCATTTTTTTAATTTTGTATAGCAGTCCAATATACCAGACTTTATCAAAAGCCTGGGATATGTCTAGGAAGGCAGCGCAACAGTATTCTTTGTTTTCCAGTGCTCCGCCGATCACGTCAACCAATCGGTGCACTTGTTCGATAGTACCGTGACCCTCTCTAAAACCGAACTGGTAAGTTGGTATAATTTCTGTTAGATGTTCTCGCACTCTGTTTAATACAAACTTTTCGAGTAATTTTCCAGCTATCGGAAGAAGACTTATTGGTCTGTATGATGTAACATTATAAGCTGGTTTACCTGGTTTCTGTATCATAACGACTTGGGCTATTTTCCACTGGCTTGGGTAGTAGGATAATCTTAAACATGCATTAAAGATGGCAAGAATGAGCAGTAGTCCTTTTTTTGGCAGGTTTTTCAGAAGAGTAGCGTCTACGAGATCATAGCCGGGGCATTTACCTTCTTTAAGTTTTCGGATTTCCCGTATTAGTTCATTGAGAGTGACATGTTTTAACGGTAGGCACAACTAATTCGGAGAACTTAAATATTCGTCTATTTCTTTATCTAGGCCAAGGTCGTTGCTAGGAGGTGGTTCAAAAACTTTTTGTAAATGATCCGCGAAAGTGGTAGCTTTCTCACCGTCAGAACGAGCCCAGGTTCCCATTTGAGTTTTTATTGGTGTAGCCTGTTGTTTAGGACGCTTCAAGTATTTTGTAGCTTTGTACAGAGAGTAGTTGGTGTCGCTAGTAGGTGTCAGTTTTGCGAGGTGATCTTGCAGGACCTCATTTTTCCATTTTTTAGTTAGCGCTTTAAGTTGCTGCGATGCTTTATTGAAAGCAGTTTTATCACGTGCATAGTGGTTGTTTTGCCATACCCTGCGAAGTCGGCGTCTTTCAGTTACACAGTCCCTAATGAACGCAGGGTATACATGCTCTTTAGCTTTACCAGCTTTACCTTGGGGAGTGGATTTGTTGGCCGCATTGTGAATCAATTTGTTTAGATCTTCAATTGCATGTTCCACTTCTTCGACCGTTTTTAGTGAAATCGTGAGGTGTGTTTTTTCTGTAATAATATCTCTGTATTCTTCCCAGTTCGTTTTTTTATCGTATAATCTGGGTGGTGCTTTATTCAACATTATTTTATCGTTGAGATTAAGGATTACAGCCGAATGGTCTGATATAAGGTCTAAGTCAGATTCCACACTAGTGTTATTGATTATAATATTTTTTGTAATGAAAAAGTCCAGTAGATCAGGAGTTTTTCGTGGATCAGTAGGCCAATAGGTGGGTTTACTTGTGGACAAGCATTCAAGGTTAAGATCTTTAACAGCTTGGTATAGTTGTCTGCCTCTGGTTGTTACTAGCCTGGAACCCCAATATGAGTGTTTTGCGTTCCAATCTCCTCCAATTATATAACGATGTCCGAGTTGAGAGAAGAAATGTGTATAATCTTCTCGTAATATTTGATGTTTAGGCGGGCAATAGACTGCAGCTATTGTAATGTCTGAACTTTTATCGTTAACTTTAATGAGGGTGGCTTGTATCTTGTCTGTTACAATTGGTTCGAGTAAGTGATGTCTTATGTTACATTTTATGAGTACTGCCGTTCCTCCGTGCGCATTTCCTGATGGGTGATTGGTAGTGTAAATAGTATAGCCCTTAACAGAAAGAAAATTTTTACTTGTAAACCTGGTTTCAGATATTAAAGCTATGTCAATTTTGTTCATGTTCAAGAACATTTCAAGCTCTAGTCTCCGTGCGGCTAGTCCATTCGCGTTCCAAGTAATCATTTTGAGATTAGAATTAAACATTTCTTTTAAGGCTGCCCAATAGCTGGATAAACCTATCCATCATGTTGTCTACCATGTTAAGCATCATGGTTTGCATTCTGTTGAACATCTTATCTAGAATGTCTTCCAGCTGTTGCATTTGAAGAGGTTCATTTGAATTTGTTGTGTTATTTGTTTTGGTTTTTGTTACATCAGCATAAGATAGTGTATTTTTGTTTACAGCATTATTGTTGGTCTGTGGAATATCTACATCTGGCTTTCTAGTTTGTTGTTTTATTAGGTTTGTGCGCGTGGCTTTTGGTTGAATTTTTAGAATATGCTCCTTGTATTGTTTGTATTTAACACAACCTCTGTAACTGGCGGGGTGTTTTTGCTGACAGTTCGCACATGTAGCTTCTGTGTCTTTAGTTTTTTTACAAGAGCTGGTTGGGTGGTCTTCTCCGCACTTGACACATCTGAATGGTCGATGACATTGATTTCTAGAGTGACCAAACCGTTGACACCTTTTGCATTGGATGATTTCTTTTTTTTTATAAGGTGGTTCAAATGATACCTTCATGTGATTTAAGTATTTCAAATTAAATATATCCCTATTATTCGACTTGGGTTCTAGGTCTACATAAAACAAAGGTAGAGGTTCCTTTGAGGTTCGATGGCGTACATTTACGATTTGTCTAACTTCGTGCCCGTTTTCTTTGAGTATCTCTTTTATTTCAGTGGTATCTTCTGAGCTGTGGAGACCTCTCAAAACAACTCTGTATGGTCTTTCGCTTTTCAGCATGTATGTGTAGTGGCTAATATTGTTTGAGATAAATTTTTCTCTTATTGATTTATATTTTTCAATGTTTGCTGGCATTATTTTGACAATGTGCCCTGACTTCAGTGTAGTCATAGTGTAGTCATCCGCTGTTGTATTTTCTTTTAATTTATTTCTGAGTGAATTGATATCCAGGACCCCAGTTACGAAGATTGGCTCTGGTTTAGGTGGCTTTTCTGTTTCTTTATTGTCTGTTGTGGCTTCCTCATTGTCTAAAATATCAAATTTATTATGTGTAGGGATCGCATAATTAGTTGTATTAGACTTTTTCTTTATATTTTCAGTCTGAGGAGACTTGGTTACCTCTCTCTTTCTTTTGGCTTGGGGAATTCTGTCCTGCTGCCAGTCATTCTTGTTTGGGTTGTTCGCACTGTATGCAATTGTGTTGCTTGCTTTAATAATCCAGTCGGTTTCCTTATCTAGCTCTTCCTCATCAGTTAAATAAACTGGTTCATTCATTGTTTGGTTGGATGTTGATGCACCTTCTTCATCCATTTTCTTAATTTTACTTTCCAGATTCTTGTTCTGATGTTGCAGTTTATTTACAATTTCTTCAAGAGCTTTTTTTTCGTTCAGCTCTTTTTGCCATTCATTATAATAGTTATTGTTAATTGGGGGAGTGCAAGTAGTGAGTGAAGGGGAAGAGATTTTTGATATTTGTTCTCTATCACTCTGACATTTGTTATCCAGGTTTGGTGTTGACGGTGAGCGGTTTAAGGTTTTTCCTTTGAATGGATTGAAACCGCCTTGGTTATCCATATTATAATTAATTTAATCTTTTTGACTAAATATATTAACAAATAAATATAATATAATTAATTGAAAGGAAAAATTGTCGCCTCCGAGGCCGTTCGGGGCATTTTTGGACAGGAAGGCCCTGGAGATAATGTTAGTTTGTGAAAATACTTATTAAAGGAAACTATATATATATATATATATATATATATATACAAATCTATTTCAATATAATACTTCCAGCTCACTCACCAAAATAGACAAAAAAAAAAAAAAAAAAAAAAAAAAATAAACAAATAAATAAGGTAAATTAATAATAAATATCAAATAAAATAAATAAATAAAGGGTAAACAATAGGATAAAGAGGGGAGATGAGATGCCAACGAGATCGATCGTAGCAGGAGGGGTAAGGGGAGCGATCTTGGTAAGGAGTGGGAAGAAGATTGAGAGAGGGCAGGATTATTATTAAATAAAAATAAAATAAAGTAAAAATAAAAACAAAATGAATCAAAAATAGCAGATATTAATAAATAACTATATTTCTTTGGAATAGGATTCAAAGGAATTAAAAGGTTATGGAGTTCAGGATTGTACTTGAAATATGTAAAGAAAATATACTAAATCTATTGAAAAAGGGCAGAATAGGAGTGATTTGGAGTCAGGATAATGGTTCTAAATACCAGTAGTCACTGAGACAAGTGGACGATCAAAAATCCAATCGGTATGTCAAAAATTGCCAAGACTACGACCGAAAAAGTCAGGAGCTCGTCTATATGCGACCACTCGCCACACATATCGATTGAAACCATTAATAGAAGTAATATCACTAATTTTACTATCGGGTGTAAATTGAATTATAAAGTGTGGGAGGATCTTGTTATTTTTGCGAGACTTGGGAGTTGATAGTCTTTGGATTTTGACAATTTTTATTATTTTTTTTTTTTTTTTTTTTTTTTTTTTTTTATCAATATTGCCAATTTCCTCAGAAATCATTTCCTCATCTATGCCGTTATTTAGTCCTTTAAGAATAAGGGTTATGTTTTTTTCACACTTTGGGGTAAAAGTAAAAAATTTAATTTTTTGTTCTCTAATATGGCTAAGGAATTTTTTATAAGTCTCCAAATCCTCAATATAAATTGAGGATTTGAATGGCTTTTTATTTATATAGAAGTTGGCCTTTCTTTCTCTTAATTGTCTTAAGAGAAAGATAGAGTCCTCGTTACTCACAATTATTGGAGGGGGTTTATTATAATTACCACCTCTGGAGTTTGATCTTTGTTGAGTTGGAGTCGCAACATCATTTTGTATGTCTTCATGGGCTTGATGAGGTAAGTGCAGTGTAGGTGGTACCGGATGGTGGCTCGGAGATTCCTTGGCCGCCTTTTTTGCAGATGTTTTCATCGGTGAATTTCGGGTTCTTTTACCAGAAAAAGTGGCGAATCCCTCGCCTACGTCGGTTTGCATCTCCTCGTTTGCGAGGATTTCAAAGGGGTTTGTCGTTTCAATTGACGCGGCGTCATTTTGAATTGAATTTTTGTTCTCTGACTCGAGTTTTTTTATTTGCTATTTCAGAGAAACAATAATTCTGTTCAGTTCATCAATTTTTTTTTTATAAATTGAGTTAGACATATTGTTCTTACCGCTGGTCTATGATATTTTGATAATTACAAAGATATTTTTACCATCTTTCAAAGACATTTATTTGTTTTGTTATTTTTTTTGAGAGAGATTAATAAATATATATATATTTTATTAAAAATAAATATTTTTAATTTTATTTCGAAATTAAATAATGAATTTTAAAATATTTTAAATATAAAATTTCGAAATTAAATAATGAATTTTAAAATATTTTAAATATAAATAAATGTTAATACAATATCATTTAAAAAAAAGCGGGATTAATAAATATATATATATATTTTATTAAAAATAAATATTTTTAATTTTATTTCGAAATTAAATAATAAATTTTAAAATATTTTAAATATAAAAAAAATATTAATACAAAATTAAAAAAAGGAGGGAGTAAAATTTCAAAATGGATGCCATTTACGTCACCCATACATATATAATTTTCAATTAAGAAATTAATAATGAAGCTGTAAGTTTCAAGAGATGTGATCAATAAAACTCAATTTTTCTTTATAAATACTATATCTAGTGTGAATTTGAAAAAAATCGTTAGAGCGGTTTTTGAGAACCAATGGTTATAGATAGATATATAGATATATACAATTTTAGCTAGCATAATAAGATAAGAGTACCGGGAGCCCGAGCCTCGGCTCGGTACTTAAGTTAAAAAAAATGATTCATTATTATTGGGTTTGGCTGATAATATTAATACCTGGGATACCGAGCTGTCGCTCGAAAAAATATTTAGACATTATTATAGACATTTTCATTCTGTAAATTAAATAATTTTATTTCATTTAAATAAATATCTATTTTTAAATAATTTTTCTCTCTACATTATTTATTTAATTCTGACAATATATTAAGATCACACCGGGACCCCGAGCCTCGGCTAGGTAATTAAGTTAAAAAAAAATAATTCATTATTATATTGGGTTTGGCTGGTAATATTAATACTTGGGACACCGAGCTGATATACAATTCTTTAATTATTTATTACAATTATTAAATGTTGCATCATTGCATGGAACTTGGGGTCCTCAATAATACATAAATATGTATACCGGGACCCCGAGCCTCGGCTCGGTACTTAAGTTAAAAAAAATGATTCATTATTATTGGATTTGGCTGGTAATATTAATACCTGGGACACCGAGCTCGCTCTACCCTTTAAAAAATATTGATATACAATTCTTTAATTATTTATTACAATTATTAAATGTATTAAATAATATTTTATTGAAAAAATATTAAAAATTATAAAACTATCTAAAACTTAATTAATAAAAGAACAATGAATAAATAAATCACGAAAATAGATAAAAAAAAAAATGCACGCGGCGAGTTTCGATCCTTCGAACTCGGGGAGTAAAAACAATTGTTCTTACCGCTTTTTTTTTTATAAATGTGTTTATTAGCCAGAAGAAAACGATACATAAATTTTACAATATATAAATATAAATCCCTAAACACAGTGGGATTAAGTGATGCAATTAACAAAGAGTTAATAGAAGTAAGAAAAAAAAACATATTTAACAGAATGTTATGATCATGTTTATTACTTATAAATTATTTAATAATTATTTTCTTTATTTTACCTATTCAATTATATAACTATTGAGAGAGAATCAAATAAATTATTTACAAAAGAAGCAAGTACATTCCAATCTTATTAGATGAAAGGAATGTGACAATTTTTTAAATTATATATAATTTTTTTTAGGAAACTGGCTTTGGGAAAAAAACCTAAAAATAACATTACAAGAGGGGAAAGATTTATATATTTACAGAAGTCAATGGAGATGAAGGGTGGGATAGGATGAGTGGAAAGATTGAGAGAAATTAATAAATATTTACAATATTTTATATTTTAGTATACATTATTAAATTCTTATATTATAAATTTATTGAAAAGCCCTAATTACAATTAATTTTCAATCCACCAGTATTTTTTTTTCGCGATATTCTCATTCTTATCTCTTTTTGAGATTGCCATATTGAAACGCCAGAATCTATTGAAGTGAAATTTTAGTGATAGCGATTCTCAAGAATTTTATTTCTAGAAAATTTCCTATGAAATAAAATAAAAATTAGGATATTTTCTAGAATTGGTTAAATTAATACTAAAATACCTTACTGCCCCAAAATATCATTTCACTATAATGATCTTTTCCATCTAAGAAGGGATCGTAAGTTATGCTTCGGTCAGTACTTTTCCTAAATATATGATAAATAATTGGAATTTTGTTTGAGTCCTGGATGTAGCCATTTGCGTCCAAATAGGTGAAAGCCTCAGGTGGGATAAAGCCTGAAATTAGGGTTCGCCTAAAGTACATGTCGTTAGGGTATGAAGCCCCGTAGATTAAGCTATTTTCTCGAATGTTGATTATTTTACTAAAGTAATTGCGGATTAATTTAATTATAAATATGTCAATTCTGTTTAAATTAGAAAAGTTGTATATTATTTCGTTACTATAATATTTTTTGTAATCTGATTCAGGGGATCTGTATTTACCCAGACATGCTCTTAGGCAACTCCTTTCAAATTTTCTTATTGATTCCATTACTGAGGCTGTTTGGTTGAACCAAATGCAACATCCGTATGTAATTATTGGCCGAACAAATAAGCTATAACATAAAATTTTTAATTTTGGGTCTAGATAAGGACAGTAGAATAACTTTTTTAATCCCATGAAAGCCGATCTAGCTTTATCTAATTGGTTTTTGACATGTTTATTGAATAGAAGACGTTCGTCTAAGTAAACTCCTAAGTATCTGACTAAGCTTTTGTGTGGAATATTTTGTCCGTTAATTTTAATTTGAAATTTTTTCCAATTTAATTTTGTGTTATGATTACATCTAGCAATTAGGGGCCTAAATAGAATAGTTTCACATTTATTGATATTAATTTTTAATTTCCAAGAATGATAAAAAGAAAAGATTTTGCCTACTAAGATTTCAAGATCATGTTGTAGTTGTTTAGACTTTGTGCCCGACAGATAGACGATTAAATCGTCTGCGAAGGCAATTCCATATTTACCCTTTGTTTCGTTCAGGCCATATGCAGTGAGAATATCGCTAATAAATATGTTGAATAATACTGGCGAGTTTATTGTACCCTGTTGTAAACCATTTGTGACTTGGCATTGAATAGAAGACACAGTGTCATTGTTAAATGTAACGAAAGATCTTCCTTCGATCATATTCCAAATGAATTTAATCAGGTTTTCATCGAAACCTTTTGTTAACATTTTGTAAATAAGACCTTCACGCCATACAGTATCAAAGGCCTTTTCCACGTCGATCAGACAAGCTGCAACTACTTCATTATTATTTAATGACCAGTAAATATCGGAGGTGAGTTTCGAAATAGCATGTACTGTTGAATGTTTAAAGCGAAACCCGAATTGTGATTCTGGGAGAACATTTAAACTTTCCATAGCGGAGACCAGTCTTTTGTTTATCAACACTTCAAGGATTTTACCTACATTAGATAATAGGCTGATCGGACGAAGGTTTGACATAGAGGAGGGGTTTTTACCTTTCTTAGGGATAGCAATTACATTGGCTTTTTTCCATTTTTCAGGAAAGTAGCCATTGTTAAGTGCGTTGTTGAATATAATCGTGTATATTTTAATAATTTTCTTTGGCAGGCGTTTTAAAGCACAATTAGGTATCTTGTCCGGGCCTGTCGACTTTTTATTATTTAGATGTCTAATAATATTTTTGACTTCATTGAATTGTGTTAAGAATGGGTCTTGGTGTTGGGTAGGAGATGTTGATTTATTGCTATGGGAGAAAGTGGTTATTGTTTTGTTGTTATGAGCGTCCCTTACTATTTTTTCTTTGAGTTGGTTAATTTTGGAATTTATTATGTTAGAGAGACCTGGTTTTCCCATGTCTTCGTTTTGTTTATGGGTTAGAGAAAAGTGACAGGCTATTATGTTAAGTTTATCTTTTGTGTCAAAAATTTCAAAGTTTCCAGATGAATTTTTGTTTTGTTTATGTATGTTAATATTTGCCATTCTTATTAAATCGGAATTGTTTTTGTCAATTTCTATTTTATTGGGGAAAGAGTTTTTATTTTTATTTCTAAATAATGAATTTATTTTAGGGAAGGTCTCGAGGGAGTTATTTAACGGAATAGTTTCAATTTTGTCTTTCCAATATTTGTTTATTGCAAGCGAATATTCTTTGGAAAGTTTTTGCCTCGTAAGGGAAAGTAGATGTTTCAGTTCTTTGAATTCAGAGGAATTTATGTTTAAGTTTTTTCTATAGAAACTATTTATTTGTGAAACGAGGAAGCTTTTTGCTTTATTTAATTTTTTAATTTTATTATTTAAATATTTATTAACTGAATTTTGATATTTAATTGGCGGAGTAGATTTGTGTAGAGCTTTCAGTATATGGTTTTCGATTAGAATTATTGAGCTATCTATTTCATCATTATTTAGATTTTTTGTCTGGGATATGTTCAGAGGAATATTTTTGTTAAGAAGATCTTTGAAATGATTCCAGTTGGTTTTATTGAAATTAAATTTAGTACTGAGTTTCTCAATCAAAAAGTTTTTGGGTTGGGATAAATCTATTTTAATTAATTTATTAAGATTAATAAATATATATATATATATATATTATTAAAAATAAATATTTTTAATTTTATTTCGAAATTTATTTTATTTTAAAATATTTTAAATATAAAAAAAAATATTAATTGAAGTAAAAATTGATGACGTCACACCCATATATAATTTTCAATTAAGAAATTAATAATGAAGCTGTAAGTTTCAAGAGATGTAATCAATAAAACTCAATTTTTCTTTATAAATACTATATCTAGTGTGAATTTGAAAAAAAATCGTTAGAGCGGTTTTTGAGAACCAATGGTTATAGATACATATATAGATATATAGATACAATTTTAGCTAGCATAATAAGATAAGATAAAATATTTAGATCATATTTTACTTAAATTATTTTTTATTTATTCTTTCTATATTTTAATATTTCTTCTTTGCTATTTAAAAGTGAAGGGTATAAATTTTATCAAGGTCTAATATAAAAAAACAGAAATTATTATTTTTAGTGTTTTATTAATGGGAGAGATGGGACAGGGTAGGATTTGGTTGTTGTTCAGGATAGGGACGCTTAGAGAAATGTGGATGCTGCGGCTAAGAACTTTCGAAAACTGTAGAGACACAGAGTTAGGTAAATATAACATATACAATAATAATAAATAATTAATTTACTGATTAAATTAAAATATATTTTCCAAGAAAACAAATAAATGTCTTATCTACTTATACTGATTGAAACAAAATGGATGAAAACCTTTTACATACAGACTTTCAACCAAATACTACGTATCACTCGGGGGTACAGGGGGCGGAGCCCCCGTCTAGGTGTGAAGAGCGCCGAAGGCGCTCGGAGCAGCTAGTTTTTAATATAAATAAGATATTAAATAGTTAGTTTTATACAATACAATTTTATAGTATAAAAATCAAACCAGGAATCCATTTTTAAAAAATTGAAATTCTAACCAATTTAAAGAATCAATGATATTAATAAAAATAAACTCTATTCCAAGAATCTTTATAAAAAGAAGGCGCTAGAGTTGTTTTGAGATTTTCTCAAAAAAAAAATCTTAAATTCTCAAGAGTAAAAGTTTCTGTCACATGTAATATCTTTCATAAATATAAAATTTCAATCCAGTTTCGGAAATCCTCTTCAGACCTAGAAATAAAATGTTTGCTGAGGCGTTACTTTTGAGAAATTCTAAAGTATCTAGGAAATATTTTATTTCAAATAATTCATTAACATTTCACTATATAGTATATAAATATATATGTCAAATTTAGTGTAAGAGTACATTAATGGCACTATAGCATCAATTTATTTTTATTTGATAATATATATTAGATCCAAGAATGTTCTTAAAATGCAAATGACTTTCTTTATTAAAAAATATTCAAATTAATCTTAATCTTGAAAATTCAGTGAATGACCCTTCTGAACGAATTGGAAAATAATTATAACTTATATCACACTGTCGAAATAGGATTAAAAAAAAATAAGACTATCCAAGTTCAATATCATATTCAAACTATAGGAGAGAACTGGTGGAGTGATTTAATTGGTTTAGTTCATTGATCATTGTAATAATATTAACGGAAATTAAAAAATCTAAATTATTTCAATATTTTTACAATATTTTTACTTAATAAAAGTTGTTCTAGTTATTTATATTTAATTATTTAAGTAAAATATTCAGGAGTTAATTAGGCAAAAAATAAACACATTAAAAATTCAAAGATTTTAATTTTAATATTTTAATTCTAATAGGCAATAAAATAAAATAAAATATTTGCTTGCAGCAATATCCTTTAATATAAACAAAAATATATTATATTCATATTTTCAAAGCTATTGAATATCAATATATTTTTGAAATGTAATATTTGATTGAATTTGGAATAAAAATTGATGAATTAGTCTTTTGTTCGTTGTTCTTGTCGCCGCATTGCTTTTCGTAAGACGTGATGCCTATCTTCAAGGATTCACTATACGTCACCTGACACCAAGAGCCAGCCGATCTACCCAAATTATCCTGTTCTCCTTAATATGTGCTCCAAATAATTAATTTTAAAGAAAATATTAAAAGTTTAAATATTTTTGGAAACATTTAGAGGAACTTCTATTGAATCCATCGCTTTCACCACTTTAAAAATTAATATTAAACTTCATTCATATTTAAATTATTCAGCTAATATTTTCCTATTAATTCAGTATTTATGGTATATTTATACGAAAACAATAGAATATACACTCAAAGAAAAGTTTTGTTCAAGAGGATATTATTCCTTTGTCATAAATCATATATTGTAAATGAATTACTTATTATTTCTTCTGTATATACATATATGTTTTAAAATATTATTAAAATAATTAATTATTTAATTGTTTTAACTTTCTAATCTACAGTTAAATTTACACATTTGTTTTATTTATTAAATCAAGTGTATACTTTTTGTTTAAATTTATTTTTCTAAATTTCATTATATATATCATATTTTTTCTTTTGAATATTCAGGCCATTCATACTTTGTCTAAGTGCATTCCGACATCATTTTTTTTTTCATTTACGCAATCGCAATCGCCTCACGTATAAAGACCAGCATATGAAGCAAGACGAGATAAAGGAATATTAGATGGCCATCTGCGTTTTAGAATTGAGTCTTTGATTATATTAGAAAGCATAGAGAAGTCATTAGTTCTTATTAAATTAATCTACCCAGTTAGTATTTTTTTTAATTTTATCCTTCCTTATATTTTTCTGTATACATAATACACAAATAAATTTCTTCCACACATTTTCCCTATCCTGAAGATTATCCTCAAGAAGGATGAAAATTGTTTTGTGGAAGTAGATGGCAATTTTTCTCTTTGGTAAGTTCAACTTTTATATTTTTCCCCTGATTAACTGTTTTTATTTTATTTATTAATATTTATGTTTATAAATTTCTTATATTGATGATTGGTAGATTAAATTTTAATAACAGCAATAATGATTTTTATTAAATTTTATGATAATTCTTTTGATATATTTCATATACAATACATAAATATACTATAATATTTTATAATTCAAATAAATATAATAATTATTGTGTATTTTATGATTTTAGAAGGGAATTTATTATTATTATTATTATTGAGATCACTTTAATTCATAATTTGATTTATAAATTTTTATTACTTGTGATGGATATAATAGAAATTAAACTAAAATATATTTTTATATTATATATAGAGAATATTTTATATATGAGATTTGGTGAAATTTTTATTGAGTAATAACAAAGTAATAAATAAATAATACGTAGTAATAAAGTAATATTAAGTTGAATAGATTTGGGATGACGACTAAGAGTGGAATGAGACATATAGGAGGGATGGGCAGCGGTTCAAAGATAGAATTGCAGGTTGCCCACCCCTCAACGAGGCAAAAAGAAACCTAATAATATTTAAATGAATATAAAGTGATGAAACGAAAAAAAAAATTAGTATGTAATCACTAATCAACAGTGCTTTAATTTTATATAGTTTTGATTTCTGTGTTAAAATATTAACTAAACGACCATAGATTGACCCCACCCCTTAGTTTTGATCTGGAAACAATTATGTTCTCACTTTAAAATTATAAATTGAATAATTTAAAAGTTCTTCTTATATTCTGTAATATTATATTTATATAGTTATTTTCATTTTATGTAGTTTAATGTCATTTTTCTAATTGTTATCTAAATCTTCTTTATATTTACTTCCTTAATGTAGTTAACACAACGTTCAATAAGTCCCGAGACTAACCCAGAGATGATGCTAGTAGTACCAAAGTGGCCACGATTCCATAGAGTACGAACCTCTACATGAAACGTGTAACAATTTCCCGCCGATCAGATCACGGACAGCAGAGTGATCGAGGTTAGAGTAAAGTCACTTTGTAATTTGTTTGAAAAAAGGAAAAAAGGGAGTTTCGCGTGTTGGTAAACCATTGTTTTTTAATGGGTAAAACACCGTATTCGCCAGATTTAGCTCCCAGCAACTATTGGCTCTTTGCTGATCTCAAAAAAATGCTCCAGGGAAAAAAATTGGCTCGAATGAGGAGGTTATTGCCGAAACTGAAGCCTATTTTGAAGCAAAGGATAAATGCTTCTATAAACATGGTATAGAAATGTTGGAAAGGCGTTGGAAAGATTGTATCACTCTACAAGGAGATTATATATATTGATGAATAAAAATGATTTTTGAAAAAAAAATTTGTTTTCGTTGTTAGTCTCGGGATTTATTGAACGATATATGAACTTAGTATAAATATCATTTAAATTCTTATCGTATTTTATAAAACGATTTAGATAAAAGATATAATTTTTTATAATTGATTATTTTATTCTTCATCACACATACAATAATTACACAAATATAAATATACTATAATATGTATTAAAAAGATTAGTAAACAGATAGAAAAATTTAAATTTTCTTTTTCATGTTTTTATATATTTTGATTTTTTAGAAATTTTGGATTCTTAATTAATTTATATATTATTTTTATTAATTATTTTTAAGTAAAAATTACTTCCATACGTATTAATAATCTGAATCATTTATATATTCTATATATTATACAATCCTTTTGTCCATATAAGTTTGTATTTTATTTAGGTTGTATACATATTTATATATATACAAATATGTATATAATACCCTGTAATGAAATTGTATAATATCTCAGTAGCGATGATATATATTGCTGGAGATATTATATATAAACTTTGCAGCGTGTCAGTAAGACAAATACTCATTTATTCAACCTAAAAAGCCAACTATAGCTCTTTGTCACACAGAGCCAAACTTCCATTTATAAAACTTTTGAAAATGGCACCAAAATGGACTCCGAAACGTCGAAATTCTAAATCTCATTAGTCAATGTGAAAAGTAATTTATAGTAGTAACTAATAGTAGTAAAAGTAATTGATACATATATATAATTATTTTTTATTATTTTTTAGGATTAGCATTACAAAAAAAATGTTCTTAGTGTTTTTACCGACCGACGATAGTAAGGGAGGTATTGTTTTCACACCAAATTTCACATGTGGAGATTTTTACATATCTCCACGAATCATGCATTTTCTTAACAGAAAAAAGTATTTTTAGCATGATGTCTGTCCGTCCGTCCGTATAGATGTGTACAGCCTGAATGGCTCAACCGATTTTGATGAAAATTGGTATATTTACTTAATGCATCAGTGGGACGAATTGATCAACTTTTGGTGCAAATCCGGAAACCGGAAGTGGTAGTATTAGCGATCGACGATAGGAAGGGAAGGGTTATTTTCACACCAAATTTCACATGAGGGGATTTTCTTATATATCACTACGAATCATACTTTGTATTGATTTTATCCTCGGGAAAATCATATTTATTAGTTTTTTCTTGATTTAAAATTATATGACGTCATCCAGCCATTCATGACGTCACAGCCTGGTCTTGCATATATATAAATAAAATAAAATTAAAAATGTTTATATTTATTATTTATGTATCCATATCTGTTTTTTATTACATTAATAGATATAATAAAATTATTTGAAATTGTTTCTGTAGCTGGAAATTAATTTACTTCAAACCGTCGGTCGGTTCGGACCTGACCACAGGTCAACTTATTTAAATTGAAGTTGAGTGAAACCCAATAAACCACTTTCACTTATTTTTTTTTTTTTTTTTAAAGTAATTGTAAAATATTTTAAAATTCATATCAATATATATAATTTGAATACAATATTATATAATCTATCGATATATCTATCTATATATATATAAAAGTGAAATGTATGTTTGTACACAGCTGTTGATAAGTCGAGGGATCCAAGAGGCGGAGGTAAAGTTTATAAGGAAACAAACAAACTATCAACAAATTTCAGGGCCAGTCATTCAAGTGCTGCGGAATTCATTTGCAATTCCCATGTTTTTCCCACGGCCAATTATATGTTGCATGTTCGCGAGTAGGTACAAAACAACATTTGTTTATTTACGCACCAAGTGGAAAAACTGAGAACGTTTAGTAAAGCATACGTATAACTCAATAGATTCGAATAAACTTTTTCAAATTTTTTTTGATCTTCAAATTTGTCTTCAAGGTAGTAAAGAAAGAGTAAGATGCGGAAATCAATTGTCAGAAATTTTCGAAATTCTGAATGGGATACACTATCACCAATCTTATTTAATTTAGCATTTGAGTTTGTGAGTAGACAAATTGGGAAAAAATCAAACGAAATGCAATTAAACAAAAAAATTCAAGAATAGGCTAATCAGACGTCTTAAATATTATAGGAGATTCGGCAATTGCAATTAAAGATAGCATAAAAAAATTAATTGAAGCAGAAAATAAGATGGGGATTGAAATTAATAGGGATAAAACAAAATATTTAGTAAAAGAAAAAAACATTATTAACACACAAAGTCTTAACATACAAATTATAGAATTTTGAAAATGTAGAAAAATTTAAATACTTAGATTCTGTAATTACAAAGGATAATAATATTGGATAAGAATTTAAATCGAGATCGCAATCGGGTAATGCCTGTTATCATACAGTAAAGAGGTTTGACTCATCAAAAACTTTTATCAAAATGGATGAAAATTGAAATATTTAAAACAAATATTTTGCCTGTTGTATTATATGGGTGGTCGATGTAAAAAATATTTGGAAAAACCGATTAGGAAACGTCCTGTGGGATTGGGAAGACCAAGAACTCGGTGAGTGGACAATGTAGGAAGGGACTCGGGACAGATGGAACAGGGTAGGAGTTAGATGGTTATAGCTCAGGATTGGAATACTTGGGGGTTACTTTCGACATCCTTAGAGCCGCAGGGATAGATAGATTGATATAACAAATACAATAGTAATATATAATTAATTTACTGATTAAATTAAAATATTTTTTAAATAAGAACACAAAAAGAAATGATAATATAATGTAATATACTGATTGCAACAACATGGATGAAAACCTTTCACATACCTTTTACCTTTTACTTTCATTACTTTCATTACTTCGGGGGTACAGGGGGCGGAGCCCCCGTCTAGGTGAGAAGAGCTAGTTGTTGTTAATAAAAAAAAAATATTCGAGAAATAATTGATATTATTCTTTTGTTTATTGTTTTTAGAAATGAAAAACATCAAAATAAACAATAACAAAATGTTCTGATTTCACCTGTATTTCATCCCTCTACATTACAAATTGTTGATCAGAATGTATTCTTTGTGGACATAAACCACCCCTTTGTGTACATTGGGCCGAGATGCCTTGGCTACGCATCCAAGAAGGTTGAACCACCCCTTCTTCAGTATGACGAGGAAAACGCATGCGCTACATATCCACTCCCTCTATCGCGAGTGGATTTCAGGGTTGGGGCGGAGGGGAAGGCGCGACGTCGGCGTCCAAAAGCGCCGGCTTTAGTTGCTGGCTACCCGGCTCATCAAGCCAGCTACCTTCTGAATTCTATATCGAAATCTCAATTCTAATCATGTGTTAATATCACCATACTATATATTTTTTTTCTCTGACTCTTAAATGGAAACTACGAGCAACGCCTAATAAGAATCGAATCTAAATGTAATATCTGATCTCTTGTTAAACATTAAACACCCAAAAATTCTCACCTATTTTTTTATAAATCAATTTATGTACATACAATTGTAAATAAATAAAAATTAAATTAATTATTAAGTTTTCTATTACACGAATTTAAACTATATGTGTTTCGTATTTTTACTGTCATTGAGTGTTATCAATCTGAAGCAACAAATGCATACAACTGGAATATACGGTCACATGTAAGTATATAATCGATTCTTTTCACCTCTTTTTATTCATTATCAATAATTCTGATGAAATATTCAAACGCTCGACTAATTGTCCTTAGAATCTTTTTATCAACATATAGAGATACAATAAATTAAAAAAAAATATTATTTTAATTGAATTTATTATTAATGAATGAATGTAAGTTGATTAATGATCAGAAACAAGAAAGTTTTGGAAACTTAAATATTTTTTTAAATGTCATTTTAAAAAGGAGAAAGTGCTCGTTACATTCAGTAAAAATGTAATCAATTATTTTTAATCGCTTGACTATATTTAATTTTTTTTTACATTTACCACAAAATGTGAAAAAATATTTTTCCTATTCCAAATATAAAAAAAATTAATTTTTATATCTCTTTGATTATATGCTTAAAAAAATTATTTTTTTCTGATAAAACACAATTTCGTGTATTATGAAATGTCAATCAATCCAAGGCAATCTACTAATATAAACCCATAAATTTATGATATATATTGTTATATGACTTTTAGGGGTACATTTTATCAAATTCTTAATCTTTTTATCTATATCTTATAAATCAATTTACAGGATTCCACCCTCTTCATCATAAATGATATATAATAAAACTACCGATTAAAATTCAAATTGTTTTTTTTATATTCTATTATATTTATTTGACAAATTTATGCAAGTTCTTTATTCAAATATAATTTAAAATTATAATTATTATACAAATATAAAATCAGATTTTTTATTCTATTGGTTTTATTTTTTTTTAATTAATTTGTTATTTAAAATGTGATACCAATCTACATAAAATTATTACAAATTGAAATTAAAAGTGTATTTATCGAGATTATGTTTTGAAAGGTATTTATTTAGAAAGGGATTGTGCTTTAAAAAATATTTGTATTTAAACTACAAATAAATTTAAATAAACCCTCATTAAGTAATTTTTTAAATATTCAAATTCGTATAACAAACAAAGCCTGATTTGCTTCGAAAAATTCTGAATGTATAAATAAGAATGAATTAGAATATAAACAAATTTGATTTAAAATGACAAAATACTTTTATTCTGAGATTCATTCAAACAAATTCAATATTATATACATTAGTTCCTAAATTAAATTTATATAGTTTAAATTCAAATATTAAATAAATAAATACTATATTTACATTTCAAATCAAATATAGTATTGCAATTCAATCAATATTATATTTTTCTCTTGAATTTTTATTTAAAAATTTATCATATTTTCTTTTAAAGTAATAATTAAAAAAATATTTAATTTAATTTGTTATTTTAATATATAGAAAATATTTTGTATTTTTTAAAAATTAGCCATATAAGCTTTAAATTAACAATTTTTTTTTATCATTATAAAATATATTAAATTATAATAATAATCATTTAATGAATTCTGGTTGAATAAGTCATCTGAGTATATTTTTATAAATTTATTTATTCAATAATTAATATATACTAAGGGGGATATGTATAATAACTAATAAAATTTAAATAATTTAAACATTTATTACAAATAATATTACAATTAATATACTAGTATATATATATTATATATAATATAATATATAAATAAAATTTTCTTTGGCTTATTCATTTCACTCATTTTTCATATTCACATATTTTTTTAATTCATCATTCAAAAGTCACTATAGAATTATTTTTTTTAGAAGAGGGGAGGGGAGACAGAAAGTTAAAATGATAAAATAATATTCAAGTTATTCTTTTATTTTATTTTTCAACTTTGAAATTTTTTAACTTATAATACATAATAAATATTATTGTTTTTTGAAGAACCATCTTTCAAATTAGTTAATTTTTATTTAGTTTCGGGTACTAAAGAACTACTTGTTTAATCTTATACTTATTTATAATTCTAGGAATAGATTTTTAAATTTTTTCATTCTTTTCATTGATCATTGATAACACGTTTCACGTACAATTATATTTCTTTAAATATTTAAGAATATTAATTATTTTGCAACAGTTTAAATTATATATAATAATGTTTATTGTTATTATTATAATTAATTATTTTTATATAATTTTTATATAATATTATTTGAATAAATATGTAATTTTTTTATATAAAATTTACAAAATTATTATTTAATTCTCTTGAATATTTTATTTATTTGTCTTCAAGTTTGGTAGACGTTTTACAGCTGTCATCCTTTTTGAATGACTCTTATTTAACTTCATTATTAATTTTAAATATTCAACTTCATGAAAAATAAAACTGTATTTTGACATATTGTGAACTAGTGAAGCAAAAACATAAAAACATTTATTTATTTCAGTTATCATCTAAAAGCTATCTATTTTCTGATGTTTTCACTAAAAGCCTTTAATGCATATCTCCCCTTTATTAAATCTTAGTTTAATTTAAATTATTTATGTTTAATATAATATATAAATACGATTACTTCCTTTCATTTAACCCATTGGACTTTATTGGAGATTATGGAAAGTTATTTTTAGATTGACAATCGAAAATAAAACAAAAAAAACATCAATTTAGAATTGACCTTATTTACAATAAATAAATTAACATCATATAAATAGATAATTACTTAGAAAGAAAAAATTACTAATGTATTCTAATAAGACAAACTTTGTTTTTAACTAACTTTCATAATTTATGTATATAATAATAATTTGTTCAACTCTTAATATTATATAAATTTAATTCAACATTATAATAAAATTCAAAAATAAAAAAAAATTTAGATATTTCCTTTAATGGATTTTTATCTAGTTCATGGAGAAAATACTTTATAAATTTAATTTACATTTGACATTTAATTGAACTTTTATTTAAATTAAAAATAATACGAATTCCAGAACTTATAGATTTCTTTGGTTAATTAATTTATCTATTCATTTATTTAATGTAAGAGGGTGGAATATCAAGAGAGTGATAGAGTTGTCACTTGATACTAATAAACCAAACCTTCACCTCGTATCCAGTTTATTGTTAAATTACTGTTTTCAATTTTATGACCAAACATTTTATGGTTGTTACCAATTTTCCTCATTGTACACACTCAGAGATATTCTTCAACATATTTTTATCCACCCACGAACACATAAAATTTTGTTTTTCCGGCCAAAATCATCTTTTGATAAATGGATCCGGTGAAATCGCAGCTGAGCACAATTCATTTTTTAATCTCTAAATTCTAGTAAAAATAGAAGATAATGTTTAATATATATATATATATATATATTTCAGTAATTTATTTCATTTTTTTTGTTTTCTTAATTATTTTCTAATATATATATTCTACCTCTTTCAAATTTACTATTAAAAAAGTTAAATTAAACATTTAAAATTAGGTCATTTATAGTGTAGTCCCTATATAACTAGTTGATCCATTTAATTTAAGTATAATTTTCCAGTAGAAAGCACAATTGTTCTCAGCAATTCTTTATCAAACGCATTCTAGAATAAATCAATTCACTGAAAATTTAAAATTAGATCTTCTTAAAAAAGTTGTATTTTTTATCAAAAAGAAATTTCTATAATTATATCATGTTTATAAAAAAAAGAAAAGTATTACTCCTGTAGTTCCGCAACCAGGTATACTACATCTAATATATTCGTTTTGTAAGATCTCGCCAGAGATAATATATTGCGATCATGAAAATTTTCGATGTCGAGTTTTTAATGTTTTTATACATTTTGAAGGTCCCTGAGTCATTTTCACTAAGGTTGAGAAAAATGTCTCTGTGTGTGTATGTGTGTATGTAGACAAAATTACGCAAAAACGGTTTGAGCTAGAATAATGAAATTTGGTACACGGCCATAATTCAAAATTCATAGTTTTCTATCAGATTTTAAGAAATGTAGCTCAATCGGAAGAGGGTCATTACCTACAAGATTTTGATTTTTTTTCCTCTAAACTGACCTTAAAAATATAGATATATGTTTGATAGTTTTTCACATGATTAAAAATTGTATAAAACTTACTGTTTAATTGTATCGCTGAAAGTACCGGAATTAATTTTTTAACACTGCAAATCACGCGCCAGCACGTGACGTGGTACCATCAACAAAGAGCCAAACACGCGCTGGTTTAAATATTATTTATTAATTTTAATTTATAATTAATTAAATTTAAGTTAAATATAATTGTTATTTAATTCAATTTAAATTGCGAGATAGTCGAGAAGACACTCCAGATTTTTTTTATTTCCTATAATGAGTCAAACATTTTTAAACATTATCCCTATACTCTTTAGCCGATGACAATTATATAATTATATAAATATTATGCATTTTATTAATCAATATTGTTTCTTAGAAAATCTTTTAATGCTAGATAATAAATAAATAAATAAACAAAACTAAAATTTAATGTTTAATTAAATTGATTAATTCTCATAGCTTCGATCTCGTGCCATGACAAATAATTCCCAACATAATAATATTTATTCCTCCAATTCTAGTCAATTCAGTCATATCTCTTTAGACATTTGAAGCTTGGTGAAATTGGCAAGCTCAGATCTCATAAAATAGAGAACTATTCTATATGTTCGAAATTGTAGTGAACGAGAAAATACTGTCATTTATAATATTAAAAATAAATTGAAAAAGAATTTTAAAACTTTAAAATGGAATATATTTTAGTTAAATGAAATTTTATCTTTTAAAAAAATATAAATATAATATTCTAATCGTAGCTCAAATGGTAAAGTCGTGAGCTATAGAAATTGATAATGAGGGTACAAATCTCAAGTACAAAATATCCAAATTTGATTTAATAATTAACAATACATCAATAACAATGTAAAAAAATACTTTTCTACATCCACAAATAGTCTTTAAAAATCGTAATTTTTTTTCTTAAATAAAACTATTTAATTAAATAGGTTGGTTTTTATGCATTATGTTTTCTAAAATAAAATTATCTTCCTACCGATTACAAGTCAATGATAAACTAATTTAAAATTATAACTGAAATGTTATATAAGTTTTAATGTATATACATGTGTGTAGCGCATTACGGTTAAATATGCAAAGTAAAATAATACTAAGGGATTTAAATATTTTAGTAACATAATGTTTGTCCAATTTGCCATCTGTTTCTTTCATCCTACAGGTGGTAAAAAAAGAATCACCCCGCGGCGTAAATAAAAAGTTTTTTCTATAGTGAATTTTAAAAAATTATATAACTATAACATATCCAAATATATTATTTGAATATATTGCTATAATATTATAATTGATATTCTTAATACTTGTATGTACTATTAATTATTTTTTTTATATTTTTATTATTAAATGAAAAACATACTTTTTCAAACTTTTTTTACCAAGTTTTAAATTTTAAAAATAACTATTAACAAAGATATTAACAAAGTCATAACCATGAAGTCAGTCAGCAGCCTCAGGCAACATTTTGTTTTATAAATTGAAAATTAAAATTAAATAGGTAGATAAAATTTTGGAAAGTTGTGAAGCTTATTTCTTACTAAATAAAACTATTCTATTCTAAATTTTATTTGAATAACCCTGGTTTTAATATTCATTTAGATTACGCTTAGTTTTACTTGATAATATCTAAACTTTAATATCCCGGTCACGAAAAATATTAATTTTATTTTGCAATGTTTTAAAAAATTTATAACAATTCAGAGAGAATTTAAATTAAATTTGTTATCAGATAATGCTTATTTTAAATATCTACTTTCTTTAAAATCGTTATTGAGGAATATATAAATTATCAAACTATTTAATGTGAAATTCAATTAAGAAATGATAATAAATATAGAGAATAGTGTTTGAAAAAAAAAAATTGGGAAACATTTAACATATGTACTCTAGATAAATTTAGATAATAAATAATTCAAATATAATTTAAAATAAAAATGAACTATATTGATGGTACATATTATTATCTGTCAAGAAAACCCTGTGGACAAATTTATTAAAGAAGAAACCAAATAGTAAAAAAGTAAAAGTTGGAAAGAAAACCAGTTTAAAGGTCAAAGGTGGGAGTAAATTAGGATGGAGTCAGATTTTTTTACTAACAAAATTATTATTACGTCTTGCTAAAAAAAATTAAAAAAGAAATATTTATTTTTTTATATATGTATATGTTATTAGATTTATATTAGATATTCATCCTGAAGAAATTATATTAGATATTTTATAATATTTTAATCTATTTACAATACTAAAGTTCGATTAAAATACATTGAATAAAAAATAAATCTTTAAAATTGTTAATTTCCTAAAGTCACATTAACACCATTATTTAGTATTTGAATATGTGATTAGACATATTGGGGAAAAATCAAACGGAATCCAATTATAAAAAAAACAAGTATTAGGTTACGCAGACGACTTAAATATAATAGGAGATTCGGCAATTGCAATTAAAGATAGGGTAGAAAAATTAATCGAACCAGGAAAAGAGATGGGGCTGGAAATTAATAGTAATAAGACAAAATATTTAGTAAAAGAGAGGAACAATATTAACATACTAAGTCTTAACATACAAATCGTAGAATTTGAAAATGTAGAAAAATTTGAATTCTTAGGATAATAATATTTGAGAAGAAGAATTTGGACAATATAGGAAGGGACGTGAGAGAGATGGGAGAGGGTAGGGGTAGGATGGTTGTGACTCAGAATAAGAACACTTAGGGAAATGTGGTTGTGACTAAGAACTTTCGAGTTCCGTAGAGCGACAGAGATAGATAGATAGATTTTTCTAAAGTAACCACAAATTATTATTTTTTAACTCATCCCCAATATTTTGTTAATTTAAAAATATAAAATTCTATCAAAAAATGCCGAATTAACTTCCAGAAAAATCAGCCAAATCATTCAAATTTATTATTAATGACTTGCAAGCAAGATTGTTGAGTGCTAAAAAATTAAAAATTTTATTTTGTTATTCCCCGAAGACTTCGCGTCTTGCTTAGAATTTGATATATCATACTAACCTCCGACTAGAGATATTGAATTACTTATTTCACTCTAAATTTTATTAAATTTATTTAATGATTTTTTTAAATAAAGTTCATCTTAATTAAGTATTTTTTTTTGATTTATGTATTTTAATATATTATTATATTATATTACAATAATATAGGTCACACATGAAAAAATAAATGTGTGCCTAATTAGTCAATAATATTTTTCGTATTCAATTATTATAATTCTTGACATTTATTAAGAAACCAATTTATGCAGACCTTCTATAATGAGATGCTTATTATTTATTATTAAAAAAATATAATGATTATAGAATATTTATATAAAAAAATCAATTTTTCAATAAATAAAATAAACAAATAAAAATATAAATTATAAATAAATATGGATAATATTTATCAGATTATTTAGAAATTTATTTTGTGTGTTATTGTTCTAAATCTATATACTCTTAATTTGATCGGTTAATTGTAGTTAAATTTAGAGTAAGCTTAAATGGAATTTAGTTTCACAAAATTAATAATAATAAAAATATAATTAAAGATAGAATATGATTATGATGTCTAGGAACGCTTATACGATATTGTATCGTTAAAGTTTTCGTTTAAATTAAGTTATTTAATTAATATATGGATTCTCTAAATTCTAAGTTTTAATATTATATTCAGTTGATTTTGAACAAATTATCATCATTAAATTTTAATCTGATAATATTCTTGAAAAATAAACTATTAGAAATGAATATTCAATGTGTTAAGAGACGATTTTGATAATTAAAACTTAATTTATATTTAAACAAAAGTGATTCTGGTCTTGGTTAAAGTTATTCAAATAATAATGAATAATGTTTAAATATTTGATATCAAATTTTATATAAATGGATGTACTATGGAAGGCAACGTAAGGGACCAATTACATTATTAAAATAGAAATTTATAAGAGATTTTGATTTTTTACCATTTTTTTTACTCACTCAAAGTCTCATTTGTTATTTTTATTACTATTACTATTATTATTTATTTTTTCGTGATGGTTTGATTAAATATTATTATCCTCAAGTTCAAAAGTTCATCATTTTACACCGTTTGGAAAGCATATTATTTTATTATTGAATTAGCTATAAATTAAAAATTAATTTTATTTATATTCTCTTATAAAAGAATATTTAAGTATTTATTTCTTATTTTAATTGAGATCGCATAAATTTAAGAAAAAAAAATTTGAGATGTAAAAAAGTTAAATTTAGATAAATAATATTAATAATAAAAATTATAATAATTTAGATATTTTTACCGACCGACGATAGTAAGGGAGGTATTGTTTTCACACCAAATTTCACATGTGGAGATTTTTACATATCTCCACGAATCATGCATTTTCTTAACAGAATAAGCGGGAGTGTCCTCCCCTAGACTTTCCCGCATATAAATAGGTATAAAGAGTTGTGAATGAATATTTAGAATGTGTAAACTTGGTATTGACAAAGAGCCAGTTCGTATTAGTTTATTTGGTAACATTTATATATATATATATATATATAGAATAAAGTGCTACTTCCTGTTAACTGATATTTTAAATGTAAAAAAAACAGATATGGATATAATATAAATATTTTTAATTTTATTTTATTTATAATATATAAGGGCTGGCTGTGACGTCATGAAGTGCTGGGTGACGTCATATAATTTTAAATTAAGAAAAAACTAATGAAGATGATTTTTCTCGAGGATAAAACCAATACAAAGTGCATAACACGTGGAGATATGTCCTCACGTGAAATTTGATATGAAAATAACCCTTCACTTCCTCTCTTCGATCGGCAATACTAGCACTTCCGGTTTCCGGATTTGCACCAAAAGTTGATCCATTCATCATACTGATGCATTAAGTAAATATACCAAATTTCATCAAAATCCGTTGAGCCGTTCAAGCTGTACACATCTATACGAAGGACGGACGGACAGACATCATGCTAAAAATACTTTTTTCTGTTAAGAAAATGCATGATTCGTGGAGATATGTACCTAAAAATATCCTCAGGTGAAATTTGGTGTGAAAACAATACCTCTCTTACTATCGTCGGTCGGTAAAAAGGAAACGCTACTTGTATAGGTAAAATGTCACTTCCGGTAGTCAGATCATGATGAAATTTGGTATCTGAATTTTTTTCATATTTTTAAATCTATATACAAAATATGAAGCAAATATCTCGAAGCAAACTGGTACTTTACTTGAAAGGTAAACGCAACCAGTGTAGGTAAAGTACCACTTCCGGTTAACCGATTTTGACAAAATTTTGATAGAAATCTACAAACTGTGAATAATATCGGTGTACCAAATTTCGAAGTCCTAGCTTGATTAGTTTTTGAGTAAATTTGCTTACAGACATTACATACATACATACATACATACATACATACATACATACATACATACATACATACATACATACATACATACATACATACATACATACATACATACATACACATCAGAGGCTGCCTGGAACGCAATCAGCATATTTGCAACACAAGTTCTTACAGACTTGCGTTGCATAGAAAGAAAAAGAGCTAATGATAACAACTAGGAGAAAGGAAAAATAACACCTTAGCTACCTGAAGGAAGAGCATTAGCTATGTCCTCCCCCCACGAAGTAATGCCTAACGGCGGTTCCCGTGAGGGATTGAGGTTGGAGGAAAGCGGAGGTTTTAGTCGGTATTAACATCTTGAGTCCGACATACTAGGCAAACCTTATAAACCTAATGATACGTAAATGTATTTCCTTCGCTATACAAAAAAAAAAAAAAAAAAAAAAAAAAACAAAAAAAAAAAAAAAAACATACATACATACATACATACATACATACATACATACATACATACATACATACATACATACATACATACATACACACACACAGACATAATTCGAAAAATGGTATTTTCCGACTCAGGGAGGTCTAAAACGTCAAGATCTATCGAAATCTCGAAGTCGAAATTTTTGACGATTCCAATACTTCCCTTATACGAAGTATGCGGGAAAGTAAAAAAGTATTTTTAGCATGATGTCTGTCCGTCTGTCCGTCTGTCCGTCCGTATAGATGTGTACAGCCTGAACGGCTGAACGGATTTTGATGAAATTTGGTATATTAACTTAATGCATCAGTGGGATGAATTGATCAACTTTTGGTGCAAATCCGGAAACCGGAAGTGGTAGTATTAGCGATCGACGATAAGAAGGGAAGGGTTATTTTCACACCAAATTTCACATGAGGAGATTTTTTACATATCACCACGAATCATGCACTTTATATTGGTTTTATCTTCGAGAAAGATCATATTTATTAGTTTTTTCTTGATTTAAAATTATATGACGTCATCCAGTCATTCATGACGTCACAGCCTGGTCTTACATATATATTATAAATAAAATAAAATTAAAAATATTTATGTTAAATTCATATCTGTTTTTTATTACATTAATAGATATATTAAAATTATTTGAAATTGTTTCTGTAGCTGGAAATTAATTTTTCAAACCGTCTGTCGGTTCGGACCTGGCCACAGGTCAACTTATTTTATAAAATTTTTATTTATTTTAGATGTTTATATATATTTTAATGGACTTTAACAAAGAGATAAAATGTATAAAATATTTCTCTTCCATAATTCTTTATTCATAAAATTTGTTAAAAATTCTCCCATTAAAAACATTTTTCTTATATTTTATTTAATATTTAAAAGAGAATAGTGAATTTTTGATTAATATATAAAATATTTATATTTCAAATGTCAAGAGCTTTATAAAGCATTTTATTTTATTATAAGCAATTTCAGAATAAATTTTATTCAAATAAAAGCGCAAACCAATAAAGAAAAATCATGAATCCCGTTCAGGCTTTAGTGAAAGATGCCTGCCTACCTGTTCATTTCAAGAGATCAAAAGCCCTCCAATATTAGAGAAATTCAGCTTGAAAGAAACAAAGCTAGTAAATAAATACCTTTTATTACTCCTGATGGAAGTATTAACACACAAAGTCTTAACATACAAAATATAGAATTTGAAAATGTAGAAAAATTTAAATACTTACGAAAGATAATAATATTCGAGAATAGTTTAAAGCGAGGTTTAAAATATATAAAATAATTATTTTACCGGTTGTATTATATGGGTGTGATGCATGGTCTATGACCTTAGGAGACGAGAATAGATTTAGAGTATTTGAGAATAGGATTCTGCTAAGCATTTATGGAACAAAGAAAGATGAGGTCACGGGTGAATGGCGGAGACTGCATAACGAGGAATTGCATGGCCTCTATGCATCTCCAGATATAGTTAGAATTATAAAATCGAGAAGGCTGCGGTGGGCAAGACACGTGGCTTGAATGGGGGAGGAAAGAATGGCGAAAAATATATTGGGGGGGGGGGAGACCGAGTGGGAAACACCCGCTTGGAAGACCAAGGACGCGGTGGGTGCATAATGTAGGGAAGGGACGTGAGAGAGATGGGAGAGGATAGGGATTGGAGGGTTGTGGCTCAGAATAGGGATACTTGGAGAAGTGTGGTTGCTGAGGCCAAGAACTTTCGAGTTCCGTAGAGCCACAGTGATAGATAGATACACCTGATGGATTTTCCACGCAATTTATTATCTACCGAACTAATCAATAGATGTTAAAATACCTAAGTTCCATGTCAGACTAGTTAGTTAGTTCAACTTAGCTTGTTCACTATGTGTATAAAAGACCAAAATTGTTTCAATACTTTCATATAACAAATTAATTATGTTATGTGAACAAATTTTAACAAGATATCATAAAAATTTTAAAAAAATATAAAATTTTGTTTTTAATCAATAAAATAAATCATATTCAAATTCATTATAATTATATTATAAATTATTTCAAGCCTTTTGATTATAAACATTTTTTATAATAAAATAGTTTTTTTCAAAATATTCTTTAGAAATAAGACAAATACCAAATAATATTTTTGAAATAAGGATGTTTAGGGAGTGCTGGATAAAGGGCTGGGTAAGCCGGGCGCCAAATTTTGAGGGACGCCAATATAAAAATAAAATATTTTTTACATTCATTATAAAGATAATTTGTATGACCGGTGGGCTCACAACTCTAGAACCGGCCCTGTTAGGAAGAATAATAATCTTGAGCTAGATCATTAAGGTATCTAAGGTTTATTGTTTGAAATGGATTGAGTATGTATGATTCAAATGAGGAAAGAGTAAAGACCATTTAGAGTTATGATAGATATATCCATTAGAGAATAGTCCTTAACATGCCCTAAATGGAGGGATAATGTGGAGATGGATATTGGTGTAGTTAGTATTAAAAGGTTGGATGTGCTAAAGGGATGTCAATAATATAAATTCTAAAATTAACTATATTGTAGATTTAATTCAAATAGTCATATTTTATTGGTTTGAGGTGTTTCAAACATTTCAAAAGAGAGATTAAAAAAAACAGAAAATCACCTTATAAGCTTTTTATGAGTTGAGAAAAAATTGATGTTGACAACAGAAATAAAGTATACGATTGGATGGATTTGGCCTGTTATATATGATGATTGTTTTGCTATATAAAAAAATGTTTAATTACAATATAAAAAAAGAAAATAAAATCAATAAAAATATATGATAAATGATTCTGCAATTGTGTAAATTTTGACCTAAATATCTGAATTCTATATTACCTCATTCTTTCCCTGAATGGGAGTTAAAAAAAATGAAAAATTAGTGTATATTGCATGGCCTTTTATATTAATATTGACATATATAATATCTAATAAAACTTAAATCTGATTATTTTATAAGCTACTTATAAAAAATATAATTTGACTGATAATTGATATTTGTGATTCATAATAATTATATATATAATTTAAAATATTACATTTTTATTATTATTTTAATGTATTATTCCAATATTGAATTAAAACTATAAATACATACATTAAAAATTTACTCAATAAAAATATATTCTGTTTGCTAATTTATTAATATTAGAATTTGATATTCTAATGAAGGAGAGCACCACCGAAAGTGATCTCAAGCTTGAAATATGCACGTTTTTTAGTGAGTGCAAAGCTAACTTATCAAGAGATTAGAGATGTGACCAGGAAAAAATAGATGTCAATGAAAAATAAAAAAATATTAAATATTATAAAAGTGGATTTGTGTGTGTGTTATATAAAATAAAACTATTATTACATTATTTTAATTTTTATTATTATTTTATGAATAAATATTTTCGACACCTTTTATGTTTACTTTTCCTTCTATATATTATATATTTATTTATACAAATTAATTTGTAAATCCTATTTAGAAAGTGTACAGAAAATAAAATTAAAATATTTTAGAAGCAATAATTTATTTAAAATGTAAATTAACTAAATCAGCTTAATAATACGAAAGAATTTAGAAAACTATCAATATATACATTCAAAAAAACTAGAAATTAATTTTTAGTCTAAAACTCATAAAGAATTATGTAAAGTTTCATTACTTCTCAATCGATATTTCCCTCGGTTAGGAAATCCTGTTCGTTCCGGTTGAACATTGAATATAAATATATTAATTCTAGAAACTCCACGAATTATTAATTTCTAATAATTTATTATTTATAATTTAAATTAAATAATTCATTATAATTATAATTATAAAATTAGATAATGTTATTTAATATAGAGTTTATAGAGCTAGAAGTAAGAATTCTTTGATTTTAAAGGAAAATATTTTTAGATCAAAATTTGCTCTTTTATTCATAAATTTGTATTTTTTAAATATATTGTTCTAAGTTGTAATATTTTAAAATACTATTTATATTTAAAATAATGTACATTAAAAGATTTACTTTCAATAACTTTATTTTAATAAAAAATAATATTGGATTAATAAATCAATTATTTTAAAAACCTATTAAGATCTAGAGGAGAATGGAGTGATTTTCTTTGAAACTAAATTGGTTTGATGGAATAAAAAAAGAAATAATTTTTTTTTAATTAAATATTTTAATAAAGAAATTTTTAAATTATAAAATAAAGAAATAACTTATTATCCAAAAATCTTATTTGCATTTTAATAAAAATTAATTAAAAAATAAAAATAAAATTAACTTCTCTTCATAATGAGAAATTCTAGTAATAATTTAACAATTAATCAAATTTATAGAATACTATGATTTAAAAATTCTCAAAGTTAATTTCCCCAAAGAGTAATTGATATAAGAGAATACCACAATAAAAAAAAGCTTCCCCTTAGTTTTATACAATATAATAAATAGTCAATTTGATAAAAATCTGACACAATTGTTCAATAATAAATCTTAAAAGTGTATATACATTTATTTTTACTTAAGATTTAAATAATTTTATCAGAATAAATTTTAACTCATTAAAAACCTCCAGGACAGTAACCAAAAATCGTAGTGAGTTAATATATTATAAATTTGAATCGATAGAAAACACTCTAGTCTTGATAAAATATTTTTTTATAATAATTCCGGGATGCCCTGACCTGACCTGAGTTCAAGGTGATCTGGAATTAGTTGAACTGACCGAAATGAATAGAATTTTAGGCCAGTCTTTAATTCTTGGCACAATTTATAAAACATATTTTTCCCATCATTTCTATTCCCTTTGATTTATTTTCATTCAGTTTTCCAAACACTTCGCTATAGACGTAACATTCAAATGACATGTCGACCCATTTCATCTAGATAGGACCACTTCAAAATCAAACTTCATAAATTGTATGTAATTACTTAGATATATCAGAATACCTTAAGGATAGATATAAAATATTTGTTACCAATGGAGTTTAAAAAAAAATCACTAAATTGAATACTCTCTTCAATCCTTTAAATTGAAAAATTATTATTATAAACGTATAAAACGATTATTTATTTTATAAACTAATTAAAATTCAACAAACGAATTACCGATAAATGCTTTTGTTATTAAATATATATGTAAATCGGTAGTTCATTTGTTATATATATATGTAGATTTGATTTCAATATATGATTAAGTATTCGTTTCTAATTCTTCAGGTCATCTATTTTTGACTAAATATTTTTTATTCTCCGTTGCTGGTTAAAGGAAAGTTTAAATTCGGACAGCATTTTTTTTAAAACGTCTGCTATTTTTAACTTTATATTTTAAGCTTAATGTTTATATGGAAACCGCTGATAAAAACCTATCACCATCCACTGAGAAAGGAAGAACTCCATCATGCACAAATTACCAAATGTAATAAATAATATTTTTCAATGTTAAAAACTTGTTGTCAATTTTAGATTATATTATTGCAGAATAAATATATTTATTTGTTTTATATATGTATAATATGTGTAATATATATATATATATATATATCGTAAAAGTAAAATATATATGTATAATATGAAAATTACTATTTTTTCTAAATTAACATTTAATTCTCTGTTATTCCTCAAACATAGTAGGTTTCATTAAATCTTATTTCATTGTCTTATTCAAATTATTATTATAATTGCAAACCAAAGTACTGAATGTAATTGTTCTAAAACCAGATAATAGTTATCCATATGTTTCAAGTTCAAAGATTAATTGAAATTCGCTGGAGAAAACAATTAATAGATCTCTATTAAAGGTAATAAGGATTTTATTTTAAAGTTAATTTGATAACTTCTTAACATTCATTCTCTGACATTAGGCGACGAACATTTAATATGAAGTTCCAATAAATGCAATTAAACAATTAAATTAATTTATATATGATATTAATAAACACATTGACATTATCATCTTATATACCAACGGTGGCTAAACAGTGGCTCGCGAGTTTATTGTGACTCAAAAAGATCCACATGTGTCTTAAAATTTAAAGTTATCCCGATTTAGAATTTACATTTATTAAACTGGAAAAAAGGCTACGTCATGACACATATTTATTTATGTATAATTATTTAAAGGAAATTTAAAATTTAGTTATCTCTGCAAGTTTTAATAATAAAAATTATAATAATTCAGATACTTTTTTATAAAATTTTTATTTATTTTAGATGTTTAAATATATTTTAATGGACTCTATAATTCTTTATTCATAAAATTTGTTAAGAATTTGCGAAGAAATAGTGTTACTTGTTAATGAAGTGTTTTAGTGTGGTATGTGTATATATATATATAAATTATAACTCTATAAAGGAAGTTAATTGCAAGGAAATCAAATGAAAACTTAAAGCGCCCAACCTTTTTAGTTGAATATGAAGCAATTCATCCATAAACTTTGTCAGGCTTATAGAAAAATTATTTTATTCTTTTTAGTCCATTGGAAAAACGTTATTTTATAAAAAATTTTTATATTTATATTTACATATAGATATTTTTTACGAGAAAAATATGCCAAAAACTTTTTTTTGGGCCTTGTATATTTCAAATTATAAATATGTTTGTTCTCACCTTTGATATTAAAATATATTAAATTTAAATTTGATTGATTGTAAAATTCTGTGAATATATTAATTCATTCATAAATTCGAATTCTATTTGAAAATAAAATTTTACAAGAAAAATGATATATAAAAATAATTTAAATTTTCATCAGAGAATTCAATATAATAATCGAATTAGTATAATTTGTTAATTTTTCATCTCTAATTTATAATAAACCTATTTTATTAAATTATAATAAACCTATTAAAAGTAGTACAATAAACTTGTGTTGTATTTTTGGGATTTTATTAAAAAAAATCTACATGTGTGTCCTAGAATATAAAAATCTATTCTGATCCATTTTAGAAATTTCCATTTCCATTCAAACATTATTCATCAAAACGGATTCAGTTTTGTTTGTTTGTTTTTTGAAATCTTTGAATATGTTGATTCTAAGAATTCAAATCAACACTTTAGCTATACATACTCGTATATATAGTATATTCTTAACAAGTTTAAAAAACTGAAATATAAATTTAAAAAATAATTTATTTATCTCTAGAGAAATCACCAAGTGTAAAACCTAAACAATTAAACGAATTAAAAAATTGACCTTTACGATTTATCTGACTTTCACTAGAATAAATAATAAGTGTTAATAAGTCCCTTTGTATGACCACAACATCCTACACCTAGAACTGTCTAGATTTTCAAAGAAACTTAAGTCATTCAGAGAGGTGTTTTGGTAAAAAAATGGAAAAATAAGATTCACACGTTATAGATCAGATATTACAACTTAAAAAATATTTTCAGAAATTATGTGAGAATATATCTTTTATCTATTATTAGTACCTAGTACACCGATCCGCCTTTTAGTAATTTTTGTAAAATTTATTTAAGATATATTAATAATTTACTGAGCCGATTACTATGAATATCCTTCATATAATAATTACCTCTAGCAAATATCACAAATAGATAATTAATCAATTTATATATTCAAATAATATCAATATAAATATTTTTAATAAAATAACGTTTTTCTCATGGACTAAAAAAGAATAAAATAATTTTTCTATAGGCCTGGCAAATTTTATGGATGAATTGGTTCATATACAACGAAAAATTTCTATAATTATATTATTCATTAATTATATTATTTATAATTATATTTATAATTATAATTTAAAATAATTGGCCATATATCGTGTCACAATAGAACGTAAATATTTGAAATTAGTCGGAGTGTCTCCACTCGACTATCTCGCAATTTTAATTGGATTAAATAACATATATTTATTATATTTATATCAAATTTAATTAATTATAAATTATAAATTAAAATTCATAAATAATATTTATTAAACCAGTGCATGTTTTGCTCTTTGTTGATGGCACCACGTCACGTGAGATTTGCACTGATAAAAAATTAATTCCGGTACTTTTTGCGATTCAATTAAGCTGAAATTCTATATATAGCAGTTTTATACAATTTTTAATCACGTCAAAAACTATCAAACATATATCTTTATTTTTAATTTCGCCTAACTGAAATTTCTGCCTATTTTGATTGAAATAAGATATTTTTTAATTATCATTTTAATATATGTGTTTAATAATAGCAATACTAATAATTCATATAAATATAATGTTTTTTCAAAACCATCTTGAATGGTAATGTTTTGACTTTATAAACACCTGCCATTAATTACTTTAATTAAACAAAAAAAAAAAAAACGAGATTATTTTTTCTGTCTATTAGACCTATACAGATCGATACTTCACTTCTAATATTGAATTTCATTTTCCTGTACACAATATTCACAAATGGCATTCGACTATCCAAATTAAAATTTAATTTAACATCTAAGTACTCTAACTTACTGAAAAAATGAACATTTGTGATTTATCAATTTTAAATGGAATCTTTAAATAATATCCTAGTTTGAGCTCTATTTTAATATTAATTATAAATAATATTATATTAATTTTAATTAAATTATAGAATTTTAATAAATGTTTTTAAAAATTAAATTGAATTAATAAAATTATTAATTCTAATAGATTGATAATTTTTTCAAAGACAATTTAAAAGATGTAATTTCATCCAAATTATATTTTGTTATAACAATTTCTTTGATAAAATGCCTTCTTTTTATAATCTCGCCAGAGATAGTATTGTGATTACGAAAATTTTCGATGTCGAGTTTTTTATACGTTTTGAAGGCCCCTCATTTTCAATAAGGTTGAGAAAAATGTCTGTATATATATATGTGTGTATGTAGACAAGATTTCGCAAAAACGGTTTGAGCTAGAATAATGAAATTGAGTTTTTGAGTTTTGAGTACTAGCTCATTAAGTTAAAAATTTCACTTGTAAGTGAGTAATTACCTTTTCTTTAGAACTTTAAAAAATAATTTTCTTTATTTTCAATTATTTATCTACAATTATATTAATTTGTTTAACTTTTTTTTTTTGATTTAAGACTTATAATATTTTTTTTTAAACAATCAATCTACTATAATATTACTTATTTAATTTATTAATGATAAGATTTTTTTAAAATTATTATTATTAGATTATATTTAAAATATGTCTTAATTATTATAATAAGAATTGCAGTTATGAAATTATTTATTGAACCATTTAATTATTATTTTTATTTTAATAAACATGAATGAAAAACGATCATTATATATCAATTTTGTTGAAATATAAATTTTTCAATAGATTTCGAAAGATCACCATACTATGTTTGCAAATGATCAAGGTCAAACCTCATCAAATATAACTTACGAGATCAAAAGCGGCGGATAATGGCAAGTCCATTCTCCCTCTCTTTGTGTTCTATATCCATGAATCAATCACTCATTATTTAATAAATAAGGGGCCAAGGATATAATTATTCAAGCTTTAAATAATTATTTAATCATCTTTAAATAAGATAACTAGCAGTGTTTGTCATTTTTTTGTTCATTTTTCAATTCTTTACTTTATTCGTGTTATACTTTCAATTTAGATAATAAATCATTACTTTGTATATAATCATAAAAAAGTATTAAAAAGATAACATATTCGGTGTAGTCAAATGAATATGAATAATATGGTTTTTTTTATTTGAATAATAATATTATTCTATTATTATTCTATTATAGTCTATCTTTTTTTATTAGTATGATCATAATTTCACAAAAGATTTGTGTATCTTAGAAAAAAGAAATTATAAAGGTATATGTATGTTATTATTTAATTTATTCAATTATAATATTTAATTTCTAAAGATAATATTTACCGTTTCATTATTTACATTTTAATGATTAACATTTTAACAATCATATATTCTATTATGGTAAAATGTATTCTCCTGTGTAAAATTAGTATAAGACATATTAGTATTAATATATAATATATCCATATCCATAATAAATATTATAAATATTATAATTTTTACTATCTCGCCAGAGAGAGAGAGAGATAGTATTGCGATCACGAAAATTTTCGATGTTGAGATTTTGATGTTTTTATACGTTTTGAATGTTCCTGAATCATTTTCACTAAGGTTGAGAAAAATGTCTGTGTGTGTATGTGTGTGTGTGTATGTATGTAACCAAGATTACGCAAAAACGGTTTGAGCTAGAATGATGAAATTTGGTTCATGAGCATTATTCAAAATTCCGTAGTTTTCTATCAACTTTTGAGAAATGTAGTCAACCGGAAGAGGGAAATTACTTACAAGGTTTTGATTTTTTTCCTCTAAAGTGACCGTAAAAATAAAGATATATGTTTGATAATTTTTCACATGATTAATAATTGTATAAAACTGCTAAATATAGAATTTCAGCTTGATTGATTCGCTGAAAGTATCAGAATTAATTTTTTAATACTGCAAATCTCACGCGCCACACGTGCCATGGTGCAATCAACAAAAAGCCAAACATGCGCTGGTTTAATATTTATTATTTATAATTTATAATTAATTAAATTTAATTTAAATATAATATATTATGTTATTTAATCCAATTCAAATTGCGAGATAATCGAGTGGAGACACTCCAGCTAATTTATTTTAAAATAAATAATAAATCTTTGAATTATGCCTATATAAAGTATTTATTGTTGAAAAACTTTTCAAAAGAAAATGAGATAAAGTTATCAATTAAGTAAGTACCTGAAAAGGTGATAAACATTAATAAAGAGAATTGTTTTATAAATATATAAAAAATGTTACTCAATTACTTAAGTGTAATAAGTTGACCTGTGGCCAGGTCCGAACCGACCGACGGTTTGAAGTAAATTAATTTCCAGCTACAGAAACAATTTCAAATAATTTTAATATATCTATTAATGTAATAAAAAACAGATAGGCATATAACATAAATATTTTTAATTTTATTTTATTTATAATATCTATGCAAGACCAGGCAGTGACGTCATGAATGGCTGGATGACGTCATATAATTTTAAATCAAGAAAAAACTAATAAATATGATTTTTCTCGAGGATAAAACCAATACAAAGTGCATGATTCGTGGTGATATGTAAAAATTCTCCTCATGTTAAATTTGGTGTGAAAATAACCCTTCCCTTCCTATCGTCGATCGCTAATACTACCCCTTTCGGTTTCCGGATTTGCACCAAAAGTTGATCAATTCATTCCACTGATGCATTAAGTAAATATACCAAATTTCATCGAAATCCGTTCAGCCGTTTAGGCTGTACACATCTATACGGACAGACGGACGGACGGACAGACATCATGCTAAAAATACTTTTTTCTGTTAAGAAAATCCATGATTCGTGGAGATATGTAAAAATCTCCACATGTGAAATTTGGTGTGAAAACAATACCTCCCTTACTATCGTCGGTCGGTAAAAAACCTTAATTGATTTTGATTATAAATATGAAATCTAAATAATTATTTATAAGAGGTTGGTTAAGTAATCAGTCTAAAATTATAAGAAATAAATAAATAATGTAACTTCGCCAGAAAAATTTTTTTTGTCTGTTTACCTAATTCCCGTCTTATTTGATTTTTAAATTAAATGGATTTATTCTTAAAATATTTTTTCTTTAAATTATAAATTATTTTTTGATATAATCAATAAGTGAATAATAATTAAGATAATCAGCTGTATGATTTAATTATAAACAATTTTCATGGTTAATTTACTTTATGTATAAAATTATTTATAATTAATACCATATAATGGAATGGAATAACTAATATATGAACATTAATTTGAAAAATAAATCAAATCAAATCAAATAAATATCACCAAAGTACTTTTATATACTTAAATGATAAAAAAATTACAATTCGATATAAAAATGTTGGTTTGTTTATATACAATTACCTATGATTAAAATCAGATAATACTGAAAAATGTAAATGTAAATGTATTAATATAAATTTGAAAATTTATAAAATCAATATGTGCCCGACCACTGTTCTAGAGTAAGTTTAATTTTAAATTTAATTTACGATTTTAAAAAAATCTCCATTTTTGCAAATAAAGTAAATTATGCTTAAATATTGAACATACCTTTAAAGAAATTAATAGCTGACGTATAAAATACAAACTTTTTATCTTTCTCAAATATCTTCATGGAGCAAATATTAATCTATAGAGATAATAAATATTTTAATCAAGGTTAATGCTGAAAAATTTATCACAATAGAAAATCATTTAACTTTATTATACAAGTAAAATATTTATATTCATTATTCATATAAATGTATTTATAATAAATATTTATAAAATTATCTATTGCATGATTATATTCGGAAATTGTTCTATGTTGATTATTGAATTTTAGTAGATACAAAACGTTTTCTTTTTATCACTAAATACCCTTTAAATTACATATAAAAAATAGATGTAGATCTCTAAATCATATGTTTTTTTTATTAAAAAAAATCGATGACATTGAATGATGAGCACGTGCATTATCGTGCAACAATCTTCAAAAAATACTAAAGACATAAAGATCGTTCTAGAATGTACATACAATTTTTTAGATTATGATGGTTATATTGTTAAAGAATAAAAATATTGATCCTCTAGGGTTGAATAAACTTTTTATAGAAAAACATAAATCCTCTTGAGAGGGCGAGGGATATTTCCGAGAAAAGAGATTAGCAAAGACACCATTGACAAGGCACAGGTATTTTGGACGGACAAGGAATTGTGAAAACGAACATAAAGAAGATTAGTGACTTTTAGTTTTATTATAGAATTTTTGAAATCTCTTTAGAGCTAATCCTTTTAAACGAAATAAAAATTATAATCCAAATAGGAAATTATAATTAATTATCTATTCTAAAATAATACAATAAATAAATAAATAAGTTGACCTGTCAGGCACAGAACCGACCGACGGTTTGGTATAAATTAATTTCCAGCTACAGAAACAATTTCAAATAATTTAAATGTATCTATTAATGCAATAAAAAATAGATATGGATATAACATAAATATTTTTAATTTAATTTTATTTATAATATATAAGGAGGCGCTGGCATCATGAAGGGCTTGGTGACGTTATATAATTTTGAATTAAGAAAAAACTAATGAAGATGATTTTTCCCGAGGATAAAACCAAAACAAAGTGCATGATTCGTGCAGAAGGGAAATTTGGAATGGAAATAACCCTTCCCTTCCTATCGTCGATCGGTAATACTACCACTTCCGGTTTCCGGATATACACTAAAAGTTGATCAATTCATCATACTGATTCATTAAGTAAATATACCAAATTTTATCAAAATCCGTTGATCCGTTCAAGCTGTACATATCTATACGGATGGACAGACGGACGTACGGACGGACAGACATCATGCTAAAAATACTTTTTTCTGTTAACAAAATGCATGATCCGTGGAGAAATGTAAAAATCTCCACATGTGAAATTTGGTGTGAAAACAATATCTCCCTTACTATCGTCGGTCGGTAAAAACATACTTATAGATAGACTACCTAATTATTTAATTTTTAATTGAAACAATTTTTTAGATTATAATGGTTGTATACAACTTCTAATTCACACACTATATAAGCACATGTTCTTTTTCTATAAACTCTCAAGTATCCCTCTTGAAAATAATGTTTAAAGTTCTATTTTACAAAATTTAAATGAATAAATGAAAATCTGAAGCAATGAAAATTTTATATAAATCGTATAATCTAATAAAATAATTTCTCTTAAAAAAGGCGAAGAAAAATTTGAGAATATGTAGGTTCATAAAAAAGTACAATATTTTATCTGATGGAATCAATATAAATAAATATGTATACTGGCTAATATAGGACTTTGAACTCAAGAACCAATAATAATAAATAAAAATAAAAATCTTTAGTTTTTCGATAATATAAAATTTTATTTGGATTAACATTCAACTATAATTTTATTATTATTTTACTATTAATATTATATATATATATATTATGTATTAAATATCGAAAAACAAAAGACAGAATCTGTCTAATATGTATATATATTGACGTAAGCAATTTGAATGGTTTGTTCATAATAATAAACAATAAAAACAAAAACAAACAAACAAAAACTATTAAAGATACCATAAAAACAAAAGAAAAAAAAAATCTAAGTAGAAATCTAAAATGGGTCACGCCAGCACAATTCGGGTGCTTCTTTTTCAATCGAGCGACAACCCAGTCACTTGGTTAATTCACTTGAAATAGATAAATAAATAAATAAAACATTTTATTTAGTTTGATTTTCAAAGTGAATAAGAATGGAAGTCAAGCTCGCTGGATAAGTGTTTCTAGGTAATTAATAATTATTTTAATCATTTTCTTTAATTATTAATAGTAATTAATAATATTTATAATTTTTTTATACTTTCTATATTAATATTTATCTATTATTATGGTTATTTTTGATCATTTGAAGTTGTTTGTAAATCAAAAGGATAAAAATTAATAACTCGAATAATAATTATTTATAAATATTCATGTTTTTTTCTATTTTCTTATTATATGGTACGTGTTATACTTGATTGAAGAACATTTTCAAAGGCATTTATTTATTTTTTAACAATAAATACATTTTTATTACTTTTTTGACATTTTTGACATTTTATAAAAATAGTAAAAGTAAAGACGTATAAACAAATGTGAGTAAATAGAATATACACTTTAATAAAAGTTATATAAATACATAGAATAATTATATTATTTGTTCTATTAAAAAATTTCTAAATTTTATGTGGTCTAAATTTGCAAAGTTAGATTATCAATGCAATGTTTTGATATTTACCCATTTATATTTATTGTTACTTTTTGATTAATTAATTTCTTATTTCAAATAACTCCTTGATCTCATTTCTAGATAAAATATATAAATACAATTTTTGCATATTATAAAATATGGTATTATTGGGCGCGAATGGTTTAAGAATTCTTTGTAAATTATAGATAAAAATAATATATAAGGTAAACCGAATGATATGTGGCACAATTCGGGTTTTTGCCAAATCTCAAAAGTTAATACCTATTATTATAATACCCATGATTATTGGTGTTAATGGTACCTAGGGCTATTAGGTATTCATAGCAAAATTTACACCTTTATCCTTAAAATAAGAACTATTAAAATTTACAAAAATAACAAAGTCAACTTTTCGGCAATGTCCCTAACAGTGATGATGATATTGCAGAGCTGGTGTAAGGGATATGGATTGTGGAAATTACATGTAAAACAAAAATAAAAATTCATAAAGATGAAATGTTTAAATACAGTGGCGTACCTAGGGGGTGGCGGTGGGTGCGGTCCGCACCGGGCGGCACTTATCTTGGGGCGGCATTTTTTATATTGTTATAGTTGTAAAAAGCAACTTATTCATTTCATATTTATTTTTTTTCTTTCTTGAATAATAAATGATTATTATGATTATTATAAGTTTACTATTTGATTTATATAAATTATGATCAACTATATGATTTCGAATATTATTCCTCGGTGTATATAAATGCATTTTAGTGTAAATTTTGAATTCTAATTTCAAGAACAGGATAATAATTTTATTTTATTGAATTCATTAAAATTCGTTGAATTCGTAAACGCATTTTTACGATTTTGTTCGGCAATTTTTCCTAACTAAAATTTTTTGATATCAGTTTATAAATGTCATTTCTTTTGAAAAGTTTATATTATTACTTTGAAGTGATATACCAATATTTTTTTAAATTTTTTTTCTTTTGAAAAGCAGGGCCGGCGGAAGGCGGTCTGCTAGGTTTAAAATTTACTCTGTGTATTAATTAATATTGATTAAATTACTTAATAATTTATTTATGTGTATTAATTTATAAAAACCACTATTTGATTGACTTATAATAGATAGGGCGGCAAACTGGAGATCGCCCCGGGCGGCAAAAGTTCTAGGTACGCCACTGTTTAAATATCTAATTATATAAGTTTTAAGAATTAAAAGAGTACAAAACTTAAATAATATACTTACACAAGTCTGGAACTATGAATATTTTCCACTTCTTAATTGTTTGGGGGGTTCATTTTTTCACTATTAGGCCAAGGTATACGAGCGCCATATCCCTCGCAAACACAATGTGCCATATCACTCCTTAGACACAATTTTAGTTAAAGAGTTGAAAATAGTAAACAATGAGGGATGTGTGAATGTGTTAATATTAATTTTAAAGAATTTGTAAAAACAAAGAATACACTATTTTTTCTTCAAGATGGCGGACAAAACAAATTGTCCATATATGGCGTCTGTTTCATAACTAAGATAGGCATGCTTCAACTGGTGATGTAATTAGCTAGTATCGCCCCAATCTCTTTCTCACCCCAAAAGGTTTAGTTTTCGAGTTAGAAAACACACCATATCGTCAGTGATGTATTGGTAAAATAAGAAGTAAGGGAACGCATAGTGGGAGCAAAAAAGTCCTATTTTCAGCAAACTATTTTTTTCTATATAAGTTTTTAATTTTTCTTATTCTTACTATACAAAATATTTACGAACACAAAAAAAGAAATTCTAACAGTAGATTTAAGTGGGAGTTGTCGGAACAGTTCTGAAAAATGGTAAGGGAACGTCGTTCCCCTCCCAATACACTACTGCATATCCTTAAACGCGACATATCCCTGAGTTTTAACTTAAAATATTTCGTTTAAAAGTATAATTTAAGTGATTCGAACTTAGACGAATTTATTACTTTTTATTACTAAGCAGATAATTTAGAATTAAAAAATTAATTTTCTTATAAGTATGCATTCATATTTTCAAGGAAAATATTCACTTTAAATAAAAAAATTCCATACAATTTTTTTAAAATAATTTATTAATTAAAATCGTTATATATATAATATTTGAAATATTATGCCGTAATGATTATTAAACTTTATACTTTTCAATTTGCAATGAATTATTAGATTCAACTCGAAAAGGTGTAATGTCGGATCAGATTTTTGACTTAATGCTACATGGCGGTGGATTTGTCTTTAGTTAAGTATATAAAAAACCCTCTACCTAATTTTCTATATATTGATTTAAGCAATCGTTCATCACTCATTTTCTAACTGAACAAAATTTTAACTTTTTTTTATATCTTAAAAAGATATTAAAAACTTTATCTTACACCATCTATTTCGAAGTAAAAGCCAAACGTGCACTTTTTATATATATATATATATATTATATGCTTTTTGTCTTACTAACATGAAAAGCAAAAATTTAAGTTAATAAAGAAATTGTAATATTTGAGAATCATGTTACTCAAAGCGTTTGAAAAAATAAAGAAACGTGATAGTATTACATAATAAAAGAACATGGAAATTTTCAATTACTGCCCATTTATAGAATGTCACAAATAGAATTTATTTAGTTTTTTATCAGTAAAAAATATCTTTTCATTGAAATATATATGTTACATTTTTTATAGGTTGATTGATTGACGAATTATTTTCTTAAAAAATGTAATTGGAAATAATAATACTTTAAATCAAATGATATATGATAGATTGGAAATGATCTTTATGTGTAACGACAATGACACAATTTAACATATTCTCTATTATTATTAATTAAGACATAATTTTAATATATATATTAAAAATATATTATATATACATAAAAGTATATATATAGCATAAGAATTTATTTTTAAGCTTATATGAAACATTTAAACGTATTTATATTTATTAATATTTTTTCAATTTTTATAATATTTTATTAAATTACTAAATTTGGTGAACTTGTTGAGGTTTATACTGTCAACTAGGTTGAGTTTTTTTTAGATTTTACTTAGATCATACCTTACTACTAAGGTGAATGTACCAGTAGTTGACACTAAGGACAACTTTATGAGAAACATTTGTTATCTTCCGTTTTTTATCAGATATCAATTTGGGTTTTGGGTGATATGATTCATTGGTTAATAATGAAGAATATATCTGCGAACCAAAGCAATTTTCTATTTATTTTATTTTTTATGATTTTTTTAACATTAGCATCTAAAAGCACCAGTAGCTTAAAAATTAAAATTAGGTAGTATGGACATTCAATTAATAATATTTAATACTAAAAATCAAAAATAAAAGTTAAAATTAATGATTTGCCTCCTTAAGCATTCGAAGAACAAAATATTAAAATATCAATTTGTTCGATTCTATAAAAAAATAAATAAATAGTTGTGACGTTTACCAGACAGTGACTCAAAACTTTTATATTTACACATCATCAATAGAGAATTTCATATAAAAATGTTTAGACTGATAATCCGATATTAAATGTACAAGTGTCAACTACTGGTATATTAACCCTATATATCTTTAATTACTGATAATTTTTGTTCTATTATTCATTTCACTCTTTATTTTGGTTTTATTTTTCTTGCCGAAACTTAATTAATGCATAATGAAAATATTTTGATGCCGATTTAATTTATTTAAATATACTTTGATAAACTTTATTTATAAGAAGAAGTAGCTATTTTGTAATTGAAATTATTAAATATGAAAACAGTATAAAATATTTGAAAATAACTTTTTACTTTTGAAATTCCAACAAAAAGATGTAAAAAATTAGAAAATAATTCAATATATAGTTAATTACTTTATATAGTAAAAATATTTTATAATATGCAAAATCACATAAATAATAATTAATTAATTAATTTATAAATGCCATGCAAGGTATTTGGTTACTCATTTGGAAGATTAATCAATTGTAATTTATTACAAAATAGGGTTTAAATTATCACTGGTTTTGTGGAAATATTATCTAACAGACAGTCAATGGGATTACTATTTGTATTTAAAGTAAATTTGAGAGGTCTGAGAGGGGGTTATAGCCTCTATGGTCTATCCCCTAAATGGGTCAGACTTTCTTTTTTAATAAAAATACTAGAAATAGTTATTTCATATTTATTCAACAGTTATAAGGTTATTAAATTTATAATAAATAATATTAAATTTATCAGAATTGATTTAACTAATTCAAGGACTTTATTTTTCTTCCATTATCTTCAATCCATAATATTCCCCTTATCATTTTTTTCCATTCCTCTGTTACTTACTATTCGTCTCAACAATAGACAATTTAATTTAATTTTTTTTCCTCCATACCATTTCATATTTCAACTTTTCATTTGTAGATCTTTCTAATTTTCATATTTTTCATTAAAAATAGATATCTTTTATATTCTTTTATTTAGAATTGCTAATCTTATTGTTTATTTTAATTTCAAGAAGTTGCTTTGAACTTTTCTTTTCATAAATATCCAAAGATATTTCTTTTACGACTGAAAAATATGTCCTAGAAAATTATTCAAAAACGTAATACTAAATATGGAATTATTCTTTTCATATATCATAAAAATATTCAGGACACAAATTCGTTTCGCAAAATATAGACGATAATCCAGAATTTTAACATATAAAGCCGTTTGAATTATTTGATTATATTTAATACACAACTCATCTTTTTAACCTTGTTTCTTTTTCTTGGAACCGAAAAAACAAATAATAAGTTAATGATTTCCCTATAAACAATTATGTTAGTTTTCGATTCAGTGAGTTTTCCCTTAGTGTTTGACCCTAATTAACAAAAATATATATTACCTCTCTTTATTATTCTACTAGCTGCTCAGACTCCCTTCGTCATTCTTCACACCTGCCCTCTGTACCCTCGACATAAGACATAGTATTTGATTGAAAGTTTAAAAGGTTTTCATCAATTTTGTTTCAATCAGTATATTAAATAAAACATTAATTTGTTTATGTGTCCTCATTTAAAATATATATTTTAATTTAATCAATAAATTAATTATATATTATTATTGTATATGTTATATCTAGCTATTTATCTCTGTGGTTCCAGGTTCTCGAAAGTTCTTGACCACATTTCTCCAAGTGTCCCTTTACGGAGCTATAACCAAATCAAATCCAGAGATCAAAATTAAAATTATTTATTTATACGAGTATAATCTTAAAAATTAAAAGAGGTAATATATTAGCAATGTGAATGGTTTCAGTGTATTAAATAAGTTAAAAAGACCAATATGATCAATTGAAATATAGTAAATATTAGAAAAATAAAAATATAAATATTATAAAACATTCTATGTATTGTATTCTTTGCGCTGCTGATTGACAACATGTACGAATCAAATTTAAAAAAAATTAATTTCTGCAGTTATTGATTCGATATTAATAAAATTTATAGCCTATATTCAAAAAGAGATATGCAAGAATATTGTGATGTAATTTCATCGAAATCGGTTCAGCCAATTTTGAGTCAGAATTTCAAGTCAGACAGACAGATAGACAGACATGAAGAATTCTAAAGACACTTTTGGATTCTAGAGATCATGAAACGCCAAGATATGCCTAAAATGTTAAATTCTGAGCAATGTGCAGACAAAAACCTTTTTTTATATATATAGATAAATAGATGATAAATTTTTGTACAACATTTATATATGGTATATATATTTATTACAATGTCATTCGGGTTGTGTTTGTGTTTAGTAGTTCAGTAAATTTCAGTAAATTTTGGGCAGTGGTCTTTGTCACCCTTAACTTTACACAGGGTGTAACAACATCCTCTGGCATGCTGTTGAAGGGATAAAACCAATCAAATAGTTTGTCCTCTAAACGTTGTAAACATGGTGTTGTATGATCGTTAGAGCAATCCTCTCAACCTTTTTTATCTTGATTCTCTGGATTGGAGGCGGCTACTTTTTATTTTAAGTAGCTTCCCAAATTTGATCATGCAGGTTGAGTGAACCTCGCGCTAATAAAAAACTTTTTTTCATTCATTAGCCATTAAGAATTATGAAGTTTAAATATCAATATTTTTAAGAATTTTAAATTTTTAACTTTTTTGTTTATTTTATCTAATTAATTTTAGAAAAAATATGTGATACCTATATCAAATATCCAACATAGATCATGAATATAACAAATGCATTTGGGGATTGATTATTGGAATAATAAAAAAAAAATCACTGATATGCCAATTTTATACCGGAATTTCAACATTCAATATCAATTTCAGCCTACCATATATTATATTCTCATTCAGAATTATTAAAATATATGTATTATAGGTATAAATTTGTATTTGTATTTTTATTTTTAAATTATTTAATTTATATAATCTTGATCTCAATCTTAATTAATAATTTATTTTAATTCTTTCAATAAATTTGAATTTAATCGCCCTTGTCAATTTGCAAATTTTAATATATTAAAATATAGAATTTAACATAGATTTTGTTTTTATCTATGTTAAATTCTATATTTTTGATTTAAGTACTTATCTAGATAATCTTTATTGTTAAAAATATTCATTTGAACGATTCCAATTATTAATTGTAAAATTATAAAATCTTATGATCTATGATCATAGGAGACAAGAGTAGATTTAGAGTATTTCAAAATAGGATTCTTCGCAGCATTTATGGACCAAAGAAAGATGAGGTTATCAGGGAATGGCTGAGACTGCATATCGAGGAATTGCATGTCCTCTAAGCATCTCCAGACATAATTACGGTTATAAAATCGAGAAGGTTGCTTTGGGCTGTACACGTGGGTAAAATGGGAGATGAAATAATGGCGGAAAATATATTGGTGAGCAGACCGATTGGGAAACGTCCACTTGGAAGGTTATGGACACGGTGGTCATGAGAGAGATGAAAGAAAATAAGAATTGGTAAACCCCTCAGGGTAGGAAACTTGGAGGAATGTCAAGAACTTTCGAGTTCCATATATATATATATATATTTATAATATTAATAATGACAATAATTCGATTAATTTATCAATATGAAATTCTATTCTCTTTTAAACAAAATAATAAAATATAAAATAATTTATATTTACAGACTTTTAATGAACTTACACTATATTTGCATAAAATTAATGAATTGTAAAAATTATTTGGATTCATTTAAGAAAAATCAAATATAACTTAAAACTGGGTTTCTTAAACTTCTTGATGAGTGAATCCCATAATATTTACAAAAATCATAAACATTGTAGGCACAATTGTTTTATTTTTACAAAAAACGTGTTTAGTTTCACTTTGCAGGTACTTCCACACCCATGAAACTCTTTAAATTAATAATAAAAAATAAATAATCATTATTTACTATTTCTTCATAAGATATATGATATTAAAATTAAATTAATATATTCATAGCAAAATAAAATATGTAATATAAAATAGAAATTTCTATATATAAAATAAAATAAAATCATTAGTTTCCACGGGTTATAGGTATTAATGTATGTGAATATTTGATCATTTTCAATTTATATTCAATTTTTTATATTATTCCTATTTTAAATTGAACAAATCATTGAGACATTTTTATTAGATTCTGATATTAGGTAATATAATTTAATATAAAAAATAGTTATGTGATAATTTTTAATAAAATTGACTTTTTTCATTTAAAAAATATTTTGAATGACAAAATCTAATAAGTTGACCTGTGGCCAGGTCCGAACCGACCGACTGTTTGAAATAAATTAATTTCCAGCTACAGAAACAATTTCAAATAATTTTAATATATCTATTAATGTAATAAAAAACAGATATGGATACATAAATAATAAATATAAACATTTTTAATTTTATTTTATTTATAATATATATGCAAGACCAGGCTGTGACGTCATGAATGGCTGGATGACGTCATATAATTTTAAATCAAGAAAAAACTAATAAATATGATTTTTCTCGAGGATAAAACCAATACAAAGTGCATGATTCGTGGTGATATATAAAAAAATCTCCTTTGGTGTGAAAATACCCCTTTCCTTCCTATCGTCGATCGCTAATACTACCACTTCCGGTTTCCGGAATTGCACCAAAAGTTGATCAATTCATCCCACTGATGCATTAAGTAAATATACCAAATTTCATCAAAATCGGTTGAGCCGTTCAGGCTGTACACATCTATACGGACGGACGGACGGACAGACGGACAGACGGACGGACAGACATCATGCTAAAAATACTTTTTTCTGTTTAGAAAATGCATGATTCGTGGAGATTTTTACATATCTCCACATGTGAAATTTGGTGTGAAAACAATACCTCCCTTACTATCGTCGGTCGGTAAAAATGAAATGTACCAATATATTCAATGCAAAATATTTCTTAAAATGCTATAACATTTATTTATAGTTATAAATTCAATTTTTAAACAAAGTTTCTATTTAATATCGTTTTTAATCATTAATATATTCCAATGATTTATATTAATTGCAAATAATCTATATTTATTATGCATAATTTATAATGTAGCTATTATCCATATCTCACATGGATAATAGCTAAATGGTTGTCCTTAAATAGAAATATTATTATTACCTTAGATTAATTTGTCCTTCTAATATAAATTTAATCTTATAGTAATTTATATATAAATAGTCGTAAGTTTGTCCTGTACATTTTTGTTGTATTTATTTTTGAAATAACTTTTTTAGTTTAATTAATATGTAGTTAAATAATTATTATATAATATAATTATTAAAATATATTATAATTATATTATAAAGTTAAAAACTTTCTTTTCTGAATTGAATTAAAATGTATAAATATAAACTTAACATAGTCATTATAATCCCCATTCAGCAAACTATGCATTTAGATTAATTTCAAAAATAGTAGTAATCTTATCTTATTATACTAGCAAAAATTATATACATTCCAATTATAATTATATGTATATTTTTGAGATATTAAATCGTTCGCGGATTTTTTTGTAATTCACACAATAGATAATTTTTATAAAGAAAAATCAATCTCTATTGTGGTTTCAGCCTCTTGAAAAAAATATATACTTTTTTTTTCTTAATTGATTATAGTAATTTTAAATGACGTCATCAACTACACCATCCATATTGAAATTTGCCTTCCGTCTTATACTTTTTTAATTGATATTGTATTAATACATTTTTATATTTAAAATATTTTAAAATGTTTAATTTAATTTTGAATTAAAAATATTTATTTTAATAATATTTTTGAATAAAATCACGAAATATATTTATCATTCCCACACCAAATAAAAAAAAATATTGATGAAGTTAACAACATATAATACATATGAACAATTATAAAGGAAGAAACTTTTTAAAAATAATTTTTTTCTTTAATTGATATTTATTTAAAATGATAATTAAAGAATATCTTATTTCAAATAAATAGTTGAATAAATTTGATCTAATAATATTAAATTATATTATATTAAATGTTTAAAAAATATAACATCCTTTCTTAATCCTCCTTTCTTAATTAAAATATACAAGTACAGGTGTCAATATAATTTCAGAATTTATATTATTATTAGTAATAATCCTTGGAATAAGCTATTTCTACTTTGAAAAATATAAAACTGAAGCCATTTAATTATAACAACATTTATATATATATAATGTAGGATGATATATTTTATCAAGTAAATTTGAATATATTTTTCATCTTGAAATGATAATCAAGTTATTTGAATTAATTTGTACCATTTTAGGAACAAAAATTTATGATGGGTCATTTTTAGAAAACCCATTTAACAATTGTAATAAATAATTAAAAATTTGTAAAATTTTTATAGTTTATAATAATATATTCTATAAATTTGTTAAAGGGTCGAAAGATAACTCGGTGTTCCAGGTACTAATAACAATAATATTAGTTTAAAATATAAACAAGAGTGAACATATTTTAAAACCAGAAAGGCTATTTTAATGATATAAATTTCGTTATGTTAGGCACCCTTTTTCTAAATCCTTTGTACTCTTTAATAGTATTTTATTATATTTATTATTATATTTATAATTATTATTTTCAATAAGTTACTTAGTGGAAAAGGTGGGGTAAAATAGGCCAAGCTGTATGCACTCTGAATACAATAGTTTCATAATTTTTCAATTATTTTAATTTTTTTAAATAATTTTGTTGACTAACCCTTGAAAAATTATAAAACTTAAACAGCCCTATATCTTTAATTGGTTTTATTCGGTTCTATTTTATATAATCTAAAATTTTTTATACAAAAGTTACATAGGTTTCTATATATAAATCTATTCATTTTATTTTATTACATGTATATACAGGAACATACATTAAAGTGGAAATAAAATTTTATTTTTAAGTATTATTTTTAAAAAGAATTTAAAAGAATAAATTTTAAACAAATGTTTGTTAGTAAAAAAAGCTGGAGTGTGTCCACTCGACTATCTCGAAAATTTGAATTGGATTAATTAACATATATTATATTTAAATGAAATTTAATAATTTATAAATTAAAATTAATAAATAATATTTATTAAACCAGCGCATGTTTGGCTCTTTGTTGATGGCACCACATCACGTGTTGGCACGTGATTTGCAGTGTTAAAAAATTAATTCCTGTACTTTCAGCCATTCAATCAAGTTGAAATTCTATATATAGCAGTTTTATACAATTTTTAATCATGTGAAAAACTATCAAACATATATCTTTATTTTTACGGTCACTTTAGAGGGAAAAAAAATCAAAACGTTGTAGGTAATGACCTTCTTCCGGTTGAGCTACAATTCTCAAAAGTTGATAGAAAACTACGATTTTTGAATAATTCCCGTATACCAAATTTCATTATTCTAGCTCAAACCATACATACATACATACATACACACACACACACACAGATAGACATTTTTCTCAAACTTAGTGAAAATGGCGAGATAGTAAAAAGTAATTAAATAAAAATTAAATACCTGAAATTTGTCTAAATAATTTAATAAAAAACTATTATTATTTATTGAATATATAAGAGGTTGTTCAGTGTACCAGATACTTAATTATTAAATAATTAAATATTTGAAGTAGGTAATTCATAGATTTATATAAAAATAAATGATAGATTTCACTCTTTCATTTCTAATAAATAATTCTAAATAATTCTAAATACAAAATTATCACAAAAAGTTAATGTTTGTTAAACTTTTATTTAATTAAAAAAAAATCTATTTTAATTATTTTTTAATATTATATTTTCTGTTATTTATTTAATTCACATTAATACAAATAAAAAATATATACAATATTTCTCTTTGAAATAAATAATCATAGACAAAAATATTATATAATATATTTAAAAATCTAAATTAATATATTTGTTTGCAATTCACCCGATAAAAAGTAAAAAGGTTCAAGGGATATTAAAAATAAATTTGAGAAATTTAATATCTTAAGAGATCTCATATAAATACATAAAAAATAAATCTATTTAGATATCACCCATCTACTCTTAAATATATATATTTTTAATTAATAATATGTTAATTAATAATTTATAATATTTAATTTATCCCTTGTTAACCATTGTAATTTAAAGTTTTATTATTTCCAAGAAATTCTATGATAGAAATTAAAATATTCGATTAATTAATTAAAAATATATAATTAAGAGATCTAATTTATTCACTGAATAAAAATAACATTAAATTAAAGTGTTTTTTACTTTTTTCTTTTAATTTGCTTCTTACTAATGGAATATGTTTTACAACTAACCTATCCCCAATACAATTTAGAACTTGATTTGTTTTCATGAAAGAAAATTATTCAAGTGGGAATACTGATAATTATTAGTGAGATCCAATCAATTTGAAAATAGATTATCCAGAGCGACGATTCAAAATAGTAAGTACCCTTCCCATTTGTTCTATTCAAATTCTTTAAGCATTTTCGGAAAGACATTTCAGATCAATATATTGATTTCAATCAGTTTATACTGTTTATTGGACATTCGATAATATATATTGATATAGATATCTGAGAGGTCATAAGTTCATCACAAAAAATTTAAATTATATAGGTAACTACATATTTATTTGAAATGAAGAGATCATTTACAGTGTATCTTTTGATTTGTCGATCAAATAACAATTATATTCACAAAAGTGATTATTATTATAAATATCAAAGAAGCAATTTCGAAACGATTTCTTTATCGAATCCAATCGCTGCTAAAATTAAAATTTGGGGCAGCAGTGGCAATGATGCACCGTTGGTTCCAGAAATTTCGATCTGGATAGAAATCTTTTGTTAAGAAATCGACCAAATGTACCGAAAATTACTTCAGGACCAGCCGGAAATTTTTTCTATGATTTTTTATATAAACAAATGTTAAGAAGTTTATGAAGTTTATAACACAAACCTTTATAATGAATAATTAAATAAATAAACTTTTAAAATTAATACTTTTTTATTATAAAAAAAATTCTTAAAATATGTAATCTTAATTGTAAATTTTATAAATTTATCTTAAATACGTATTTTTTATTACCAATTATTGTATTTTATTTATTTAATTGCATCTTTAGAGTTCAGTCTCATAAATTCAAGCTTACTGAGGACAGGACAGGTGGGATTGAATGGGTAAAGAAAGGCTTTGTTTACGATCTCAATTAGGAAATGAGCCGACAATTTTTAGCATAACTTTAAATTTTATTTAATATTTTTTAAATCCTTTAATATTCAAAACCAAATTGATTGCCAAGTATTCTCTATTATTAATAAATATAATATAAATAATTATAAATATATGATAACTATTGTACAATATAAATTATATATATATATATACAACTGACTACACCTTTGATATATATTGACAAATAATTCGTAACTTTCATTACAAATACGAGAACAGGTCAATAAGTCTGTGACTTTTTGAATGAAACCCAGGTTTTTGGATAAAAAATTATTTTATTTTTTACGTAGTCTCCTTTGAGCTTAATACACTTTGTCCAACGTTTCTCCAATTTTTTTATTCCTTACAAAAAATAAGACTTGTCGAGGATATCTTTGATGCCGATTCACTCCTAAAAACCCACTGTTTTGACTGCTGTTTGGTCTCTGATATGTTGTGATGGATCCACCTTTTTTACACGATTACGAAACGACGCAAAAACTCTGTTTCAGTGGTGTTTCTTTTCGCAAAAAATAATGCTTAATGAGCACACGAAATTCACTTTTTTCCATTTTCTTCGCCACGAGGTAGTCTGTTATTAATGGATGTCAAACAAAAACTAAAAGACAGCTGGTTGAAATTTCGAATGGAGTCAGCTGATGGTTGCCTTCTGACAGGAGAAGTGTTGCAATTTCATTTAAGAGACGGGAAATTCAAAAAGTCACGGACTTATTTACCATCCCTCGCAAATAATGATAAAAGACACAAAAATTAAATAATAAAATAAAATTAAACAATTGATTAATAATTGATAACTAGCTGCTCCGAGTGCCTTCGGCGCTCTTCACACCTAGACGGGGGCTCCGCCCCCTGTACCCCCGAGTGATACATAGTAATTGGTTGAAAGTCTGTATGTAAAAGATTTTCATCCATTTTGTTTCAATCAGTATAAGTAGATAAGACATGTATTTGTTTTCTTGTAAAATATATCTAATCCAAAACATACCTGTTAAAAAGCAGGCCAAGTTCCTATCGGTTATTTGTTTGCCTAAAAAAGGGTTCAAATCCATCCCAATGCCAAGTTTAGATGCACTTGTTTGTTAATTATCATCCCATGTCCCTTCCTTCATTGTCCACCCACCTTGGTCCTTGGTCTTCCACCGGATGTTTCCCAATCGGTTTCTCCCAATTTCTAGTTTCTCCAATTCCAACCACGTCCCCTTCCCATCCCAGCCTTCTTGATTTTATAACTTTAACTATATCTGAACATTATATCTCGTTATGCCATCTCCGCCATCCCCCTGTGACCTCATCTTCTTTGGCCTATAAATGCTGCGAACAATATTAATCTCACAAATACTCCAAATCGTCTCCCAGAGTCATCGATAGGGTGACCAAACGTCCCGTCTTTAGGTGCTCTGTCCCAAAAAAGTCTTCTCGAATATTATTATCCTTCGTGATTAGAGATCTTAAGTATTTAAATATTTATACTTTTTCAAATTCTACATTTTGTATGTTAATTGTATGTAAGTCGTATCCGTTTCATAATTCTTGAATTTTTTTGTTTAATTATATTTCGGTTGATTTTTCCCCAATTTCTCTAATCACATGTCTCCTCTTCCAGTCCAATTCATTTACCTGGCTTAAGAAATTTTTTTAAATTTTAAATAGAGGGAGAGAGAGAGGTTCTAATTATATATATATCTGTTTCTATGACAACAAAAAAGTAAACAAATTACATACATACAAATACTCTCCTTTATATATATTTCTGGAAAATGGAACACCCGCAGCTCAGCTCAGGAGTTACCTAAGATTCTAATTTCTTTTTTATTTTTCATCATTTGAGGTACCTTTCACCTCAGAAAAATTTGGTTACCTTACTCCTTGTAGTTTAGGCTCTGGAGTTTTTTGCGTACAGACGGACACTATCGTATTAAATATATAGATATATACAAATTATTTTTAAGCTGAATCATAATTTAATTAATTAAGTAATAATCTGATTCAAATGATTTTTATCATTTGTTATTTTTTTTTATTCATTCATTAATCCGGATTTAATTTAAGACGTTGGCAGCAGCTATAAATTCAATATCAACGTTATTGTGTCGCTGGCTCATTCCACGTCTAAATTCTCTGCCTTCCCTTGGAGAATTGTTGTTAATACCCTGGCTCTAAGCCCAAAATTATTATACTTTATTACATATGAGTATTACAAGAGTAGGTCATAGTGAATCTCTTATGAATTAGTTTGATCCCAACGGATCTTGATTGTACACTTATGGCCATTTTCGTGCCAGCTCATCTGGCTGGTAATTGCCCAAGCATAAAACACAAAAGTGATCTGTTTATTTATTATATAAATAAATATCACCTAAATTACCTTCTATTCTTTTATCGGAGCTAGGATAAAATGAGAATACTATCAAATTATGTCATCGGTATTTTTTTATTTGTTTTATGCGCGACAAATAAAATCGAGTTACCGTTCCTAGGAATATATATACCATATACGGAGGGTGTTCACCGAGGAAATGTCAAAAAAGCAATTTCGAACTTATCATGGTATATTTTATTAAAATATCAATATTAACAGAAATCATATCCAAATAAAATTTTCAATTGATTTTTTAAATATTATAATTCACCTGAAAATAATAAAAAAAAAATTAGATTATCATTATTTTCTATACCAACCATCAACCTGATTTGATTCTAATCTTTTGATTGTATTTACAATTTTATAATTTAGAAATTATTTATGTTTGAATATATATGATATCGTGATACACAAAGGGTATAGATAAATCAAAATTGTTACAATACCTTTTTATGTATCATATAGAAGAAGAAGGGATCCAATAATAATACCTGATATATTACAACAAAAAAAAATCTGGAGTGTCTCCACTCGAATATCTCGCAATGTGAATTGGATTAATTAAAAAATATTATATTTAAATTAAATTTAATTAGAATTAAATTAAAAATTAAAATTAATAAATAATATTCATTAAACAAGCGCGTGCTTGGCTCTTTGTTGATGGCACCAAGTCACGTACTGGCCTGTGATTTGCAATCGTGTTAAAAATTTAATTCCGGTACTTTCAGCGATCGAACCAAGCTGAAATTCTATATATAGCAGTTTTATACAATGATTACTATCTCGCATTTTTACTATCTTGCGATCACGAAAATTTTGGATGTCGAGATTTTGATGTTTTTATATGTTTTGAAGGTTCCTGAATGATTTTCACTAAGGTTGAGAAAAATATCTGGGTGTGTGTATGTGTGTGTTTATAAATGTATATAGACAAGATCACGCAAAAACGGTTTGAGCTAGAATCATGAAATTTGGTATACATGCATTATTCCAAATTCATAGTTTTCTACCTACTTTTGAGAAATGTAGCTCACCCGGAAGAGGGTCATTACCTACAACGTTTTGATTTTTTTTCATCTAAAGTGACCGTAAAAATAAAGATATTTGTTTGATCGTTTTTCACATGATTAAATATTGTATATAACTGCTATATATATATATATATATATATATATATATATATATATATAAGAGCCAAACATGCGCTGGTTTATTATATATTATTTATGAATTTTAATTTATAATTTATAATTAATTAAATTTAAATATAATATATGTTATTTAATCCAATTCAAATTGCGAGATAGTCGGGTGGAGACACTCCAGCTTATTAATCATGTGAAAAACTATCAAACATATCTCTTTATTTTTAAGGTCACTTTAGAGGAAATAAAAATGAAAACGTGGTAGGTAATGACCATCTTCCAGGTGAGCTACATTTCTCAAAAGTTGATAGAAAACTACTAATTTGGAATAATGCCTGTGTACCAAATTTCATGAATCTAGCTCAAACAATTTTTGCATAATGCAGACATTTTTCTCAACCTCAGTGAAAATGATGAAATGATGAAATGAACCTTCAAAACGTATAAAAACATCAAAATCTCATCATCGAAAATTTTCGTAATCGAAATACTATCTCTGGCGAGATACAAAATACAAAGATAGAATATTAATCCATACAGATGTTAATGACTAAATAAATGAAAAATATAAAATACAAGAATTGCAATAAATTTTGGAAAATATTTATTTATCCCTTTTAATAATCCCTAAAACCTTTTTAGTATATAAAAAAACATGATATGTAGAATAGCCTCAAAATGGAAACTAAAGGTTTTACAATCATATTTTTATCAATTAAATTTTGTTTTTGTTTGATTTTCTACAATTTATAGTATTAAAAAAATATAAATTTATAAATATTTATGGACAACCAGAATTATGAACATTCAGGAATTGTGATTTGTTATAATTTTTAAATCTCTCCTCATTAAAATATATTTTTTATTTCGTTTTTATCTGAATCGTATTTAAAAAATTCTGATGTATAAAAAGTTTTGGGGCTGAAGAAAATTACTGGTATTAATTATATGTAGAAGAAGATTAACGATTTAGAAATGAAACTCTCTAACTTCTTTTTTCAACCAATGCTTGGACTTTTCGCTTAAGTATCAGGACCTTCTTCATGTTTTGTTATTTTTGTGATAATGAATGCTAGATGTGCATTATTATGCATAGTATTATATTATAAACGTGGATTCGATCTTTCTCATTCAGAATAGACAGTCATGAATAAAACTACAATCGTTTTATCATAAATCCTTTTTCTTTCTTTGTTTTGTGTTGTTATTTTTTTTATTTTAATTATTTTATTTTTTTCGTACTCGCTTTCATTAATCTCTTGTTCATTAAAGTAACCGAACTCCGTTTTATCCAATCACAATCTAATAAATTATCTTTCTCGTTTTTTTCCCTCCTAAACTCCTTTCTTAATTGAACTTGGACGCGGATGTTCTATCTTTAATGAAGCTTCAATCTCGACTTTCTTTTTAAATCAATTACCTCCTAAAACTGGATATATTTTTATTCCCCACATAACAAATATAGATTACTAGATAAGAATAATTAAATTGAAGCGGCCTCATTATTAAATGGTATTAACATTAAATTGGAATTAAACGAAATGATTATGATGAAAAAATACACTTAATGCGACTGAATAGATATTTTAAATGAATTAAATGATAATTATATTATTTGTACATAAAACAATCAACAATCATTTATTTATTAAATTATATTAGATGTATAGAATTATTAAACAATGATATATGAAGGTATTTAATCAGTGAAATTAAAAACACAAAATGTTTTAAATAATTGAAAACATCGACCAATTAAGCAACATATTGCAGCACTAAGCTATTTCCAAATGATTTAAAACTTTTCCAAATTCGATTGGAATAGGGTAACAGGTGCGCAACATAAATACTTTACAACTTCCCCTTTCCATTTGCATCCATTCAAAGGTAAATAAGGCATTTGATACTCTACTTGAAACAATTGAAGAACTCCTTTCCTATATTCATTCCTAACTGAAATTCTAATTTAATATTTTCCCTCCAGTTTTTTTCATATCCAAAATAATAAACACGTATTTTTCAATAATAATAGTTATAGTGGTTTAGGGCATGAGAGTGAAATCTAAGTTCTAATATGCCATCATGTGTGTTGCAGGAGGCGGCGGGGGCAGCGCTGACGCCAAAGTGTTTTAAGGTGGGCGGCCAACAGCCAGCCCCAGGATGCCGGTGCGAAGGGGCCATGTGGCCCCGCGCACCACCATTATCGAAACCATCATCAGGAAATTCGATACGCACAGTGAGTAACTCTTTTATATTGTTGACAAGAAAATGTTTCTCAATTTTGACTTTATGACCTCGTTTGATTACAAAAAAAAAGGAAAATATTTCCTCTGAAAAAAGAATTTAAGAAAATTCATTTTCTCAAATAATAGAAAATTTAATATCTACTATAAAATATATCATGTTTAAAATGAAATATTTAAAAATCTTTTAGGAGATTGTTCTTTAAATTATAATTGATCAAATTGAAGTTTAGTATTACATGATATTCTTATAAAAAATATGCAAACAGGCAATATTATGGCAAAAATGTATCATTAAAATATGTCCCATTCTTTATTCTATTTTCTCTATCCCATAAATACCTTTAAAAAGATTTAAAGTGTTGTACAACTTTTATCTCAGGGGTCGGCAAACTACGGCCCGCGGGCCTATCCGGCCCGCCATCTATTTTTATAGATAAATATTGCCATTTTTGATGCAAATGCAAAAGAAATTTCCATATTTCAAAATCCATTTGAGTGTTCGATTGACAAACTTCCGTCAGAACTTCAGGAAGTCATTGATCTACAAAATTATGACACATTAAAAATGAAGTTCAAAGGCATAAATTAACACAATTCTATGAATATCTTTCCGAGAATGAATACGGTCAATTAAAATCATATGCACGAGGATTTATTTCTGTATTTGGAATTACATACCAATGTGAAAATACAAAATCGCAATGCAGATCATTATTAACAGATGAGCATTTGTAAACAACTTAAATTATAGGAAGTACTAACTTTGTACTCAATTATGATGAAATAATATCACAAAAAAAATTACATTCATTACATTAATGCAAAATATATTATTTAATTAATTAATTAATTTAAAATTGATTTTTATTAGATTCTTCGTTAGAACAGTAAAATATATATTCTAACATGACTAGCCCCAGATCTTTAAAATTTGTATACTTGACCCTTTCCTAAAAAAATTTGCCGTCCTCTGTTTTATCTTATGAAATATTAATTTAGTTTAAATTCAAATAAATAAAGTATATCATATAAGCGACCATTTAACTTACCAAAAATGCAGTGGGTAGTCAATATAATAAGGTCATGGAAGAGTTTGGAGGGATAGGAAGGGAAGCTCAGGATGGAATGGTTGGAGGAATGAAGTTGCTGGGGACAACTACTTTCAAATTCCGTGGAGTTGAAGAGATATATTAAAATGAAGATAGAAAATAAGAAAAAGTCAATAATACTTAATAATAATACATATGAACACGTATAAAAGAAGAAACTTCATTCATCTAAAATTTATCTTATTAGTCTGGCCCTGTCAAAACTTTTATATATCATTCTTTCTTTGTGGTCTTGAAAATTCTCAATATTTGTATTTATGTTATTTTAAATATTATTTCTTTCTTTAATTGATATTAATTTAAAATGATAATTAAAGAATATCTTATTTCAAATAAATTGTTTAATAAATTTGATCAAATAATATTAATATATATATATAATTGATTATTATGATTAAAATATATATGAATAATTTTGTAGCTTTGTGTCGAACATTTATCAATAAATGGATAGGTCTTTTCAACCGAGATAAGAGAATCGAATGATCATTTAATAAATTCTTATAAAATGTTTTATACCAAAATTATCAAAAAAGAGATTGATTGATATTTTTAATGTATAAATAGTGCAGAAGTAACATTATAAGATAAGAATAGTAGAAAGGATGGTGATATTCATTATAATACTCTCAACGAATTTATTAATATTTCCAGCAAAATTCGTAATAATTTTAAAACAATATTCACAGTTCATAAGTGGAATTTTAGATGTCAATCAGGTACTTTGTTATTAAAGTCAAATTTCAATCTTTTTTGTAAGAATTTGAAAAATTCTTAATTAAAGCCATTTCTTTGAAATTTATATTTTCAATTTTTACTATCTCCCAAAAGATAGTATTGTGATCACGAAAATTGAAATTTATTTAATTTTACAATAATATATTTTTAAATATTATTTTCTATTAAATACACATTAGGATCTAATAAATTTTATTTAATTACTTCTTATGGATTGATAAATACTATAGGTAGTAAGATGCTCTTATGTTCATTTGGGCGTGACCTATTATTAATTCATATTTAAGAAAATTCGGTATATCGACATTTAACGAAAGAAAAAAAAACATTCTCTATTAAAAAAAACAAAATGTTTCCGGTGTTGGTGCTGGGAAAATGTCAACGCGATGATGGTTAACTGTTTGGATAGCACACACTATAAAATAAAAGGGTTATATTTTAAATGGCAGACATCTTCATCGTTCTTCAGCGAACAATATTTATTTAATAACAACTTCAGGAGATTAGAATTTTATTTTTCAAGCAAGCTGTCAAATATAAGTAGTTCAAGTGAGTGGACTGCCCCTCCCTCTCCAACTTGAATGAATCGCTGGCCAACGCAAACATCGTTATACCAAGACCAGCGCGAACCCATTTCAATAATAGATTTTTCGAAGAAGTTGAGTTCGTAATCAAGAAATCGCTCTTCGCTGAATTTCAATCTCATTTACATGATATCTTTATTGAATAATTTTACCCAAGGGAAATTATTTATATATGAATTTATTTTAATCAAAATTTATATTATTATTTTTTTTTTCTTATAAAATATGATTTAAAATGATTAAGATAATATAATAAAATAAATAAACGTAAATTTCTGTCATGTTAAGTGCAGTCACTTAAAATAGACTTTCCCATTTCCATTCGTATAGTATTCCATCTTTTACCTCTTAAGGGTTTTAATTGAATTTAAATAGTATATATTTTAAGAACTTTAAGTAACAGAATCATTTATTTATAGCATATGAAAGAATATATTTCGTTGAAACGGAGAGTATACATTTAAGATAATATACAAGCAACTAAAAAAAAATATTAAATTTTACTGTTAATTCAATCATCTAATAACGAAGAAATGCATAATTTAATTTTCATTTTTACATTTATTCGTTTACTAATTACTCTTCTAATGTTCTAAATAGAATGCGCTCTCAGCTTTAAGATTCAATTAATTTATCTCTCTATCTTAATTTAACAAGTTCATGACATCAATAACCTCACCTCTTGTTATCCAGTGCTTCCCATTTACTCTTATCGTTCAATTTATGTGCAAAATTTTTATGTCACGTTTATATATTCTAGCCTCTTCATCTCTTATGATATCTGAAGGGAATAAATTATCCAATATATTTTTGTCCATAAAAATATTCACTAAATATTTTTCAAAAATAAAGTCATTAAAAATATCTATATAAATTAAATCAAAATAGAAAATTTAGAAAAATTTAAATTACTAGGAATCACGAAGGATCACGAAGGATATTCTAATAATTCGATACTTAAGTTATACAGTAAAAAAGCATATTTCAACAAAATTATTATGAAGAAATAGAATAAACCTAACACATATATAAAATTCATATTTTACCACTTTTATTATGTATATTAGTGAATAGCGTGGTTCATGATTTTAGTGAATGAGAATTTATTTAAGATTTTATAAAATAAATTAAATCCTTTTTAACATTTATGAGTTGAATATAGAGGATATTAATGGAGAATGGGGGAGATTGCATTATGCACAATTGGATGAAACGGGTTTATGATTGGAAGGGAAAAAACCATAAAAGATAATAGATATGTTATAATTATTTTAATTATCATTTACATTTTATATGTAACAGTTTCAGTGAAACCATGTTCAGAAAACAAAATATATTATAAATATTACTATTGTGATATAATAAATTATTTAAAATCGTCAAAATACTAATGATATTCTCATAACAATTTGCTGTGCAATTCATCAGATAAACTATGAAATTTAGATTATTTTATTTTTTATATTATACTTTTAGTATTATAACGTTTTTCAACATGACAGATGGTATTCATTTTCGTTAAAAAATCAAATCCAATGAAAAAAATAAAAAAGTATCAATTTTTTAAGCATATTTATTTCAAATCATTAATTTCTAAAATAAATAGAAATAACAAGAAAGGAAAATCGTTGATAAACAAAATAAAAATCTAAGCAGATTATTCTAATTCATTAAACTTTTAATTATAATTCTTTTATCATGATTATATCCTACATATATATATTAGATATATACTTTAAGAGTCAGGAAATGGCAAAGCTATATTAATCCTATTATATATACACAATAAATATCTATATATAAATTTCAATTTTTTTTTATTATATATTTTTTAAAGGATTATATGGTAATATAGTCGTCATGTGATAATATTTTTAATTTAATTTTTTTTTTTTTTTTTTGGTTTCTATATAAATCTTTGAATTTAATTTAAAGACTAAGCAAATTCATTCATTTTTTTATATGACTATAATAGGATTAATAGTATAGCATCATTTCTACTATAAATGGATTTACTGAAAAAGACATCTATATCAATATATTAAATATTTTTATTTAAATAAACCTGAAATATTATATTATATTTTAGATGAATCCAAAACAACTCACAGATTATTTAATATTTTAAAATTTTGAGAATTTCCGTTTTAGCTCAATTTTGATAGGTTGTTATATAAATCTTTCTTGAACGTCAAATTGTGTAACCCTGTCATACAATAGATGTCCCATTCAGAAGCCAAACCGATAAGGTAAGGGAATCTGCAAAATATGAAGTGAATAATGAACTTGATAATCTTAATATTGAAATGCAATATACATTTTTCGGTAATCAATAAACTTGAATTTTCTACAAGCTGTGAACTTATCTCAGTTTCTTTAAATGTGGAGTTAATCGCTTCTGAGTGGCACATATAACGCAGTAAGTTAAAAATGATTAATTGATTAATTATTATATTAAATATCCAAATCGTATATTTTATTAAAATTGAAATATTTTGGAAAATAAATGAATAATCAAAATTTTTAAAATCTTGTAAAAATTTTAAGTATTAATTAATAAGAGCAGATTTAAATACATATATAGACAACTTGACAAAATATTAGTAGGATTATATCACAGCCAGAGGTATAGGGGACAAGATAGTACACTAAAATGCCGACTGAGTATTTATTAATATTTCAAAGATAAACAAGGATGAAGTCAATAAGGGCCATATTCCGGTTTTTCGTATAAATATTATGAATAATTTTGTTGAAACAACACTATTTAAAATTTAAATTTCTCAAAAATCTTAAGTACTATATAAAAGAAAGAAATTGAAATCTGAAAATTCAAAATAATGATTTGTTTTTCATTTAGCCAAAAAATAAGAGTATTAAAATATCTAGAAATAAAAAAGAATAAATACAACAAAAAATCTGTATATTAATCATACATGTATAAATATAGTTAATTTAATGAGATCCAGGTAAAAAAATTCTTAAGTACTAAAAATAATAAAATAAGCCACCCTTGGTAGGTATTTTAGGTTATATTAATGAAAGGGTATTCTACTTTCTCTTGAAAACACAAAATCTCTATACAATCATATCCAAATATGTACGAAATTTTTAAATTGTATATTTATACAAATATTATTAGAGAATAATTGGTTGATTTTTTTTTCTTTTTCTATACTGTTATAAAAATCTGTAAATATTTTTTAACAATAAAAGATGGTAGGTACACACACACACATTAATTGAAGAATATATATAATATTGTCATAATATGACATAATATAAATATAATCTATATATATAAAAGGCAATGTCTGTGTGTCTGTGTGTCTGTCAAATACTCAAAAACTACCCGTCCGATTACGGTGAAACTTTCAGGGATTGTTGTGGGCATCCCAGGGAAGGTTTTAGTGTAGTTAAATCCAAAATTAATTTATCCAAAATTAATTTAATTAGTAATATTTTGATAAAAGTCTGTAGCGTCACAAAACTATCGACAGATGGCGCTACATAAAAACTTAAACATTCAAATATTTTTAATTTTTTTTAAACTGTCAAAAATAACATACCCATAATAACAGTTGTAATAAAAATAGAAATATAAATCACAATGTAAGTAAATTATTGAATCGTTTTATTTATATTGTTTCAATTATTGTTTGAATATATATTAAATTTATATATATAGATTTATTAATTATAATAATTCCATTTACTTTCTTCAAATTTTTTTAATTTTTTATTTAAAAATATATCAGCATTGAAATTGCCATTAAATATGCAGGTAATTGGAACTCCAACATGTAATATTAGCAAATATTCTGGGATGTGAAAAATACTAAGATCATGTCATGTCCTACTAAATATTTTGAATTTTATTAATCAATCTAATATAATGAAAATAAATTAATACTAAGATCATGTCATGTCCTATTAAATATTTTGAATTTTATTTTGAATCATACAATGGTAATGAAATATTGTAGGTAGACTTTTGAGACAAACAATAAAAATCTCTATAAAATAAGAGATACTTATTCCGAAAACTGTTAATTAAAATGTAATAACTATTAACAATTAATAAAGTAGAAATAATTTTCCAACAAATAAAAATGTAATAATTATTAACAAAAAAAATAAAAAATAAAAATAAATTATTAACAAAATAAGTTGACCTGTGGCCAGGTCCGAACCGACCGATGGTTTGAAGTAAATTAATTTCCAGCTACAGAAACAATTTCAAATAATTTTAATATATCTATTAATGTAATAAAAAAAAGAGATATGTAAAAATCTCCACATGTGAAATTTGGTGTGAAAACAATACCTCCCTTACTATCGTCGGTCGGTAAAAAATAAAAATAAAAATGTAATAATAAAAAATAAAATTTCAATTATATTAATTTAATAAATTATTATTATTATTATTATTATTATTTTCACGTATTAAACGGTATATTATTATTATTATTATTATTATTTGTAATAATTCCAATAAAAATAAATAAAAATAAAAACCAAAAAAAAAAGTGCAATTAAAACTAAAATTTCAATTATATTCATTTAATACATTATTATTATTATTATTATTAAGTGTTCAGTTATCATATACGTAGATATGTATACAGACACACATGCAAAAGCGAAGCTTTTCCGAGTATGCTATTATTATAATAGGCGTTTACTTCGTCATTATTATTAAACATTCGTTTTAATCGTTATCATGTTTTATACATATATATGTAAAATAAAGAGCCACAAATATTGGGAAACATCCGGTGGAAGACCAAAGATCAAGGTGGGTGGACAATGAAGGAAGGGACATGGGAGAGATGGGACAGGGTAGGATTTGGTTGTAGCTCAGGATAGGGACTCTTAGAGAAAAGTGGATGCTGCGGCTAAGAACTTTCGAAAACTGTAGAGACACAGAGTTAGATAAATATAACATATACAATAATAATATATAATTAATTTACTGATTAAATTAAAATATATTTTCCAAGAAAACAAATATATGTCTTATCTACTTATACTGATTGAAACAAAATGGATGAAAACCTTTTACATACAGACTTTCAACCAAATACTATGTATCACTCGGGGGTACAGAGGGCGGAGCCCCCGTCTAGGTGTGAAGAGCGCCTGGAAGGCGCTCGGAGCAGCTAGCATATTATATTAAAAAATTAGGTTCTCATATCTAAGCACAGACAGATATTATACGTAGTTTATAGATAAATACGGTTTTCATTTATTTATTTGATGTCAAGAATCATGTTCACTTCTTAAAGAAATGTATAAGTAATAGATATTTTGTTTATAAATTACAAATTAGTTACTGACTATAAAACCATTAATTTTTATCGATATTTGTAATTTTTTATCTTACATTAGCTTCATAAATTGTTCACTTCTTGTCTTGTCGATTATTATAGTGTTTTTATAGTTACATATAATTAATCATATAATTTGTCAAAATATATTTATTTATAAGTAAATTTGACGGAATATATGTATATTTAGATTAATGGGAACTTTCTTGGAATCTTGTTTTTATTTTATTATATTTTTTATATAAATGGATTTATAAAATATTAGTTTTCAAAATTATACTCATTCAACATTCTACAAGAATTGTTTATAATATTCTACAATAACTAATTAATTATATAAATATTTTTTTTTTATCATATCCATCATCAATTCTAGTATATATATATATATAATCTTCCTATATAAATTGTTATGATTTTATGACATAACCATTTATTTTTAGTATAGTTATCAATACATATATCTTGAATATTGATCCTATTTATCAAGTCAATTGACTCTCTAAGCACGTTTCACATCTTCCATTGTTATGTAAGTCATCGATATTACGAATTACCTGACAAAATTGAAATGAAATCTTATAACTTTTTAGATTTTAATTTTTAATATAAAAGGGTTCATTCTGAAATAATCATAATAATGATAAAAATAATGTATTGAGTTTTATTCATAAAAAAGTAGAAATTTATAAAATATTTAAACAAATTAATAATTGGTAAGTATCTTTATGAATGAACTATATTGTGTGTGACGTATGGTTTTTAAATTATATTTAAAATTAATTAAAAAACAAAAAAAAAATCTAAAACCTAAAATAATTATAATTGAGCAAACTAACCTTTTTTAGTTAATTTTTAATTTTATTTTCTATGGATTTAAATTTCTTTCAATCTTGTGGTCTCGGGTTCAAGTTTCAGGGCTGGGAATGGGAATTTCTTTCTAACTTGAGTCTTTGAAAACGATGTCGACCAGTGATTAAGAAAATCAAAATAAAGGTAGTGTAGATCCGTTCTACTGATCATACAATACTTCTAGTCCTCTTAGTCGGCAATCAATATGATATGCGGTGTCCTTTCATAAGATGTATAAATGTTTGACATTTTTTCTATATAAAATCTATAGTAAAATGTCAATATTTTCATTTTTCTTTTTTATCATTTAAAATCATCAATATTAAATTTTTCTTTTATATTGAATAGTATAATGTATTTGAAGATGCTTTAAAAAAAAACAATATAGTTCTAATTCTCTATTTTAAATTCAATTCTTAAATAAGAATGATTTATTGACATCTTGCATCAAATTAAATTAACATAATAATAGAAGGGAAGACGAGATATGTCACCGGAGGATTGCATCTCCACATTCTATTATATTGTTGTCAATGGGTTGCCTGTTAATTATATTAAGCAAGCCAGTTGCGAAAAGCCTTTCAGGTGGAATCTCATCACAAACTATTAAACAATAGCCGAATACAATTTTCTTTCCGTTTTATGAATATACATGAATTTAATTTTATTTAATTATTTATGAATATTAATAATTTATGTAGGTATATATATCTATGCTTATTGGTCTAAATCTCTAAATTGTAAGTATTTGTTATAGATGACTCTGATTAAAATTAATGCGTACATTTCCTCTTAATTTAACTGCGATCTGTAATCAGTAACAACCCACACACGAATATTCTAAAAACTGATAATAAATGACTAATCAAAACTGAACTGGACTATTGATCGTTCGATATTTAAGTGTATTAATCGACCACCAATAAATAATATATATAAATAAACATAGTGTGATTTTAAGTTAAAAAAATATTTATTTACTTATTAATAGCACCATCATCTTAATTTATATCTTATCTTATTAAACTAGCAAAAATTGTATATATATATATATATATATATATATATTTGTATTTTTGAAATATTAAACCACTCGAAGGATTTTTTTTTGAAATTCACACTATAGATAATTTTTATAAAGAATAAGTTGACCTGTGGCCAGGTCCGAACCGACCGACTGTTTGAAATAAATTAATTTCCAGCTACAGAAACAATTTCAAATAATTTTAATATATATATGTAAGGTTGACAAGATGGCTTGGTAAATGAAATTCGAGTTTCTAAAAACAAATAGAATTTATTATAATTTTAATATGATACAAGACTATTGAATTATGTTATTGGTACCTAAAAACAAATAGAAATCGAATTTTCAGGTCCAATCTCACAGGTTTTTTAATATATTATACAATACAATTATTAGATTAGATATTTGATAATTATTTAAATCTTGCTGCTGTCTTGGCGTTCTTGATGCAGTTCTCTGATGGGCGGGACAGTCGCTTTCCATTAGTGAGATGCGATTGTGATGCGCTCTACACTCTAGTGGCAATTTCAAATTTACATCTCCCCCCCCCTTATTTTAAAATTCGTCATGGATTTTATTTAAAGGGTAATAATTTGTTTACGTGAAACAATGTGAACTGTTTACCTTTCTTAGTTTGGTTTACTTGATAAACTGAATTTGAAATGCGCTTTATTATTTTAAAAGGGCCTCTTCTTATTTTATCCAGTTTTCTTCTATTTAGCTTATTCCCTGTCTCTATATATACTAGGTCCCCTTCTTTAAAACAATTATCCTTTCGCTTCTTATTTATTCTCTCCTCATTTATTTTGAATTTTTCTATTGAGAATTCTAACGCCTTTTTTCTGTCTACCTCTAAATTTTCTATCTCTTGTAAACACTCTGGTATAATTTCAGATTTTTCTCCTAATAATAAATATGAAGGTGGATATCTTGTTGTTGTGTGTGTTGTTTTGTTGTATTCCTTAACACATTCTTCTGCTAAGACTGCCCATGACTTATTTTTATTTTTTTCATCATTTCTTTTAATCCTTAACCTGTTTGTCAATGTTTGATTAACACGTTCATTAAGTCCATTTGATTCAGGACAATCAACGCATGTGAATATCATTTCAATATTTTTATTATTTAAATAATTCTTAAATTCATTAGAATTTATGCCTGCATACTGATCTCCCAGCAACGTAATTATATCATTTTTTTTGACTATTGGTTCTAACAGATTAATGAAATCTCTAGCTGATTGTGTTTTCGATGTTGATGCAAAAATATATCTCGAGAAGTGATCAATTAATATGTGCATATATTTTTTATTTGAATTATTTCCATTAAAGCCCCCTATTGTGTCAATAGACATAATTTCGTAAGGTCTGGTGGCTGGACCTAACTGAGATAATTTTCCTATTATTCTTTTTCTTCTTGTTTTATTTTCAATGCAAGCTTTACATTTATTACAGAAATCTTCTATTATGGCATCCATATTCTTAAAATAGTAGTGCGGTCTTATTTTATTAATCAAATGTTTACTCCCTATGTGTCCATAGTAATTATGTACATTCTGTATAAGCTCTATCCCAAATAATTTCGAAACATATATTCTTGCATTATTATTATTTTTTTTAAAATAAATGTTCCCTCTTTTATATATATTTCTTGATAGTTCTATTTCACTTTCATTTAGAGTTTGATCATTTATAATGTCTTGTATAGATACCATGTTAACTACTTTCAATATATCTTCTTCATTGTCAAAACTCTCCAAAACAGGGTTTCTTGACAATGAATCTGCCTCCAAATTTTCTTTCCCGGGTGCATATATTATCTTAAATGAATATTGAGATAAATAGTATATCATGTCTCCCAGTGGTTCATCCGGTCTGGCTTTTACTTTTAAACTTTCCAAGGGTTTATGGTCTGTCACTACTGTAAATTGTCTACCTATCAGCCAATGCTGCCAGAAACGAATTGCTTCTTTGATAGCCAGACATTCCAGGAAAATTGCTTTTCTTTTCTTTTGAGATGGATTCAATTTTTTTGAGAAGTATGCTACTGGATGTAGGTTTCCTTCTTTGTCTGGCTGCTTTAAGATGGCACCCAAGCCTTCTCCTGACGCATCTGTATAAATATAGATATCTTTATCTGCGTCAAATATCTGTAAAATTGGAGCAGAGCATAGAAGTTTTTTAACTTTCTCGAAGGCTGTCTGACACTTATCATCCCATAGAAACTTTATATCTTTCCTTAACAAGTTATGTAATGGTTCTAGTAACTGAACCGAGTTTTCAATGTAGTTATGGTAAAAGTTAATTTTGCCTAAAAACTGCCTGATATTTTTTTTATTTTTTGGTTGTTCAAAATTTCTTATAGAGATCAAATTATCCTTGTAAGGTTTAACTTTATTTTTTTCAATAACATGTCCTAAATATTTGATTGAATTTTTTGCTATGTTACATTTTGACAATTTTAATTTAAAGCCTTCTTCTTTGATAACATTAATCAGCAATTCAATATGTTTCAAATGTTCATTAAAAGTTTTTGAAAAAACTAATACGTCATCTATATAGTTTATACAGAAATTACTTAATTTATTTCTTCTAATTGCGTTCGCGAGAATTCTTTGGAAGATACTACTCGATACTTTGAGACCGAACGGAAGAACTTTCCACTGATAGTGGCCGTTTTGTGTTACGAATCCCAGTTTTTCCCTATCTTTTTCTCTAACCGGGATAGACCAGAAAGCAGAATTTACATCAAAAGCCGAGAACCAGGCACAGTTTCCTGCTTTTATCAGTATATCCTCAATCCGCGGAAAAGGATGGCTTTCAGGGGTCAAGATATTATTTATACCTCTATAGTCTATGCACAGTCGACTTCTTTTATTTTCATCCTTTTTAAAAACCATTGTGACAGGAGCTGCGAAAGGAGAACTCGATTCCTCAATTAAATTTGCTTTTAAAAGTTTCACTATTTGATCATCTATCTCTCTCTGATCTTCCATTGAGCATCTATAAGGTTTTTTGTAAACATATTTATATTCTTTCAGTCTTATATTAGCTTGAGCATTTTTTATAATACCGACATCGTACTTATTCTTAGCAAAAATAGATCTATTTTGCTCTAGCAACCTTGTTATCTCTTTTTTTCGATGTGTGTCTAAATGATTCAAAAAATCTTCATAATCTTTCAAGTTAATATATTCATTTATATATGTATTAATATTTACGTTATTTTCCTTTCTATCAACTTTACATCTATCCATATTTGATCTTCCTATTTTGTTCAATATTATTTTTTTATCATCCTTTTCCTGTAAAATTTGCAAATTTTTATTTTGACTAAGTTTAAATTCACACACTTAAAACACTTAAAACATGGCTTTTTTTCTTTTTTAAATTTATTTATTGGATTTGATATTCCCTCAGCTCGATTATCATCATTAAATTTTATTTTATTTAATTTTCCTATTAATATATTATCCGAGTCATATTTTTGTAGTAAACCAATCAAGTGTTCCGTTGATTTAATATCCATTTTATCTAAGTTATCCTGGATATTGATTGGCAATCCAATGACAATTAGATTAATAACCGTTTCTAATTGAATATTTGGCTGGGCTTGTAACAACAGACTTTCTTTTTTAATGCAATAATCTACTAAGGACCCTTTCATGTATTCAAATTTAAAAGCATGCCTTAGGTGTGACCAGCCTCTTTTTTTAAAAGCTAATTTAAAAGACTCAATCCACCCTAGCCAATCCAATGTATTTTTCTTTATAGATAGTTCATACCAATCCCTTGCACTACCTTTCAAGAAATATTTCACCGCTCGTAACTTGGTGGCAGCGTCAGTTATTTGGAATCTATCACATTCATTTTGAAAAGCACTAATCCATTCCTCTACATCTTCATTTTTACCCACAAATACTGTGATATTGAATTTATTTTCTATATCCCTTAGTATATCGAGCTGACTATTTATATTCGTCTTTTGAGATATATCTAATACATCATACATATCATTTTTTTCTTCCAACATCTCCTCATTAAAAATAAAATTACCCCCTTCATCAACATATAATTTTTTTATTTCATCATCTAATGCTACCTTAGCATTTCTATAATTTCCTAAGCTAGCCATCCCTTTGCAAGCTGCCTTTATGGGCCCTAACTTCATTAGCTCTTTATGAAATTTCTCATGACGAAATTTTTGGGGGAAGATATAATTTGAATTATTGTATAAAAAACCAATAGAGTGAAATGAGCATACCGTTTTTCCATCAATCTGTTCTCTTCTTATATGCAGATTAAACCAGGTATCCATGATCCTTTAAGACTTGTAGAAAATTCGATTTGTAAGGTTGACAAGATGGCTTGGTAAATGAAATTCGAGTTTCTAAAAACAAATAGAATTTATTATAATTTTAATATGATACAAGACTATTGAATTATGTTATTGGTACCTAAAAACAAATAGAAATCGAATTTTCAGGTCCAATCTCACAGGTTTTTTAATATATTATACAATACAATTATTAGATTAGATATTTGATAATTATTTAAATCTTGCTGCTGTCTTGGCGTTCTTGATGCAGTTCTCTGATGGGCGGGACAGTCGCTTTCCATTAGTGAGATGCGATTGTGATGCGCTCTACACTCTAGTGGCAATTTCAAATTTACATATATTAATGTAATAAAAAACAGATATGGATATATAAATAATAAATATAAATATTTTTAATTTTATTTTATTTATAATATATATGCAAGACCAGGCTGTGACGTCTTGAATGGCTGGATGACGTCATATAATTTTAAATCAAGAAAAACTAATAAATATGATTATTATCGAGGATAAAACCAATACAAAGTGCATGATTCGTGGTGATATATCAAAAAATCTCCTTTGGTGTGAAAATAACCCTTTCCTTCCTATCTTCGATCGCTAATACTACCACTTCCGGTTTCCGGAATTGCACCAAAAGTTGATCAATTCATCCCACTGATGCATTAAGTAAATATACCAAATTTCATCAAAATCGGTTGAGCCGTTCAGGCTGTACACATCTATACGGACGGACGGACGGACGGACGGACAGACGGACGGACAGACATCATGCTAAAAATACTTTTTTCTGTTTAGAAAATGCATGATTCGTGGAGATATGTAAAAATCTCCACATGTGAAATTTGGTGTGAAAACAATACCTCCCTTACTATCGTCGGTCGGTAAAAATTGATCTGTATTGGTTTCAGCGTCGGGAAAAATCAACTTTATTAGTTTTTTCTTAATTTAAAATAGGAAATTTAAATCAAGTCAGTAACTACGTCAGACAGCGCTTCCTTAAGTTCCAAATATAATTAATAAAATAAAGTTAAAAATATTCTTTTATATCCACAAGCCATACTTTTCTATCTTTTAGTGCATTAATACGTACGTTTAAGGACTGAATGTTTTTTTTAATTTATGTTCTTTTAAATTTCATATATTTTGTAGATTATTTATTTTAAATAATAATTTTAATCTTAAATATTCATAGTTCATAAAGAATAATCTTTTTAAAGTTCCGATCGGGAGGGCTCGGTGAACCAGGTATATTATATTGTAACATATTCGCATAAATATGCTTTTAATAGACAAAGATGTGGAAAATTATAGAAAGACATTTCTAACATTGACATCAGCACGTACTCACCCTCATGAATTAAATAGGTAAAACTTTGATGGAACAAAGGAAATATTTTCTATCGATGAAGACAATATATTTCCTCAATTCTTTTATAAAAATTCATCAAAGACTGCACACCTGGTTGCCAGAGATATTGGCAATAGGTGACCAATCAATAGAGGTCTTGGAGGGGAGTGATAGAATCTTTGAGAGTGTCAATGAAGTGGGATGAAAAGTTTTCGTTATTGATGTAACAACAATTTTGGGATTAGTCTTCATTCTTCTTCAACAATGCACTAGAACTATCGAGCTAGCACTACTGACAGAGATGAAGTCCAGACATGTCTATACAGCTTCTCGTGCTTCTATCAAATTTTGAATACCCACTTATGAGACCATTCACCGAACTTTTTAGACACCCTTCGTATATATTTATTTGTATATTTTTGAGATATTAAATCGCTCTAAGGAATATTTTTTTAATGACCGAGCGGCGGCTCGGTGGACCAGGTACTATTAATAGTACTCCATAGAGATTCTTAATAAAAAAAAAATACCCTTTAAATATATTTTCTATTTATTAATCTTATTTATATGTTAACCTATATTTATCCCCTCGGCTTTTTATTATTATTTTTATTTTTTTTATCATTATTCTATATAATTGAATAAAATGATTTGAATAAATATGGATATTGTTCTTAAATTATCTAGAGTAAAAAAAAAGTATTTTTTGTGAAAGAAAACAAATCTGAGCCAACTGCGTGTCAGGTGATGATTAAGGATTCTAGGCCAAGGTTTTTAGGTCAAAGGGTGAAAATTAACTTCTGTAATTTAGTCATTAAGACTAGTGGTGGAAGCTGGTGGAATTGAATTGTAAAATAAAAACTATTGTATAGTTTAATAATATATTTTTCCGGAGGAAAATTTAATGTCTTTTAAAAAAGTTTTTATATATTAGTTTTTAAATATTACAATGGTACTAAATAATACTATAACTTTAATAATAATTTGTTCAAATTTTGTCAAATTTAGTTGTTTTCAGTTTTTTCTGAAAACAATTGATTTTTTAAAACAAATGAGAAAAAACAAGAAAATCAAAACCCTATGATTAAGAAAGATTAATTCTAATTTGAATAGACCCTTACAACATATATTTGTATTGTTGAATACAATGGATTACAATAGATAATTAAGTTAAATCTAAGTTTATCGTTAAATGTGAAGCAGGTTGTAATCTTATTCCGGTATTCTGCTTTCAAATATTCTTCCTCTTTCCCTTCCAATTTCCGCAGTATCAAATTAATTCAATTGTTATAGGTGATAAACATTTAGAATTTAAGGGATTAAATGGAAGTAATCGATAGACCCAAGAAATTTCAAAGACTCTACCTTATTAAACCTACTCAGACAAAATAATTTTTTAAACGTATTGAATGAAAATAAAGTACATATAATAAAAGGTTTGATCAATATTTAGTTTTATTATTCGTTTTTATTACATTTTAAAATTTTCCTTCGTATAACATTTAATAAACAATATTAATTTGAAATATAATCATTCTTTAAAAAAATAAAATTTTTAATTAAATTATATCCTTATGTTTTTGGTATTAATATTAATGAAATAAAAATATTAAATTCACTCTTGAGTTTTTTTGTGAATTTTATTTTTTACAAAGGCCTTTACCTACGAGGGTTTATTGCACGAAGAAATAAAATAAAAGAAGATGTGAACTCTTTCTAAGTATAATAAATATGTAGTTTCCTCATAGGTAAAATTCTAAAACAAATATTTTGTATAAGGATAAAAACAAATAAAAGAGAATTATATATATTATTATTATATAATAATTCTCATTTCACTTATCTATCTATCTCTGTGACTTTTCGGAACCAAAAAGTTCTTGGCCGCAGCAACCACATCCCTCCAAGTATTCCTATTCTGAGCCATAACCCTTCAGTCCCTATCCTCTTCCATCTCTGACCATCCTATCCCTTACCACATTATCCACCCACCGCGTCCTTGGTCTTCCAAGCGGACGTTTCCCACTCGGTCTCCCTACCAATATATTTTTCGCCATTCTATTTTCTCCCATTCTAGCCACGTGTCCTGCCCGCCGCAGCCTTCTTAATTTTATAATTCTAACTATATCTGGAGATCCATAGAGGTCATGCAATTCCTCGTTATGCACTCTCCGCCATTTCCCGGTGACCTCATCTTTCTTTGGCCCATAAATGTTTCGCAGAATCCTATTCTCAAATACTCTAAATCTACTCTCGTCACCTAAGGTCATAGACTATGCCTCACATCCATATAATAAAACCGGTAAAATAATTGTTTTATATATTTTAATTGTTATCCTCTTTGATAATAATTTTGACGCGATAACTTATATTAAGTGAATACTAGAAATGTAGTATTAATCAAATTATATTAATTTATATTAATATAAGAATAAAATCAGAGAAAGTTCATTGGTTTAGAGCAGGGGTCGGCAACCTTTTTCGGATGGCGGGCCATTTTCAAAATAATTTTTTTTATGCGGGCCGCACATTCAAATGTAACTTACCTTAGTGCTTTTATATCATATACAAGTATAAATATTATTAAAAGATTATAGAACAAAACACTTTTTATTGACAAAATTTTACAATTCTTAAAAAAGCATACGATTCCAATTACATACTTATAAATATAATAAAATAACATAATAATGAAATAAATATTATAATAAAAGAACAAGAATATTAGAAGACAAAAATAATACAGTTTGTAACAGGAAAAAAGAAAATACAATTTCAATTAGAAAAATACATTATTATGTGAATATAAAATATCTTTCATTTTATTCATTCATTAAGGTTCAATGCGATGTTTGTTCTTGAATATTGTTAAATAATTCATTTTCATCCGGTTGTGTTTGGGATACTTAGATCCTCAACAAGTTTTGTAAATTTGTACTTCTGTTAGTATACATTGGCCACATTTCGGCACGTTCACGTTCACGCTGTTTGTTGATATTTTCAAAATTATATTAATGCTTTGGCGGGCCGCACAAAAAGGCGAAAAGGGCCGCAGGTTGCCGACCCCTGGTTTAGAGGAAGAAATTTTTTTTTTAATTCTCAACACTCACCCCCCCCCCCCCATTCTAGGTCACTTGACATGATTTCCCTTTTTTAAATATTCAAAGGATAAACATCATTTTTGTTTATAGATGGGTATATTAATTATTATTAATCACTTATCTATATTACAGGTAGTAAGGTCTAAATATTTCTCACGTGCTATTAATATCAATTGATTTCACATTTTAGCAGATTTTAGAGGCTATATCTCATATTAATGTCTATTTATAAATGAAATGATTCAAACATATTTATTATTATTATTATTATTCAAAAGAGACATAATTATAAAAATATTAATATAAAGAAATCAATATTATCAAATTTTTTTTAACCTTTAAATATATATTTTCTATTAACGGAAAAGAAATTAAGATAGAGGTTGGGAGGATCTGATTGATGTATATGTATTTTTTATATTCTAATATATGCTCTATATTAATATATTTTTAAAGAAATTTTTTTCATTTACTTCTTTATATTTTTCTTACGTAGATCTAAAAATATTTAAACTTTAGAATTCAAAAACTTGATGATTTCTTCTTCTTTCTTAAACCAAACATAATCCATTTTTTTCTTTAAATGCATTACTAGATTTATTGAAATTTTTTTCTAATATTTTTAAATGTTTTCTTATTTTTATAAAATTTTTAAAATAAAATGGTTCTTTTAAAAAATTCTTAGATATTATTTTCCATATTTAAATTTCTTTAAATTAGTATTAATACTTATAAGTATTTATTCTTGGGATTAGCTCTTGGGATTAACTCCATTAATAGAATATCACTTTGAAAACAAATATGAGAATTTAAGTAGGTCCATGTTTTTGCAAATTTCTAAGCTTTATTATGATTTGGGGGTACTAAGGCCTCGATAAAGGCCATTTGTGTCTAAACAAAATATATGCTATATAAATAAAATACAATTACTTTTTAGTAATTTTTTTTATATTGTTAAATTTAAATATGGACTATTAGAGATTCTAGATATCTAGATCATAAATAATATTATCTAAGTTTGATTTGACACTTTTTAAGGTCGATCTAATTTAATATAAAAAACCTGTCAATACAAAAGTAGCAAACATTAAAACCTCAATGCTGTCATATTCACCAAGCGGATATTTACGAATGAATAGTTTATTAAGCTTTTACCCTTTTAATTTTTTTGCTTCATTTCATTTGAAATCCTACGCCACAAAAGTAAATAAGCAACATATGTACATAATTGTATTTTGGGCTATATCAAGAATAAATGAAAATTGAAATTGAAATGAAGTAAATTGAATTAATATACAATCGACATTTTAAGTAGTTTAAAAAATTACTAATTAATATTTCTAATCAGTAAATCAATTTATATTTCTTTAATTATATTTATTTTTTAAACAAAATTATTAATTAAATAGGTCTTACGATTTCACCATGTGTCCACCTAACGACATATATAATATATATTGTCGGTTGGGTTGGGTTATTAAAAAAATGAGTTTAAAATTAATAAAATTGATCTTTAATTTAATTGGTAGCAATCATTTTATTATTAATAGGAAATAGTATGGTGAATCCGGCTAAGGGGTTGATTAGGGAAGAAGTAAATTTGAATTCATTCTGATTAAAATAAAATTTTAAACTATAATAAAATTAATATTTAATGATGAAAGAAATTAGTACAATTAGAATAAGGTTTTTGAGAAATTATAACTTAGAAATTAACTATAAAATAAAGTTCATATATTTTAATATGATTGATATATCAAATTTTATATTGTTTAGCAATTACAAATTATAAAGGGTCGACCACTTAGCTGTTAATAGTTACTAGTATAAAGTTCAGGGGAGCGGCGGGACAAGTGTTGATTCTCCGGGCTGTTCCTTTCAGGCATTCAATGATACATCATCTGTGGGTAGCAGTTTCCATGTCTGCCTCTTGGCTACTCTTCCAATAACACAATTAATTTAAAAGGTAAATTCATGACAATTGGTCCCATTCATCAAACGATCCTATTTCAATTACACTGTCCTCTTTTGAGCTAAAATGTATGTACGTGAGATTTTTAATATTTGTCATAAATGTCTATTTATGGGGTCTTAATGACATTTCTCTATTAAAAGGCATTTTTATGCTTATATATTACAATATATATATAAATATTAATATATATTAGGTTTCTCTTACTATTCTGAGTTCGATATCTCTGGCCGGAGACAAAAAAACAACTTAAATATTTAATGAACAATACACAAAATACAATCCTTGGGATACTTGGAGAAGTGTGATTGCTGCGGCCAAGAACTTTCGAGTTCCGTAGAGCCACAGAGATGGATTAATTTTGTCAGTTGTGTGTGATTTAATGAGAATTGTATGAAGACATTTTAAGAAAGGCAAAGACAAGTCTGAGATTCATCGCTTTACTTCAATAAGCAAGCATTTTGATCATGAATGAACATAAAATGATGATTCTTGGCACATTTGATTTTAATTTTTATTTCCATCTAATCTATATTTTCTCTATTATACTATTATTTAACTATCCTATTATAAAACCTTACAACTTACAAAATCTCCTTCAAAATCTTATAAATTATTATAACTATTTCATTAACATTAATAAAATATATCTAACACTCTCAATAAGTTTAGTTTAGTTGAATTAAGACATTTTTAATTAACATTTTAAATAAATCATATGTATATGTGGAAAATATATTATTGCATATATAGAGAGCTTCATAATATTAAGTAAAGTAAAATTAATTAATCTCCTTTGAAACTTAAAAACAGCACTTTCAATCGATGCAATTCAACATTATATTTATCTCTGAGGCTCTACGGACTCGAGACTTCATCGCTGCAGCAGCCACAATTCTCCAAATGTCCCTATCCTGAGCCACAACCATCCAATCCCTACCCTGTCCTATTTCTCTCATGATCCTTCCTACATTTTCCACCCACCGCGACCTTGGTCTTTAAACCGAACGTTTCCCAATCGGTCATCCCACAAATATATTTTTCGTCATTCTTTCCTCTCCGATTTTATTCACATACCTGCCTAGTCTTCTCGATTTTATAATTCTAACTATGTTTGGAGATACATAGAGGTCATGCAGTCTCCTCCATTCCCAGATGCGCTCATCTTTCTTTGCCCATAATTGTTACGAAGAATCCTAATCTTAAATACTCTAAATATACTCTCGTCCCCCAGGGTCATTGACCATGCCTTACACCTATATGATAATTGTTTTATATATTTTAATTTTAATCCTCTTTGATAATAATTTTGACCAGAGAAGCCCATCTAATGCATGATAGCAGGTGTTACCCGATTGCAACCTCGAATACAACATTATGAAAAATAAAAATAAACATTAAAAAAGTTATTAAAAAAAAAATTGTAATTATATATTTTAACGACAAAATTTAAAAAATTCATTATTATGCAATTAGTAATAAATGTTGTTTAGATAAATACAAAAGTTTAAATTATCCTTTACCTGCTTCTGTGATTATACCTTTTTTCTTATATAAAAGTTTCCAGCACATATTTTTAAATTTAAAATCTAATTTAAAAAGATAACATTAACTCGAAAATTATTTATTAAATCTTTAATTTATTTTGTATATTTTTAAATATGTATACTGCGAACGCCTTTCTCAACAGCATTAATATATGAATCAAAATTAAAGAAATTAATTTTTAATTTCAATTTACAATGATAACAATTTTATGTTTTTATAGTATTAAAAATTAATTTCTTTAATTTTGACTCACATATTAATGCCGCTGGGAAAGGCGCTTCAATAGACTTCTATTTTATCCGTATATATAACTTATTTATTTAAATTAAATTTTCAAATTTATTCGATGAAATATTATTTGAGTACTATATTATAAAAGTTTAATATTTATATTAAAATGAAAATGCTAACTATGTATCCTTCTCATGTTTACGATTTTATTATAATTACATCAAGTGACAACTCCCACGATTAAATAAATTCACTCACGCAAAAATTTTATAATCAATATTTTCATAGAATGGATATTTGACATATTTGTATCAAAGAATTTCCATCATTGAAACCTTTACTAATATGGTACAAAACTATGTGCTGAGAATTTATACAAGTATATGAGAAACGAGACGGGGAAGCTACTTCAGGTATAACTATATTATCTGTAATTTATAATATTATAAAGCAGTAGCGAGGGAGAAAACAACTCTAAAACTTTTTGTTTGAAAAATATATATTATATTGACTTTTAGTTATATAATTATTGTAGTTAATAATATAAATAATGGTAAAATTAATTTAAATATCAATGTCATATAAATGGATTAGATATTTAGATAACAATACTGATTAAAGTATTAATAGAATTTAAATTAGAAAAGAAAATAAAACAAAAAAACATCTGGTATTTTACACAGATATGAATTATCAAATGTATTCATAGTTGATATTTATTTATCTCTCTTTTATTATTAACAAATGTAAAAAAGTTAAATATCTAAAATAAAGCAAATTAAATAATACATTTTTGGGAATTCATAATTTAAACCCCTTGGGGATTAAATCTCACTGATTTCAAAAAATTTTATTTGATACCGAAATTGCAAAAATTTGTAAACTTAATGATATAAAGTGGCACTTTTGCTTAATCAATTTTAGCTAAAAGTTGTAACATCTTAAATACAAAATTACAGAGTTTCAAATATCTTTTCGTTTTTTAGCTAAGTTATTTACATTTCACAGGCGAACAATATTATTAACAGTATTAAATATACTAATATAGGTATATGATAAAATTATTTTAAATAAACTTAGTTTTGAAGGGTAAATTAACAATATTTTAATTTAAAATAAATTACTTACATTAATTTAATATTTTTTTCAAATTTATTATATTTTTCTGTATTATATTTCAATTAAAATTTAAATAATTTTAATTAATTAGTTAGTTGTAGTTAAATATATTTTAGAAATTAGCAAGAAGTTAGAACATGTTCAGATTGTTATTAATTGTATTAAAGTCTAGATAATAATAAATAATAATTATTCTTATCTTATCTTATTATACTAGCAAAAATTGTATATTCCATATATTTGTATTTTTAATATATTGAACCCCTCTAAGGATTTTTTTGATATTCACACCATAGATAATTTTAATAAACAAAGAATTATTAATAAATAAAGAAAAATCACCCTTGTTAGTTTTTTCTTAATTTTTTCTATCTTACAAATTGTTAACATGTTATTTATATTTTAAAAACATTTTCTTTCTTTAATTAATATTCCTTTAAAATAATAATTAAAGAATATCGTATTCTAAATAAATTTTAAGTTATTTTAATTAAAATGACAACTTTTACAATAAATTATATTAAATAATTTAAATGATAATGGATTATTATAAATAAAAAGAAAAAAAAATATTTATATGATAGTTTTATTTGTCAATTGCTAGAATTAATATTAATAATTTTGTATTCATTGTGTTGAACATGTATGAATAAATGGAGAGAAAATAGTATTAAATGAACAACACACAGCTTTTAATAAATTCTTATAAAATTTTTTATACCTAAATTAAAACAAAGAAATTGATTGATAGTATGTATAAATAGAGAAAATAGTTAGATTATAAGATAAGAATAATAGAAAAAAACGCCCCCATCGAATTTATTAATATTACCAGCCAAACCCAAAAATAGGGAATAATTTTTAATGACCGAGTGGCGGTTCGATGAACTAGGTACTTATTATTATATCATTAAAAGAAGTCTTCTTAAAAAAAAAATTAGAAAATTAAATTCTTTGAATTCGAATCGATTAAAGTTGAAGAATTTCTTATATCTTAGCACAAAATTCAAAAGATCTTATCTAAATGGGATTGTTTTTTGTTCCTTGTTAAGTCCAAAGACCTTCGAAAAGACTAACCGGGTTGTGGTTGTCTGCTGGTGGTGGTTTGACCTGTGACTCGGGCAAGGACCAGAGTCACGCAAGCCTCCCCGTACCTGAGTCGATCGCCCGTGACCTTAGACATCGATCTCGGCCAACCTACGCTACCTGGTTGTACACAGAAGATGATAGCCCACATTATCCCCACTACGATTCAATAATACTATTGTAGGATAGAGTCGTGGGGAAAAATGCGGCTTTTTAATTCAATGGGTTGACGCATCCTAAGAACAACTTTATATTTAATATATATATATACATTGGCGACAAATTCGATGGATATCATTTCATTATTGGATTATTTATAAGGTTTACTTTTATTTTGTTTATAGTACCAATTATATTATCATATTCAAGTAATTAAATGTTTTAGTGAGAAAAAAAGATAAAGGTAGATATAGTGTTTTATATATCAACTAACCTAACTATTTTAATAAATAAATAATGACTTTTTAATATTAATTGAGCATATAAAATTTCTAAATTGCTTTTCAAGATTTAGTATACCAGATAAAAAAATAAAATAGATCTGAATAACTAGAAAAATTATTAAATTAACAATAAATTTAAAATTTACTATCAGTTATTTTTATAACTATCTAAATAAAGTCTAACTATATAAATAATTTAATATTTAAATAAATTGAATTTTAATCATTAGTAGAGACTCAATGGCTAACTTTTTCATTCTATTTATTTATTCTATTTGTGAATGAAATTTAATAGTATATTCACCCATTATTGAATCTAAAAAATATCAATAATAATAACTACTAAATAGATACAAAAAATTCTAAAATAGATTATTTCTCCAATTCAGTGGAATATCTATCATAAAATTGCATTTCGACTGTTTTGCTTTTTATGAACATAAAGGGATACGTACAGAGGCACATAAACAGACCAATTGTTTAAAATTATGTTTAATGGACCTTATAAAACGTATATATCCATTGAAATATCAAATCAAAATTTTTTTAGCCTGAAAAATATCTTTCTATATTTCTATTATTATTATTATTATTATTATTATCTTTGGAAATATTTGAATTTTACATTTCAATGGAAATTTAGGTTTTAAGGTCCATTATACAACGCGCTCGGAAAAGCTAGAGAGGGAGCTCTGCCCCCTGTGCCCACGATGTAATGCATAGTAATTTGTTGAAAGTCTGTATGCGAAAGGTTTTAATTCATTTTAATTCAATCAGTATATTTTTTCTCTCATTTGGATCTTCATTTTCACTCAAATTTGTAAATACTTAGCACTATTTTTCAAAATATAAATTTAATTATAAAAAATATTGCTTCCTTTGTTTTAGAAAATATTAATCAACTAGGAGTAATATTCAATTTAATTTAATTTAATTTAATTTTACTTTTAATATTATAGAATATTAGAACTTAAATATTATAAACATTCTTTATTTGGAAATTTCTAGAATTATTATTTTTATATTAAAGGTCAAATTCTTAACTGAGCCACCAGAGGCGCCACATTGAGCATTGTTTATTTATGTCGGTTTTTTGCCCATAACTTTGGAATGAATCAACTTTTTAAAATTTTTCAAACTTATACCTTATCCTTGGCTCATGATGGTTCTATTGATACCCGAACCATTAAGATACATGAAGCGGTTTAAGAGTTTAGGATTGCGTAGTCGTTTAATTATATAGATACTTATATATAACAATAATAATTTATATATTAATTATTAGATTTTTAATTAAGATCCATATATGGTATTTAATAATATTTAATAAATATAAATAATGTACCATTTAAATATAAAATTTTCTATTTACTCTCGTTGGGATATATGGAGGTATAAATTATAAACAACTACTAATCTCTCAATTGTCGAGCAATTTTGGAATTGATAAATTTATAGGACAGGTGTGTTTAAAACCCTTACAAGATGAATGCGATGAGATTTCACAGCCATTTGCAAATGAAATTGAAATCAAAGATTACTCCTCTCCGTTATTTATTCACATGAGAACAATTCAATAATTATGAAATTAAATGCTTGTTTCACAGAAGTATATTATAAATATTTTATTCATGTTAAAAACCAATTAATCACAAGCAAGTTTCATTTAGGATATTTAAGACATTCAATAAATAAGATAAAAAAAATTATTCACTTGAGGGATCTAATTGTAAGCCAATATTTTAGCCAGTTTGCATATTTATTTAGTTTTTTTTTCCATTTCATTAAATATTATATAAGGGGTCTAGGTGAACCTTTGATTATCTTCTGGTAATAATAATATAGTATATTTAATTTTAATATAAAACAAATTTTAATTATAATAAAATAAATAAATAATTTAAAAAAATACAAATTTAATATTAAATAATCTGAAAATATTATTTATTTGATATAATTAAACTTTAAAAAAAAACATTTGTTACATCAACATAAATATTTTAATAAGATAAAAAAATTTACAATTTTCTTTTTAATAAAGACAGTAAGCATTGTTTTGGAACATGTTCCATTATTAGTTCTCGTTTCAAACTGAACAAACAAATTTTGGCTTATTTTATAATAATTTAAACAAAAATTCTTATCTTAATATTTGTATTTTAGTAATAAAAAGTCTTTTATTTTGAAATTTTTCATTGATATAAAAACAAACAGTATTTTGTTAGAAAATGTTCGCTGTAATATCATTTCATAACTTTATATAATAATTATATAAATCACTAATTTGATTAATACATATATAGAAGGATATACAATTTTGTCAATATTTCACCTTAAATCTAGAGTTTAAAAACAAAAATAAAATAAAATAAAATTATAAATAGAAAAATCCTGGAAGCCATAAAGTCTAAAAGCTAAAATGTACATACATTTCCATTGAGGAGTGGCTTTTCATAATATAAAAAAAGACATTCAATTTCAAGAGAAGATTTCTCCAATTCAAATCGCTCTCTCTCTCTCATAGAATGTGTCCATGTCACTTTAATATATTCCGATGCAAATATTGCAAGATAGAGGACACATACCATGAAAGGAATTGAAAGACCAACACACACCGGCTCCCAAACATCTATCAAATGCAATTTGCAATTGCAATTTTTGTTAAAAATGTATTACTTAGAGCAGGGGTCGGCAACCTTTTTCAATAGTGGGGCATATTTCTGAAATAATATAACAGGAGTGGGCACACTTGACCATATTGAAAAATCGAAAATGTTTCAGAGCTTCGCAAAATCATCTGGCCTTTTTTTTAGAACCATATTGAAAAAAATTGAAAAAAAAAAATCGAAAATTTTCAGTTTGCTGGCACTTGAAATGCCTTCGCGGGCACCTGGTTGCCTACCCCTGACTTAGAGTATACTCTGTTTTTTAAAAAATCAATGAAGAATATACTTACATAGAAAAATTATATAACCTCTCTTCATTGCCTAATATAATTAGAAATCTTTTTTTGATTAAAAATCATATTAGTCAGTTAATATCTTAATTTATTTTGATTTGATCACATTAAATAATATATTTAAATTTTTTGAGAACTTAGTGAGATTTTAGTAGTTCAACATTTTATCATTAATGTATAGTGACTGAAAAATGTTATCGCCATGGTCCCTATCGTCATAGAGTCAACCAATGGAGAAAACCCATTGATACTGTTCTTAATCCTTGCTCCCATGGCATTTACTTTTTTCCGTCACTATAGGTTTTTGATGAATATAAAATGTACGTAGTTGAAAATACATATTTATTCATTTATGAGTAAGAATAAATTTAAATTTCTAAAATTAATTTTTTTTTAAATATTGTCATTTAATACATATATGATGTTTAAATAGAGGTATATTTTAGACTCTGATTGACATTTACTATTTGAGTCCATAAAATAATTCTACCATGGTATATATGGTTTTGGAGAATTATAATCTGAATATCCAAATGATAAAAATGAAAACATACGTAAAAAAAATATTCAATTTTTACATTAAAATGTTAAAAACTTATCGTGAATGTAAATTCATATTTCTTTACATAAAATTGAAAATAAAAAGAGAAAGTTTGTTATCTAAATAAAGGAAAAAGTTAAAAACTCCTGAAGAGTTATTCAAGAGTGTACTATTGAATTTATTTAAAGTTAATCGAATTTGAAAATTGAAATTAAGAACCATTTGTAAACATAAAGTTTAACTTAAAATTTAAATTCTGTCTATAAATATGAATACTATTGAATATGATCTCTATTTTATTAATCTATTATTTTTATAGGTATTAATACGAATATTTATTTACAATTTTTAAAACACGTTATTTCATGATATTACATAATGTATTTATTGTTATATTATGAACATGTGAATAATGATTATATTTAGACATAGGTGACCCAAACAGAATTAATAAACTAAAAAAAAAAATATAAAAAATGAATTTTACTGTTTTTATGACACACACTAAAAAATATTTCATTCATTAGATGATTGGTGTCTAAGCATATGTTGTAAGATGCTGCAAGACCAAACAATTTTAATTTATTTCAATGGTTTTGTATAGAACAGACTTATTTATATTATTATAATGCAAACCTTCAAGTTGCAAAAGACAAACTCTATTTCTGAATAACATTATGGCGTGCTATAAAGAAAAAATATTTTATCATCTATTAATAATTTAGAATTTTTATCGTTTGTTTTGTAAAGATGTTAACAACTGTTGTTTATTTTTGCACTTAACCGTAGAATGTTTTCCTTTTGTTCTACATATAAACATATATTTTTATAAACAAATTTTATATTATATACTTAAATAAAACTTTCAATTTTAATTACGATAGATTTAAGGAATAAAAAATGTTAAATATTTTTTCTTAAACATTTATTATAAAATCAGTTAGTCATTAAGAAATAGTATTTTATGTTTAAAAATATCATTAGGATATATAATTTATTGATTAAGAAAATGAAGAAAAAAAAAACAAATTGTGCTATTGTTTATAGTATATAACTATAGAAAATAATTATTCAGAAAAAATTAAATAAGAAATAGCTTTTTTATAGTTTCTATTATTGTTTTCTTAAAAGGAATATTATTATTTGTACTGTACATACTTGATATTGTGAATAAAATGAGGGTTGATATATTACCTAAGAGATTAATTGATTTGATTAACAATTTCTTATATTTATTATTTCATTAATTTATTTTTCTTTCAATTGACTATAAAAAATAATACTTTAACCTAGAATTATAGATTAGAAACAAATTTCACTAATAAAAACTGGTAATGAGTTAGAGAATTAATTCTATAATAAAAATAAAATATTGATTAATTTTGGAAGACATTCGAGGTTGGTTTTTCAATATCAAGTGAGGTTAGATCATTGTTACATTAATTATAAGTTCTAGTATTATCTTTAAACTTAAAAAATAAAATACTAATATTAAATTAAACTATATAATATAAATTATGGCTTATTTTGGAAGAGACCTTCATTTATAATAAATTTAAAAAAATTTTAAATTTTATAAAAAACCCAAGTATTCAAAATAATTATTAAATTATATATAATAAAATTTGTGTTTTAAAAATAAAGAATATATTAATGAAATTTTATTATTCTTTGATATTAATATTCATGATTAATATTTCAATTTCAGTTTTTATTGTATTAAAAAATTTAAACAAAAATAAAATTTCTAATAATAACAAATTTCGTGCGATTTGTAAAAGAAATAATCTCTAAAAGATCTTGATAAAACAATCTTTAGAAGATTTATTTCCTACAGTATGAAATGATCTTTTCAAAGGCAATAAAATAACAAAAAAAAATTTTCGTCAAATGTCTGAAAAAATTTTTGATGAATAATTAAATATTTAATTCATCTATTAAAAAGGCAAAGATGTTAAACATATCCAATCGGTTTTAAGATGGGCCCAACGATTAGGGGGCTACCCCGAAGTTGATTCCATTATTGATTTTTCTGACTCGACAAGAAATTCACTTCATTCTCGAGAAGTTTAACAATTTGAAACGTTGGAAAAATACGAATAATTAAATTCTGTTAAATTGTACAAATAGAAGAAAATAAAAGAAATTAAAAAAACAACATAAAAACCAAATTGTAGTTATTTTTTTTTATTAAAATTTATAATAAAATATATATATTTTTTAAATGAGGAAAAAAAATGGCAAAAATATATTTAAGTAACGAAATTATGTGTATTATATTATGTATTATATTATTATTATTATGTGTATATTTTATTCCTATAATTATAATTATTTTATCTATTTATCTATTTATTCAATAATTTTTATTTGATAAATATGTCATATTTAAGCAAATTTTACTACTTTGAAAGTTTTTTATTTTTATTAAAATAAATATTCATCTTTCAATTTGATGTTTAGTAACCATAAATAAACAAAAACAAAAAGAAAAGAAAAAAAAAGAATTTATATCGATATTGTGTTGATGGTATGTACTAGAATTTTTATTGATTTTCAGAAAGAAAAAAAAAGTTGAATTTAATATTTTTTCACGTATGATTTTATATCTTATTATTTTCAATAGTTTGTTCATATGAAGTTTAATAAATCTACAAATTTTTAATAAAACGAAGAGAAAATTTATTTGATTTTTTTTTATTTTCATTTAGAGATTTCATTTTAAAGAACTACTGGTTAGAAATAAGACAACTTTAATTTAAAGTCAAACAATATGACATTTATTTTCTTTTAAGAAATGATGAAATATATGATATAAAAAATAAATGTGAAATTTCAAAATTAATATTTTGGTGACAGCTACTGAATGTGTGTATGAAATACAAATAATAAATTCGTTACATTGATAGACAGATGTACTACATGAGTTTAAAAATTATCATTTGATAATCAATTGATAACAAAATATGGACATGTGCCAAAACCTCAAAACTTTTTATCAATAATACCTACTATGGTAAAGAAAAACCAAATTGATTAATTAAATTGACTTCCCAACTGTCAGTGTCGTTTGTCCAATTAGGTATAGATTGCTACTAAATATTTTAAGATTGCCAATCAATCATAACAGAAAATGACACAAATAGAATACAGATTATTGATGATCTAAGTATATCGATACATTCAAAATCCGTCACAAATAAATTATTTTAAAATAAAAATTGTTCGTTAACAATTACGGTCGTTCAATCTCAATGTAATTTATTATCAATATTTGTAAAGTTGCATCTGACAATTATTTTTATATATCATAGACGAAGGTGACTCAATTAATCCATAAAGGCTTATTTGGTTAAGAATTAAATGATTAATTAAGAGAATGATTAATTTAAGACTTCATGGTAATTTGAGGGGTAGTGCCTCTGTTTACCTAGTTTGTGAACTCGGGTCTGGCAAGGAGATTTTTCTCTTTCTGGGGTCCGATACGAGGTCCATCCAGTCTACGTGATCTAAATTGGAAAGATGGTTGAAATAAGAAGTAGAAAAAAAATCATCATAAATGTTGAGAGGATCTGTTATACTGATCGTACATCAAATCTACCCCTTTTAGGTGGCAACCCGTTTGGATAGGACCAGATTCTTTGAATGACGCCACAAATAATATTAATAAAAATAACTTATTTTCCCCCGAAAAGCAATTTTTTAAATCTCGGTGAATCATTGTGATTGAATATTAAATTTCTTCTACTTTATAAGATTTTTTTTATTAATTAACAATTAAAAGCATTTAAAGTGAAACGGTGAAGAAATATAATAGACGAGACGACAAATCGATTTTATGTCTTGTCTCGTTCTATATGAGTAGATGAATGGATACATATTTAATATGACTTTTGCATTCATAGCAGAACAATTGATAATTGCTTGAATTAAAAAGACTTCTTGTAATTATAAAATTAAATCATTTCTCTCTATTAATTAGTAAAAACCCTATAAACATTTATTTTCTTAGATTAATTATTATTTTTCTTTATTTAACATTCTAAAAGTGATTTGATGTTTATTTTATATAGACCATTTTAAAAAAAATTTAAATGAGAGAGGATAGAGATTAGACATTCACATCATATAACTATAATTCTATTTAATCATTCTTCTTATGCCTATATATGTATGTATATAAATTCAAGTATAAATTCAAGAAACATAGAATTATGTTTTTTGTTGAAAATAAAAAAAAATTTAATAACATTGCCTTAAAATGATAAGGTATGTATTTCTGCTAACCAAGGCTGAGAATTTGCATGACACTTTGAGACATTTCCATAAGAATTGCAGTGATACCTTTTCAAATTCCCAATTTGAACTCAAGGATTTTTGCTGGATATGTGAACTATACTAAAAAAAACGCATGCTGACCATCTCTCCGAGGAATGCTTAAATTCGAATGACCGCATTCGAAGGGCTACATTGTTTTTAGAAATTGAATTTTTTATGATAGAACATTTATTAGAAGGCAGAGTCGCTTCTAAATGAAGAAGGGCACTAGGACATCCTATTTAAGTGGTTATTTTAATTGAGAAGCTATTTTTTCCGTGAAATATATAAACTTTGTTAAAATAATAATAAAATTATTAAATAAATTATTAATTTAAAATATAAAATTTAATTGTTAATTATTAATTAATTAATTTTTTAATTTCATTATTTAATTTAATTATTAATTATTTACAACTCTAATAAAGGTCCCTCTATTGGTTATAGGCTAGATTATAATTAACCTTTATACATTCAAATTGTGCAATACTTCTCCTTTCTGTTTTTAACAATAAAACTTGTATTTTTAGTTTCCTTACTGTTATGAGCTGCTACTCCAAAATTTCTCGTATGCCTTGTATTATATGGTTATTATATTATATTACATATATGGTTTCACTATTGATATTTGTATTTTCTTCTATAAATAAATATATTAGATGATTCTGTATACTCTTTGTTCTACACTATTAATGGAAACTTATTTTCAAGCTATAATTCATTTGTTGTTTTTGATGAAATAAATTTGTACAACAACTACACATTCACTAATTTCATTAACTAAATTATTTAATTATAAAACGGAAAAAGGATTAATTTAAAAGAGATAATAATCATTTTAATATAATAAAAAAAATTATGTTTATTTTATTTAAGTAATACCTTCTAAAAACACAGGCATGTACAGGCTGCTAATCTTTTTAAATGTTGTTTTTTGTTTTGTTTGTTGAAATTTAAAATTTCTTTTTTTGAACCCATCAAATTAATTATATAATTTTATATATTCCTAAAACTATCATAAAATTTATTATATAATATCAACGAATATATAAATAAACACAATACATGAGTGTTGCCACCTTTAAGCGAAATTGACAATTAATTTATCAATTTATCAGGCGTTAGAATTGCATTTAATCCAATTACTCACAATAAATATCATCAAGAAAGGATCCATTTTCAGAATTACCAGGAAGATTTATTAACTTGTTAAACATACAGAAAAAATATAAAAATAAAAAGTTAAAAATACTGTTATTGCCACATTTAGCATACAGACTAAATAATGCCTCAGTGTAGGCAAAATTTCGACTATAAAACCACTAAATTTACAATACTTCTCCCCGACCAAATTCGTTCACGTGAACCTTATATTTTAAACTTTAGAGAAGACTAGTAGAGTGACAACAACTCCATCTATTACCCTAATTACTTAATTAATCAAATATTCGTTTGTTAAAAATTCATATTTATGAATAAATTGATAGAATTTTTTATTTTAGATCTTCTCTACAACAAGATTAATATTGGAATATTTGTTATTTTCTTTTTTATTTAAGGTACAAAATTAGACGCGCTATTGATTTACGTTAATTAAATTACCAGCTTGACGCCTCTAAGTTCAGGAATGTAATAACCACATCATCCATCAATATTTGGCAAAACTTCAAAGAGGAATGCAAATACACATTTAACAAATAATAATGAATCTACCTAGACAAATATTACATATATAAATTATATATATATATATAAATATATGCATGTTGTGAAATTTCGGACGCTATTTATTCAAATCTTAAAATTATATTTTTTTTTAAATATATGTCTAGATATCAATAGGTAATGAAGAATAAAAATAATTATTTATTTATTTTGGATATGTTTCAAAAATTATATTATGAAATTAAGAATTATCTCATTATTAATACATTATAAAATAAAATTTCATAATCAAAAAAAGTTAGCAAATAAAAATAAATAAAAAATGCAAAAGATAGAAATCAAATAAAATAGACAAGTTACAGTTGAAATTTGCAATCTTCAGGAGAAAGTTAATTTAAGTGATCCTATCAATTAATGATTGATTGTCAACATTCCATAAGCAATTCTACCTTATTGGACTTTATCCTGATTAGGATGTGACTGAGGTGGCCTAGACACTCTTTTTCTCCTAGAAACTGAAAAGTTCTCTTAGGAAAATGACAGTCCCAGAGTAAACAGTGAAAGATCATCCATGGAGATTATAATACGAAATTTTCGTCGGACAGCAGTCCTTGGTAAGTGGAATTTAGATTTTTGAAAAAAATAAAAATCCTTGAGAAATTAACCTTTTATTAAATTAATATATATATATATAAATAATTTACATAAATAACAACTCATTATTTTGTTAAGACACCAATTATTGTAGATTATTTATATTGTTAGGATATACATAGTTGAAATTTAGCTTATACTGGTTGTAATGGTTTGGGAATGTATATTTAATATTTATTTAAGAAATATATACTCTCAATAATTTTAATAACACTCTTTATAAGTTTAAATAAAGGGAATCAAATTTATTATTATTTACATAAAACAAAAATAAAAATGCATAAATAATCTTTTTAAAAGAGACCCTTTTAGAATATAATTTATATTTATATTCTAGATTCTATGCCGTATTGATTTTCTTACATTTTATGGATCAATTTTTGCAAAGATTCAATCGGAAAATGTTTTTATTCTTGTTGAAAAAACTCATAGATGCATATCTCATTCAATATTCGCTGTTTTTTCCGACCCTTCTGTTTAATTTATCCCCTAATAATTCGATTCATTTCATGCATTGGGCAAATTTATTCTTCTCATTTAATTGCAAAGAGATTTTATAATAAAAGTGATTTTGTTTTACAAAAATGTATCTTCAATTTTAATTACATTTGATTAAAGATATATTTATAAATTAAAACATTACTTTTAATATACATATTTTAAAACTTATTTCTAATCCTATGGCGGTTAGTATAGTACCTGGTTCACCGAGCCGCCGAACGGTACTTTAAAAAAATTAATCCTTATGAACTACGAGTATTATTATATATTATATATTATTTAAAATAAATAAAAGACAAAATATATATGAAACAATTTCAAATAAATTTAAAAAATAATACATACATACACTCATTAAAAGTACGTATTAATGAAAGACAGAAAAATATGACCTGTGAATTTATATAGTATATATAGATTTCGTAATTTGATTACAAAATATTAAAATAAATATTTTAAATTTTATTTTATTTATTTTTGTAATATTTGTTTTTAAGGAAGTGCTGTGTGACATAGTTGCTGAGGTCTTTAAATTTACTATTTTAAATTAAGAAAAAACTAACAAAGATGATTTTTCCCGAAGCTGAAACCAATGCAGATAGATTTTTCTTTATAAATATTATCTATAATGTGAATTTCAAAAAATACTTAGATAGGTTTAATATTAAAATACAAATATATATACAAATATACAATTTTTGCTAGTATATATAATGTAAGATAAGATATACTACTCTGACCAAAAAGTAAGGTGTTTTAGGAAATCAGACTCTGTAGGTATCAATACCATCATTTGTTGTTAAGATGGTATGGTTGACTTGGAAATTTGACAGAAATTCCATATAATAATTTGTAAGATTAGAAATTATCTTTTATAATTGTTAAACATTTTTTTGAGTGATTTTTTAAAATGGGAAAATTAATCAAGCAAAGAATTTGCATTATAAATCCAAATTTAATGCAAATAAATACATATTTATAATCAATGGTGGAATTGTTGATATCTCTGGCCAGACACTAAGCAAGTATTAAAATAATTTCTCTATATTATTAACCACATACAATAATTAATTATGTGATCAATAAATAAAATTGAGAAATTGTTGTTTGTCTAATGATCTTTATGCAATCAAATGGTCAGAGGTCAAATCAAATAGAAGATTTGAAGATTAAGTATTATTTATTGCAACTTTTAATGATTTAAGAAAGTAGCATAGTAAAGGGAAGAATTTAATCTTCTCAACTAACAGTAGAGGAGGCAACCATTTTTTCAATGTCGAATTTCTCCCTGGCATCAATAAATTAGTCGTCTTTTTTCAACATTTCCTTCTTACCTGGCTTAATAAACTCCATCTTACATTTCTTTCTCTAGAAAATGTAAATTCTTTCGAATATAAAAATTTTTTTTCTTCTAACATACATAATATTGTTATTCTTTCATTTTGGTTATCATATCAAAAGAATCCAATTTGATTTCTTTATATTTTCATGTTGAATAACAATGTTAGTATGAAAAGTTTTCATCGTAACGATTAAATTAGAATTAAGTCCACCAATTTAATTGTAAAATGAATTTTTCTTTTAATCATTCACTCAATTCAATTTTATTTTAAATAGTTTGTTATCTTAATAAAAGTTAATTAAAAACTTTTAAAAATAATTAATAAGATATATATATACGTCTCTCTCATACAATGTATATTTATGAATTATATCTATGATTGTTATTTAAAATAATAATCCATGGATATAATTAAACAAATATTAATTATTTATTCAAGTATTTTATTTCTTTATTTTTAATATATTTTCAATGAAGTGATTTTTTAGTTAATTAATTCAGAGATTATGAATTAATATCTGATATAATTATTATAATTATTAATTTTTAATAAATATTTATTAAAATGAATTAGAAAATACTTTTCTACAGTTGCAAGAGAAAGTGTACAGGTTTCAAAGTTGATACTATTTTTATATTCTATACATCTTATAAAATAGTTAATTTATTTTCGCTATTAATAAACTATTGGTAGATCTTTATTATTATTTATATTTTTTTCGAAATTTCACTTCTTATATGAACCACTATAATTATTATAATGTAAATATAGTAAATAGTTTATATAAAATTCCATATTTTGTATTCTGAACAAGTTTCCTAAAGCGGTTTGTGCTTTTGAGTCCCTTCCAGGTCAAATGATATTTTAAACTTTTATAGAGACCCTTAGAAAATAAATTGTATGAATTAAAATTAAAGAATATATTTAATTGAAATTTGATATTTAAAAAAAAAAATTTAAATAAAGATTGATATGATGAATTGAAATCAATCACAACTCATACACATACTTATATAAAAATAAGAATATAAGATAAATTTTAATTAAAAAAAAAGAAATAAATATAAATAGATAAGATAGGATATAAAAAGATATAAAATACACAAAACTCAAATTCTGAAAATGAGAAGTAAAATAAACAATAAAAGCACTTATATAAAGAGTGGAGAATTTAATCCAAAGTGACAAACTAAAAAAACCAAAACCAATATACCTTCCTTAATACCCCTCAATCATCAACTACATTCGTTTCCATGTGTCAGCACTCGAGACATTACAATCTATATAATTTTTTTTTAAAGGTTAATTAATTAAATTTATCTTCGAAGGATACTCTGAACAGGCCAAATAAATCACATATTAAAATTTTTTACCTTAATTTTCATGATAATATTATATAATTTCTCATATTTTCTACTTATGAATCCAATTATTAAGACTTAATTTTTATTCCAATAATATTTTAATAAATTATTCAATAATTTAGAATTTGGAATTTTAAAAAAATATTCATTTATTTATTTTTTTTTAAATAAAGTACGAATTCTTTTAAATAGTACTGTTATTGTGGTATTTAAACTTTTATTCCTGGGCAAAAACATGATACAATGTAATGAAAAGGAATTCATCAATCCCTCCCCTCCTATGACCATAACGAGTTTTGAAACTTATCAGCCATTCCCTTTCCATTGAATCGAACGGGTTTTGTGCTAAAGTAAAAATGAATCGTACCGCGCTCAGAACAACCTCGATAAAACATTCTCGACTACTTGACGTCAGGTTTTGTTGACATTCATGTTAATAGCCTATCCGGGTTCCTGCACATAATGGAGTTGTTATTAGATGGTCGCTTCACTTCGTTCTCTATGTTTTTAACCCTCACATTTTTCTTCTACTCACCTCTGCGCCTCTTTCTCATTAATTTTTCCTTTTAATTTTATTTCATTCTGTTTATTTGTAACTTTTAATAATACTTATACCTAAAATGTTGAGGATTAAAAAAATTTATTCTTGAATAGAATTTAAATAAATTATTTGATAAAATATACATCTCAAGAAAGATTTTAGGAGGTTTCATGAAAATAGTAAATACATTTTGCAAGTTTTATATTTTAAATTAGCTGGAGTGTCTCCACTCGACTATCTCGCAAATTTGAATTGGATTAAATAACATATATTATATTTAAATTAAATTTAATTAATTAAATTATAAATTAAAATTAATAAATCATATTTATTAAACCAGCGCATGTTTGGCTCTTTGTTGATGGCACTACGTAACGTGTTGAAGCGTGAGATTTGCAGTGTTAAAAAATTAATTCTAGTACTTTCAGCAAATAAATCAAGCTGAAATTCTAGATATAGCAGTTTTATACAATTATTAATCATGTGAAAAATTATCAAACATATATCTTTATTTTTAAGGTCACTTTAGAGGAAATAAAAATGAAAACGTGGTAGGTAATGACCCTCTTCCGGTTGAGCTACATTTCTCAAAAGTTGATAGAAAACTATGAATTTTGAATAATGCCCATGTACCAAATTTCATCATTCTAGCTCAAACCGTTTTTGCGTAATCTTGGTTACATACATACACACATACACACATACACACATACACACATACACACACACAGACATTTTTCTCAACCTTAGTGAAAATGATTCAAGAACCTTCAAAACGTATAAAAACATCAAAATCTCATCATCGAAAATTTTCGTGATCGCAATACTATCTCTTACGAGAGATAGTAAAAATATGAAAAATATGAACATATCAAAAAATCTATTTATTAAAAAATATTTTAAAATCATGCATAATTGATATTTAATTTAATAACAAAAATTTTAATATATATTTAAAATTTAGATGTTATGGGGCAGCATGGCTGAGTGGGTAGAGTACTAGATTTCTACACAGGAAGCCTGAGTTCGAATCCCAGCATAGAACTCAAGATTATATATTTATTTAATTAATAAATATAAAAATTTAATTCAATTTAACATCGGCTGCCCCACCGAAGAAGGCAAGGGGAAACCACTTCGGTCAAATTTTCCCATGAACACCCTATGACTCCTGTGGAGTTATTAGGGCCACGACACTTCCGCTAGGAAGTTATCGACAACGAAGAAGAAATAAATTTAAATAAATACTTAATTTACAACGTAAAATTAATTATAATCTTATTTTCCTTCATAAATCTTGGCATATATAGAAATTAAAATTTTATTTATTATTTAAAAATTTGAATTCAAAATTTCAACAGGATATTCTTAGAACCCCTAAATTAAAAAAAATGTGTTATCTGTTTGTTTTTGGTAAGAACTATATATATATATACTCAATATACCCATATATATATATAAGTATATATTCCACTCAATTCGAACTAAAAATATGCAAATTCTCTTAATGACAATGTGATAGAAGAGGTATGTATCGTACAGAACCAAGTGGCAATGCAAACCTGATCGGTTATCTACATTGCAGGGGCTAAACGCAAACTTTCTCTTTGGAATTTTAAGATAATAGTTTTTCTCGACTAAAATGATATCTTATATCCAAAAGATATTTCTACTAATTTTGTAAATAAAATATTATGATATATATATATTTTTATATAATACTTTATCAGATAAAAACAAGTTTTTTTTAAACCAAAAGTGAAAATATTATTAATTATATTTATTTATTAAATAAAGTTAAATATAATCTTCACTTAACGTTTATAATCCTTGAAAAGCACGTTGCGCATAGTTTATTATTATAGTATTATAGATAAGATAGATACAATATAGTATTGGTTTATTATTTCTCTTTTAGAGAAATGGTTGATATTATATTTTCATTCATAAATCTCAGCATATATAGAAATTAAAATTTTATTTCTAATCTAATAAGTTGACCTGTGGCCAGGTCCGAACCGACCGACAGTTTGAAATAAATTAATTTACAGCTACAGAAACAATTTCAAATAATTTTAATATATCTATTAATGTAATAAAAAACAGATATGGATATAACATAAATATTTTTAATTTTATTTTATTTATAATATATATGTAAGACCAGGCTGTGACGTCATGAATGGCTGGATGACGTCATATAATTTTAAATCAAGAAAAAACTAATAAAGATGATTTTTCTCGAGTATAAAACCAATGCAAAGTGATTGATTCGTGATGATATGTAAAAAATCTCCTCATGTGAAATTTGGTATGAAAATAACCCTTCCCTTCCTATCGTCGATCGCTAATACTACCACTTCCGGTTTCCGGATTTGCACCAAAAGTTGATCAATTCATCCCACTGATGCATTAAGTAAATATACCAAATTTCATCAAAATCCGTTCAGCCGTTCAGGCTGTACACATCTATACGGACGGACGGACAGACATCAAGCTAAAAATACTTTTTTCTGTTATGAAAATGCATGATTCGTGGAGATATGTAAAAATCTCCACATGTGAAATTTGGTGTGAAAACAATACCTCCCTTACTATCGTCGGTCGGTAAAAATCTGAATTCAAAATTATATGTTAACATATGTTCTTAGAACCCCTAAATAAAAAAAAATGTCCAATGTCGTGTATGTGTTTGTTTTTGGTACTCCAAATTTGTTATCATATATATAATTTATTTGATAGAAATATATATATATATAATCAAATATATTTTGTAAAAACATAACAATTTTCCATATCAACCAATATACCTAACTATTAATTATAATTATATTCACTGATATTAAAATTAATTATATATCATATATAACATTGTGCCATATTATTATTTTGTAATGGTTAATCTATATTGTAAATTTAATAACATTAGTAAATTTATGTTTACAAATTTCGAAATGACGATTTTATGCAAATCTTTTTTCTTTAATTTTTTTTTTGTATATTAATAGGGAAAATGTGTGATTAAAAAGCTGGACATTCTATTTAATGAATACTTCATTACTTTTTTAATCTCTATTATGTTAATTTGCATTCAGGAAAACTTTTAAGATAATTAATTAATGCTATCATTCATATTAAATGACATTTATATTTTAAATCAGTTTTTTATAACATAACTTTCCTATGTATGTATTCATGGTTTGTTTTTAAAAAATTTTATAATGAGTTTGAAAATATTGCTCACATAAAAGGTCTTTTTTTCTAGATATTATTTTAGTCATAAAATAACATAGCAGGTGGTTTCTTCTGAAATTTGGTGCATTTTATGGGATATTCTAAAGACATTTTGGAAAAAAAAGATTTCATGGATTTTTTAATGATAAGTGAAAATTTGACTTTCTTCACAATAGATTTTATATTTATATGTAATTATTATAAATGAGTCAATTTGAGATTTAAAGAATGTAAAATTTAAAATTTACCTTCATCCTTGTCTTTCTCAGAATTTTTATTATAGAATAACTTGAAATAATGTCCAGAAATTGAAGAATTAAATATAAAAAAGAGTAAAAAAAATTATAGTTTTGTCAGAAAAGCTAAAATGAAATAAACTCCTTTATACACTATCATATAATAGGAATCTGGAAATCTGTAGGTAAATAATAAATATTTGACTGTAAGTTTTAGAAATTTTCAATTTCAATTTGTGTGTGTTATCTTGTATACAATAAATAAATTTACAGTAAGAAGAGATTTATGTTTAGATGTGTAGATGTTGTTCTCACCTGGCAGATGAAATATTTGTTTAACTAATAAACCTTAACAATATATAATTGGTTGATGCAAATTTAATTGATGTTTAAATTTGATTAATTTTTAAACTTTACTGAATTAATAAATTTAAATTATTCTTAATAAATGCTTTCTTTTAGATAACATTTCTCGAATTTCTAATTAATTTCTTTTACTCATATTTTTTTAAAAAATTTATCATTCAATTTATTAATTAATTAATAATTTTTTTCAAAATGCAAATATTAAAAATATATAATAAATAATTTGTATAAAGATGAACAAACTTATTTTTTATTCTTTTATTCTATTAATTTAGTTACAAAACAGTTTATTTAATGTTTTTATACGAATATGCAGATAATTATTTAATAATATGCATTTAATTAAAGATTAGATCTCAAAATCTAACTTTATTCGATAGCAACTTAAAACCATTTTGAATCCCTTTTAGAAGAATATAAATTATATTTTGTTATGCAACATGGCCTCTAATTACTTAACAAGGAGTGTAAAACTTTCTTGAATTATATTGAATTTAATAATATGTCAATATATAATTAAAAATTAAATAACCAAAAAATTATTTTGCTTGAAATTCTAGATGTATATATGGTACATTTTAAATTGTTTTGAAAATAAAATAATGTCTAAATAGAAAATTTTATTCTAAATATTTCTATTAAAAAAACTAACAATAATATTTTTAAAATTAATATATTAATATATACCTAAATAATAAAAAAAAATTAGTCATAAATTCAAGGACGTAAAATGGCTCGAATAAGTGATGAAAGATTAATGAAAAATTTGTTACCGGTGGGTTCTGGTTTACTTATCAATGATGCTATGAGTAAACAATGTAATTGTTAATGAATTGAGAAAACATAGGATAGTTGAGGTTATGTTGTTTCTTTTATCGATAATTTTTAATATAATATTTTTTAATTATTATGTATAGATATAGATATGTATACCTATTTATATAAATTTTATATAACTTGTGGGTTGAATGAAGTTCATACTAATTATCTTTAGTTAAATTTGCTCTCAGCATTTTAATCCCAATCGAATGAGAACAAATCCCCTTATAATTGATTGCAAGAGTGAAATGAACAGATTCGATAGTGAATTTCAAAGCCTTTTGAAAAGTAGTCCAAGTAGGTAAAGGATTTTACAAGGGTGAAAGAGAAAATGTAAGGACAAGAGCAAGAAGAATGTTGGAATAGATAGATTACTTCGAAATGTTTTTCTTAATTGAATATTAGAATCGCAGGCATTCTTGAGGTTCAATCTTTCTCAATCTGTAAAAATGGAAGACATTGAAGAAATTTATCATTCCATGTGGAATTTAAGATTATAAATATCATTGTTTGTTAATTTTCAAGAAGTCACCATTAATATTGAAACAATTTATATTTTTTATATTTTCATATAGTAAAATAAATAAAATAAATATATGTAAATATTGCCGTTAAAATTGATCATCAGTGATAGGAAACAAAAAATAAAATATTTGTTTTCATTTATTTTTTAAAGGCGATTGAAATTTTTGGCATTTCAGACATTTTTTTCATGTCATTCATTGTATTTTTTAAATTATTTACATATATATATATATATATATATATATAGGCATCTTTTAAATTGTTGAGGTTTGAACCTTGGACCTCAAATTCCATTTATTTCAGCGTTAAATTCAAAGTGTAGTTGAAAGGTACTTGAGCTATCCATAAATCATTCCATCTGTAAATTAAAAAATGTTAAATTATTTACAAATTTATCAAAATACAATTGTATATTTTATATTTACATACTATTTCGAATGGAAAGTCATACTGAATATAATAATTTTATGCAAAAGTCATTAACGTTTACATATAATGAAATTATTTTCTTTTTTCTTAAATCATTTTGCCTTTATTAAAATAACCTTAGCTACTTATGGAATTTTAACAATATTAAATTCATGAAGTGTAATCCAATTATCATTTTAATTTTACGAAAAATTTAATTATATATGACGTCATTTTCAATATAACTCTCTAATAAAGCTTAATTACTGTTCTTGATGGTTGAACTTGGCTCAAATATTGAATGTATATACGCTATTTATATGAATTATATTCATAAGCTGTATATGAAGAGATATTTATTTTTTAAAATGATTATACTTTTATTGGCCATCAATTTGTTATAAAATGTTGACGCATAACAACTTTATTAACTTAAAAAAGCAAGAATCATGTACCAGAGACATATTAATATTGTGATGTCATCTAATCACTCTAAATAAAATAATCTACAAAAACGATAAATAAATGATAAAAATAAAATTAAAAAAATAAATAAATAAAATAACTTTCACATTTTACCGATTAGTCATTTTTTATTTCAACTTTCATCGGCTATTAGTAGTTAGTAATTAAGAGAAGATGACAGTAATTTAATGATAAGAAATAATAAATACAAGATATAATCATTATTGGAACATGAATTATTAAAAGAATTATTGTTGTTGATTAATCATATTTTCTCATTAAATAATATTATCTTTTATCATGAATCTTACTAAGTAATTGCTCAGCTTTTTTTGGCCCCAAGATTTTCAAAATTTATAAATGTTCTTGCCCCTTATTGCTTAACCAGATTTATATCAAATTTATTTATATATATTTATATATTATTTTAAAATTTGTTTTTAAAATTATAAATACTAAGTAATTTATATTTATATTTAGATTGTGTTTGGGGGATACTTTCATCCTAAAAAAATATATTTTAAATAATTTATTCAGTTAATAGTGATTAAAAATTAAATAAATTTTCTTTTAACCCAAACCACTCACTATATTTGTTACTAAATTTTATTTAATTTCAAATATTATTTACTATATTAATAACAACTATTATTACACTCTATTTGGTTACCACATGCCTTGAAGACGAGTACAACGTGAACTTGCACCGTCAACAATTAAATATAAATCCTTATTTTTCTACCTGGCTGATTTCCCTAGAAATACTTCTTTATTTCTGAGTTTAATATTTACATATTTACTTATTTCTTTGGAAATTGACCATATTAGGCCAATTCTCATTTTTCATTATTCATTAATCAAAATAATTGGAACGATTCAATTCAATGATTACAATACAGAAAAGGAATCTTGAATCGAGTTGATTATAATGTTGGGTGTCATTTATTTACAACTTAATAAGCTCTAAGCTTCTCTTTTGTGTAACAAAGTCTCTTCGTGTTCTTCATAATAATTTTATCCATAGTATTCCTTATAAACAAATCTTAACTTATTAATTTTAATCTCTTTCACAGAGGATCTTCATGTCATATCTTTGAATTATACTATGAATTTATTGTATAATTTTTCTTAATTTTAACTTAAATAAAAGTGTTAATAATTCTTAAGGATTTTTATAATATTGATATATCTTATATATATATTTATTTGCCTTTGTGGTAGCCCATTTTAACTATACTTTGCATTTTTATTGGCATATCTTTATTAAATTATAAATAAAATAAGTTTTGGTATTCATCGAAAGGTGGAAAGATTACATTTTAATAATTTCTTAATAATATTATATTTTTAATCATTATTAACTGAATAAATTATTAAATAAATAAATAGCCGTGTTGGCGCGTGAGATTTGCAGCGTTAAAAAATTAATTCCGGTACTTTCAGCAATTCAAACAAGCTGAAATTCTATATATAGCAGTTTTATAATATTTTTAATCATGTGAAAAACTATCAAACATATCTTTATTTTTACGGTCAGTTTAGAGGAAAAAGAATGAAAACACGGTAGGTAATGACCCTCTTCCGGATGAGCTACATTTGTCAAAAGTTTATAAAAACTACAAATTTTGAATAATACCCATATACCAAATTTCAAGATTCTAACTCAAACCGTTTTTGCGTAATCTTGTCTACATACACATGGGTAGGTTGGGTGTTGGCAAGAATGGGAGAGGAAAGACTAGTAAAAAGTCTGTTTGTTGGTAGACCGATTGAAAAAGACCGGTTGGAAGTCTAAGGACATTGTGATCGGACAATGTAGGAAAGGACGTAAGGGAGATGGAAGAAAGTAGAAGTTGATAGTGGCTCAGGATAGGGACATTTGGAGAACTGTGGTTGCTGAACTTTCAATTTCCGTAAAAAATATTATACCTATAAAAATATTATACCTAGATTAAATTTAGATGTATAGAAGTTACTTTTTATTTTAAAATATTAGTTAAAAACAATTAAAAAGTTGACTAAAAACTCTAAATGCCATTTTTCCTATCTCGCAAGAGATAGTATTGCGATGACGAAAATTTTCGATGTCGGGATTTTGATGTTTCTATACGTTTTGAAGGTCTCTGTGTCATTTTCACTAAAATTGAGAAAAATGTATGTGTGTGTGTATGCAGACAATATTAATCAAAAACGGTTTGAGCTAGAATAATGAAATTTGGTACATTATTCAAAATTCGTAGTTTTCTTTTGAGAAATGTAGCTCATTCGGAAGAGAACCTACCCCGTTTTCATTTGTTTTCCTCTAAACTGAACGTTAAAATAAAGAGATGTGTTTGATAGTTTTTCATATGATCAAAAATTGTATAAAACTACTATATATAGAATTTCAGCTTGATTGAATCGCTGAAAGTAGAGGAATTAATTTTTTAAATTTTTTAACACTGACTGCCAATCACGCGCGCAGGTGACGTGGCCACATCAACAAAGAGACAAACACGCGCTGGTTTAATAAATATTATTTATTAATTTTAATTTATAATTTAATTAATTAAATTTAATTTAAATTTAATATATGTTAATTAATCCTATTCAAATTTATGAGATAGTCGAGTGGAGACCCTCCAGATTTTTTTAAATAATATAATTATTAGAAATAAATAAAAGAAAAAATAATTTAATATTGTAGTAACAAAAATAAAATAACACTTTAAGTTATTGATTAGAACTATTTCACATAGTAAAGAAGATTTATTATCAGATTTGATGTCGAAATATCTATAAAATAAATTCTCAGATGAAAGACAAGTCATAATTTTGACTTAATAAAAATTCCAACTCTTCCTCGTAAATATTATATATTAAATAATAGAAATTATATACCAACATAATAAACAATATTACATATATTATTACGATGAATTTATTAAAATTTTATAAGGAACATTTTCATTAATGTTATTTTAATTTTAAAAATTATAGGTTTACAAATTCTATTATAAAAATTGTTTTTTTATATAATTTATATAATATTGAAAATATCAAATAAAAACTTAAATTTGATCAAATTATTTCAACAAATTTATAAATTTATTATAAGATACAAGTATAATTTTTGAACAAATATTTTTTTCTCTTCTTGCATTTATTTTTATATTATACTTGTAATTAGCAAAGTTTTATTAGAAAGCAGCTTTATTTTCATTATGGCAATTGCTTCGTTCTTAAATAAAATGAAAAGTTAGAAATTCAAAGCACGCCTTTATAAACTTCATGATGCTTTCCGAGAAGCTTATTTAAGAAATTGACTAACTCTATTCCTCTTCCATCTCTCAGCCCAAAACCACTATTCAAAGACCTATTCACGGAATATATTGATAATTATCCTATAACGGCAATATCAATTAATACCAGTTTTATTAATTATACAAACGTTGTCCTTACTTTACTTACTTACTTTAATTTATTAACCTAAAATCGATGATATTACTGGGAAATTGAGATTACATAACCTCTATATATGTAGTTAAACGAGCGTCGATGAGAAGACAGTAAATTAGCTACAGTTTTTATCATTCCTAACTTTTCGCACCAAAATAACGGACCCTTAACCCCCGGAGTGATGTAAGAGTTAAGTTGAATTAAATACATTTACATTTATTTCAATCAGTATATTAAAACCATTTTTTCTTTTCGTTTTCTTATTTTTTCTTATTTAATCATAAAATAAATATATACAATATATAAAATAACGTTTTTCCAATTGTCTAAAAAGAATAAAATAATTTTTCTATAAGCCTGACAAAGTTTATCGATGAATTGCTTCATATTCACCGAAAAACGTTGGGCGCATTTTATTCTTTTTAGTTCATTGGAAAAACGTTATTTTATAAAAAATTTTTATATTTATATTTTTTATAAAATAATCATTTATACATTATATGGATACAAAAATTGAATATACTTCATTTCTAAAATTCCATTTCTTTTTGAAATATAATGTGTTTTATTCATTTTATTTAAATAATTCTCAAATGTTATAAAGAAAAAATAAAAAAAAGCATTTTAAATGATTCATTCACCCCCTTTTTTTCTATTGAATATTTAATAATGATAATTCAAAAGAGACTTAAAGAAAAGAAAATATTTTAAAAAATAAAAAAAGAAGGATTATTATTGATTAAAAAAAATAAATTACAACCGATTAAAGAATAATTAAATATAAATTATTGTATCTCATTTTAAATATTTTTCAAAGAAAGTAAAATTGCAGCGCAGTTTTCATAAATACCTACCCACTATGTATTATTTAAATAACTAAAATCCATATATATTATATTTATTCATATAAAAAAATCATAAAATATTTTTATATGAATAGAAATTCAGCAAACTTATCTACTATATATGTAATTATATAACTAATTTTTTTCATGCTAGGGAAGGAGGAAATCTTCAAAAGACACTAACTAATAAAAAGCTTTGTACATTCATTTTTGAAATTTTGAGTATTTTTTCCTTTTCTATTTCCTTTCTAACATTTTTTTTATCATATATTTAGTCTAATCTATTACATAAAATATTTATTTATTATTAATCTTATGAAAAGGAAGTGTCCCATCTGTGCATATTTCTTTTCAGTAAGTATTTATAACTTGCAAAGTAAAAAGGAAGAGAAACAAAGCTGAACAAATATATCCTAATTTAAAATGCTGTTTAAAGTGTAAGCAATTTTAAGGCTCTATTTCCCGAGACACCCATTCAATGCAACACGCTGGTTTATAATAAAGACACAGTAGAATGAGAGAGAGAGAGAGAGAGAGAGAGAGAAAAAGGGAGAAAGAGAATAAGAAAAAATAGGCGTAAGAGAAACTAATCTTAGATAAAATAAAAAAAAATTAAAATATACGTAAATTGAAACTTATTTTTTTTATCTATATTCTAAATTAAAGGAGTTAATGAAATTTTTAATTAATTATTATATATTAAAAAAAGAGAGTTTGTTTTTTCAATTTAAAAAACAATTTAAAACTAAATGCAGATTTTGTAAAAGATTGAAATTATCACCTGGTAATATCATACTGCTGACACCCGTTTCCAACATGACTATTAATAAAAATATGTAGTCCTATCCAACTATTTCTCAATCCTAAAAGCAAAAATATTTATAAATTGATGAAAGAAAGTTAAATTAGGTTATAATCAATAACCCGGACTACTTTAATTACATATACATAATTTTCTTTATATAATAATCCACTTTTTCTTTTTAATAAGGTTTAATCCTGACGATTATAGTTTCACTTCACCCTTGATTCGTTCTTGTATGAATGTAAATTAATTTAAATGTTCACATTGAAGTAGGGAAGTAAATATTATTTTATTGTTGATAATTTTTGAATGCTAGTCACTAATAAAATTAACTTTCATTCTGAATTTGAATTTATTGATTTTATTAGGGAATAATTTTTTATATACTTAAATTATAAAAAAAAATATACGAATGAATATATACATAAGGTAATGAGATGATGAGGATGAAGGTTCTATCCTCAATCAAGTACAAAAAAGTTTAAAATATATAATAATATGTCAGAGTAAAAATATATACATAAATAAGTAAACTGACAAAAATGGGCTTAGCTGATTGGTCCACAATATTTTTATACTTAAGAGCCCATAAAATGATACCAAAGTGGCCATAATCATCATTAACTTTTTCAAGGTATATCTTATATATAAAATTCTCGTGTCACAAAACTTTGAAATCATACTCCTCCGAAACGGCTTGACCGATTCTTATGAAATTTTTTATGTATATTCAGTAGGCCTTAGGGCATGTCAGACTTCCTTTAGAAAACCGCTAATTGGTAAGGTGTGTCCAGGAAATTCTAATTAATTAAAAATAGTTTAGTTACCATACTAGCTCATAGAGGCGCTGGTGGCGATAATTTGACATTTGCTCAGAATTTAAAAATTATTGTAATATTTCACTTTTTATTTTAATTTCTAATATTCAAATATCAATTCAATTATATTAAATTATTAAAGATTTGGTGGTTGTTTTTATTTATAACGGAATTTTGTAAATTAAACCACATATTGATATTTGCTACTTCTGCAATGGAAACGTGTATATTTTTGTTTTTTTTTAATAAATTTACAATAACAAATATCAATATGTGGTTTAATTTACAAAATTCAGTTATCAAATCAATTAAATAATTTATTCTAAAAGATCTCATTTTAATTTATTTAATAAAATATTTAGATCATATATAAATTAATTTTTATTTATTCTTTCTAAATATTTGAATATTTCTTCTTTTCTATTTGAAAGTGAAAGGTTAAAAAACAGAATATATTATTTTTAATGTTTTATGAATACAAAAATATTTTGAAAACGTAAATTAAAATAACTAAATTATATTATTTTTGATTTTGTATCAATTATTATTATTACAAATATATTTTAAGTGCAAAAATGATTTTTTGGTTAATTAAAATATGTTTTTTATACAAATGATATAAACGAGATGTTTTAAATTTATGTCTTTTTTATATTGAGTATTTTTTTAAAATTAAAATTTGTTTTAAATCAAAATTATTGTATTCAATTATATTTTTTTATTAATAGGCTTCTTTTTTTATTTTTAATTTTTAAAAAATTCTCTTTTTTGATAGGATATTAATAAAAAATAATATTATATTATATATAAATTTAAAAATTAGAATATTTGAATTTTTTTAAATTTTAACACATGTAATCAATCATATGCATAACGAATGGAAAATTTTGAAAATCAACTTGGTATTAAATTCAGAAAAAAGTACTGATATATAGAATATAATAGACCATTCGAATATAATTTAAAACTATTTCTCTCTTTCTATTTTAAATTTAAAAAAAAACGGAGTGTTTAGAAATTAAGATGCCTGGATAGGTAAATGGGATGGAAGAGGAGGTAATTTATAATTTTCTTCTAATTCAGATTGAAATTAATAGTGATAAGAAAAAATATTTAGTAACAAAATCTATATACAAAATGTAGAATTTGAATATGTAGAAAAATTGAATGTAATCACGAAGGATAATAATATTTGAGAAGAATTTAAATCGAGGTTGTAATCGGGAAACGCCTGTTATCATGCAGTAAAGAGGCTTATCTCATCAAAATTATTATCAAAAGGAATCAAAATTAAAATATATAAACCAATTATTTTGCCTGTTGTATTATATGGGTGGGACGCATGGTCTATGACCCTCGGAGATGAGAGTAGATTCAGAGTATTTGAGAATAGGATCCTTTCCAGCATTTATTGGCCAAAGAAAAATGAGGTCACCGGGGAATGGAGGAGACTGCATAACGATTAATTGCATGACCTCTATGCATCTTCAGAAATAGTTAGGGTTATAAAAGCGAAAAAGCTGCGATAGGCAGGGGACGTAGCTAGAATGGGAGAGGAAAAAGATATTGTATTGGAAAACGTCCGCTTGGAAAACCAAGGACGTGTAGGAAGGAACGTAAGAGAGATGGGACAAGGGCTCAGGATAAGGACACTTGGGGAAATGTGGTTGCTGCGGCCAAGAAGTTTCGAGTTCCTTAGAGTCACAGAGATAGATAGATATAAAATAATATATACAATTAATTTAGTGATTAAATTAAAATATATTTTAAATAAGAACACAAAAAGAAATGAATGATTTATGTAATATACTGATTGAAACAAAATGGATGAAAACCTTTTACTACTCTTAACCACTCGGGGGGTACAGGGGGCGGAGCCCCCGTCTGGGTGTGGAGAGCGCCGAAGGCGCTCGGAGCAGCTAGTATTATATATATTTATGGTTGAACATTAAAAATAATACACAATATCTATTTTAAAAATTTGTGCATAAATCACAAATAATTCCTAAATAATTATGTAAAAACATAATTTATATAAAGTAGAAATACCAAAACAATATGATCTTTGAATTTTGCATTTTATTCTAATGAAAATATTTAAAATATATAATTCTGACTGAATGCCTAAATTTAGGGGCAATGAAAACATTGTATTAATTAAAGCGAATCATGCCAATCATATTCAATTATCATTTTTCAGTAATTCAATTTGGGAACATTTTTATTAATAAAATAAAACCTATCCATACAAAGTAAACGAATTCGCTTTGAGAATCAAACCAATGCAATTTTTTTATTATATTAAAATCTTGTTTATATTTAACATCAACCATACTATTATTTTTTGTATAAAAAACCTTTGAAATATTATTGCGAGTTGAGATTTGATGAATATTATACTATTGTTTACAATCTATTTTATATTTTATTCAATTCAAATTTAATTAAAAATATATTTGTGTGTAATATAAACATTTGTTTGAAATTGCCTAATTTCTAGGCGTAGATATCATATTTTAAATTAAAATACTACTTTTATTTACAGACTGATACTTTTATTAAATTATTTTGGTTTTCTATTAAATAAATCAACATAATTATAAATGTATGATATTTTCTTAATATTTCTTTTATTAATATTTAAATTTTAAATTACTTGATTAAATAATATATACCTATATATAGATATAATTTATATTCATTTTTTATAAAAATTCTTTGTTGAATATTTCAAGGTTTCTATAAGTTTCATATTTCGTCATTTTGAATAATAACATTTCAACTATGATCATTAATCATTTAATTTCTTGAACTGTCATAAAGTTCACTTTGGCGAATAATGATTTGCATGTTAAGAAAAAATTTAAGATAATTTATTATAAGAATTTCATGAACAAAATTCGTTGGCTTTAATGATACATGTTTTATTTTTTGTATTTTTAAATAAAACCTTATTATTTATTATTTCGGAGTTATTTCCTAAAAATTCGCATTGAAATTAATTAGATTTTCTTATGACTCTCTTGGACATTTCACAATCCAATTTCTTTATTATATTCCGGTTGATATTTTAACTTAAATATTTCACAATCAAATATTTATAAGTTCACATCTAAATTAATACGTTTATTAAAGATTTTATAAATATTTTAAGTGTTTTTGCGGAAACTTCTAAAAATTGAAAATATAAAACTAGAAATATATTTCTCTATTTCGTAAACTCGGATGATAAGCATTTCTTTTTTTCTAATTCACAAATTTTGTGTCAATTGCTTTCTAATACTATGCAAATTCAAAAAAAAATAGTAATATAGGGTAATGGCAACAGTGTAACTTGTTGTCACTTTGAACTTCAATTTTTGACGGACTGTTCATTTCAAATTGCTTTATGTTCTACTTAAAAGATAGTCTTAGATTCAAGGAATGATACATAGTCTATAAATATTACACCAAAAAAATGTATCAACAAAAAATAAATATATGTCGAATTACCCAGTTATTGACAGTTAAAGCTCCAGTCTTTGACAATGCATCTCTAATGATCAATAATTGTTCAGAATCCAAAGTTTTACTTTTTAACACTGAAAAGTTTTTGTCTTTTACTTGTCTGGCAAGGATTGAAAATATTTGAAACAATGTCACACCAAGAAAAGAACAGCAAATCTTCGCGTTCGGCCCATTTCCACTGTCGACCGGCTGGTATCATCTAAGACACCATATTCCTTCTTCCAATTCTGCCAATTTTTTCTAAGAATGACCGATTTTGAAGAGGTAGAAATTATATTTCTTCATATGAATTCTTCATTTTATGAAAACAAACGAACAGTGTCACTTAAGAGAATAGAATTTTATTTGCTCTCCGGGCAATGTGTCGTTACATTATCTACAAATTCTAAAATTCTAACATTTTCTCGAAAAAATCTGCCAAACACTGCAGTTTTTCAGTTTTTGCATTCTGGTAAATGACAATAAGAATAAATTACTTTTCTTCTCAAAATAAGGACAAATGTGTTATTATTGGAGTATAATTAAAAGAATAACCTATACATACGTGGAGATTCCAAACATATCAAGCGAAAAAATACAATATGAACTGATAAAAAAAATTTTAAAAACACGCTTTAATTTAAAAGCACTAAAAAGGAGAAAATAATTTCTCCAGACACACCACAATTTATTTACAATTAATCATATCTAAAAAATGAAAACGTGGGTGCCGAACATGCTGGAAAGGAAAAGAATGTCCGAGACTTTTTGAATGAAACCCAGGTTTTTGGATAAAAAATTAAATTAGCTCTTATTAATATATATATTTATAGATAATTACTAGTTTTCTATATTATATAATTAGTAATTGTTATAAAATAATACCTCCTAGGTCACCTATGACCTGGGATGAACCTGAATTTGCATTGTCATGTATGCAAAATTTCAGTTTATTCGAACTTTGGGAAGTGGATTCAATTCACCTTCCAAGGACAGGATGTGAAACTAAATAAAAGCGTGTAAAAAAAAAAATAAAATGCACCTTACGAATATTGATAACAATTGCTTATAAACTTACCAACTTTCAGTTTTTATTTTCTTATTTTTAAAAGCCTTCAATAATATTGATGATTGTCGACCATTACAGTTGGCAGATGTCTTTTGCTTGATTTTATATTATACTAGCTGCTCAGAGCGCCTTCGGCGCTCTTCACACCTAGACGGGGGCTCCGCCCCCTGTACCCCCGAGTGGTACATAGTATTTGGTGGTTGAAAGAAGTAAAAGGTTTTCATCCATTTTGTTTCAATCAGTATATTACATAAAACATTCATTTCTTTTGGTGTTCTTATTTAAAAAATATATTTTAATTTAATCACTATATTAATTATATATATTATTATTGAATATGTTATATCTATCTACCTATGTGGCTCAAAGATACTCGAAAGTTCTTAGCCGCAACAACCACATTTCTCCAAGTGTCCCCATTCTGAGCCCTTGTTCCATCTCTCTTACGTCCCTTCCTACGCGTCATTGGTTTTCCAAGCGGACGTTTTCCAATCGGTCTTCCCACCAATATCTTTTTCCTCTCCCATTCTAGCCACCTGCCCTGCCTATCGCAGCTTTTTCCCTTTTATAACCCTAACTATTTCTGAAGATGCAGAGAGACCATGCAATTTCTTGTTATGCTGTCTCCCCCATTCCCCGGTGACCTCATCTTTCTTTGGCCAATAAATGCAGGGAAGAATCCTATTCTCAAACACTCTGAATCTACTCTCATCTCCCAGGGTCATAGACCATGCCTCCGACCCATATAATGCAACAGGCAAAATAATCTTTTTATATATTCCCTTTGATAATAATTTTGAAGAGATAAGCCTCTTTATTGCAAGATAACAGGCGTTTCCCGATTGCAACCCCGATTTAAATTCTTCTCAAATATTATTATCCTTCGTGATTACATTAAATTTTTCTACATATTCAAATTCTACATTTTGTATCTTAAGATTTTGTATGTCAATACTCTTCCTCTTTGTTACTAAATATTTTTTCTTATCACTATTAATTTCAAACCTCCATTAATTTTTCCTCGCTATCTGCAATTGCAATTTCCTAATCTCCTATTATATTTAAGTCGTCTGGGTAACCTAACATTTTACAATTGATTTCTTCATCTTATTCTTTCTTTACTACCTTCAAGTTTGAAGATTGAAAATTTGAAAAAGTTTATCCGGATCTATTGAGTCATGCATATGTTTTACTAAAGTCTACAAATAATTAGTGAACAGAAATATTGAATTCGCGGTTTTTTTCCTAATATCAGTCATAATGAAAATATCTTAATTAATGTTGGTCGATTTGGCCTGAACCCGCAATGATATCTCCTAATATTTCCTCCGCCTATGGTTCTTAAGTATTGCATATGTTATAATAGTGAAATAGAGTATAATATTTCTTGATCATTACATTTTGGTATTTTATTTTCATTGCTAGATTATTATTGAATATTTTTAATTATAATGAAACTTGAGAAAATGCAAAAATAGAGACTTGAGACAATTTATAAAAATTAACGGTATAAAACTATAGATAAATGACCAATATATACATTCATTAATAGTATTAATTTAAATTAATTGATTTATTTGTTTTTTTATTATTAAGTTCATTTATTAATTTTTTTAGATCATAGTTATTTTCCTTAAAAGAAACTTAAATTCTGTGGTGCTAGGGGATTTGAAAATCATTCGTCGCAATATGAAGATTTCGCTTACAGTTTCTGTCATGTCCGACCTCCATCCAACAGTTATTTTCTGTCAAGTTTTTTGCTTCTCTTAATCATGTGATCTATATATTTAATTTTTTTTGATTCATTATAATAAAATTTAAACAAATAAAAATTTTCACTTTGTTAATTTATATAAATTTCAATATAAACTGATTGTGAGTGATACGCTTAGCCAATACTCTGAATATTTTAAGTACAAAAATATTGAATGTTCTTAGCGAGATTTGATATAATGTTGTACGATTTGTCCTAAATCTGAATTAGAAGAAAATTATATTGCCTCCTCTTCCAGCCCAATTCATTTACCCACCCATGTTGCATATGGCATCTAAATTTCTTAAAACTCCGTTTTTTTAATTTAAAATAGAAGGAGAGAAAGAGTTTTAAATTATATTCGAATAGTCTATATATTCTATATATCAGTATTTTTTTTCTGTATTTAATAGCAAGTTGATTTTAAAAATTTTCCATTCTTAATGCATATGATTGATTACTTGTGTTAAAATTTAAAAAAATTCAAATATTCTAATTTTTATATTTATATACAATTTAATATTATTTTTTATTAATATCATATCAAAAAAAGAGAATTTATTAAAAATTAAAAATAAAAAAAGAAGCCTATTAATAAAAAATTGAATGGTGATTTAAATATTTTATTAAATTAATTAAAATGAGACCTTTTAGAATAAATTATTTAATTGAAATGATATTTAAATATAAGAATTTAAAAAAATATTATATTCTTTGTTTGGCAATTGTTATTTAATTATGTGCAACATGATTCGACTTGCACAGAGCATCGTTATTTTTTATTAATATCACATAATAAAAATGAATCTTTTAAACATAATAAATAAAAAAGACATTTTAATAAATTTAAAAAATATACCCAATTTAAAAATGTCAAAAATTTAAAACAACTTTATATCATCATATTTTAATTTTTATATAATATATATATATATTTAGTAATTAATAATAGAGTAATTAAATTAAAATAAAAAACAAAGATAATATAATTCAGTCATTTTAATTCAGGTTAAATAATTTTTTTTTTATTATTCAATGATAAAATTTATATATTATTATATATATATTATAGAAAAGAAGAAATATTCAATTAAATAAAAAATAATTTAAGATAAAAATATGATCTAATAAATATTTTATAAAATTAATTAAATTGAGAACTTTTAGAATAAATTATTTAATTGAATTGATATTTGTATATTAGAATTTAAAATAAATAGTGAAATATTATAATAATTCTTCGATTGGGAATCGCTATGATAATTCATTGTTTGAAATGATTCCGCTAGGCCGACAGTGAGCCGCGAGCTGCTCTTGAATGAACAACATGGAGAATTATATAAACTTTAAAAAATTAATTTCTGCGGTTATTGTTGACATATAAATAAAATTTATAGCCTATGTTACTCTAGGGGTATATAAGAATATTGTGATGTAATTTCAAAGAAATCGGTTCAGCCAATTCTGAGTCTATAAAATAGTAATTTTCCGGACAGACAGACCGACAGACAGACAGACCGACAGACAGACAGACCGACAGACAGACAGACAGACAGACAGACGTGAAAAATTCTAAAGTCACTTTTGGATTCTAGAGGTCATGAAACGCGAAGATATGCAAAAATTTTTAAATTCTGAGCAATGTGCAGACAAAAACCTTTTTTTATATATATAGACAACATACCAACAATACCTCCCTTACTATCGTCGGTCGGTAAAAATATATTAGAGCCCTATTTTTTAACCAATTGTCATACACTGATGCCTTTGTATATATGTAAATATATATATATATTTCTATCAATTCTCTAAATATTGTAAATAAGACTAGAGAAGCAAAACTACAATAACCTGTTTATTTAGATAATCTTCTAATTAAGAAGGGTGTAAATCAAATAATTGCTTTCGCTCATAAGGGAATTCAGCCATGTCAATATTGTGATCCAAGGAGCAAAACCCCTGTTAGCCATCCACGAGATTGTCCCCGGGGATATCATCTAAAACAAGACAGAATGGCTTGATCTATTAAATCAGTCAAAGCGTTACAAACCATAACAGGCATATATTAGAATACATCACTCAGGATAACTTTCGTTTTCTTTACAATATCTTCTTCACAATATGTTGAATTATTTTTAATAATAATAATTTCATAATCCTTATTAAGTGAGAAATATAATTTTATATAAAATGATTATTGTATAATACCTCTTTGTATTTTTAAAATTATTAAATTTACTTAAATATTTTTATTATTTATTGGAGTTGGTATGCCAGTTCGGAAAATGAGAAAGGCTATTTGTTTACAATCGTTGTTTGCTTGTGGTTTATTTTTCAAAGGGACTAGAAGATTCAAGAGAAAACCTTTGTTCATTTATTCATAAGCATGTAAGATTCTAACTTTCATCATACATTTGCTTTACTGCATCGGTGAAAAACAATCTCCCTATTGCATTTGGATCTTATTGCTTTCCCTCTATGCCTGCTATTCTTATGCCTATTTTTTTATATTTCTATATCCCTTAGATTTTTATATTATCTTGTGTTTTTTTTTGATAGAAAGAAAAATAAATCAAACTTGGATAAATAGAGACCAGGTGTCATGATAAAAGAAATATCATCTGATAAAAATACAAGATTTAATATATGAAATTTATATTTATATTAAATATTAGATTTAATTTATTGTATTTATTTATACTATTTTTTAAAATAAAATATCAAAATGAAATGATTAAGAAATATTATACTCTATTATAATATATACAATAAAATATATAATTAATTAACTGATTAAATTAAAATATATTTTAAATAAGAATACAAAAAGATTTAAATGTTTTAATAAACTAATTGAAATAAAATGAATTAAAACCTTATACGTATAGACTTTCAAACAAATAGTATCACATCGGGTGTTCAGGGGGCAAAGCCCCATGTCTAGGTGCAAAGAACGCCCAAGGCGGTATGAGTAATTATTATTAAATAAATGATATAATGAAATTTGTAGATATTAAATTATTAAAGCTTTGGTGGTTGTTTTTATTTATAACGGAATTTTGTAAATTAAACCACATATTGTCACTGGACGCTCGAACAGTGCAGTCGCTTGATAACGATTGCAGAAGCAGCAATCGAAACGTTGTGTATATGTTTGTATTTTTTGAATAAATTTACAATAACAAATATCAATATGTAGTTTAATTTACAAAATTCCGTTATAAATAATGAAATTTGTTTTAATAAATTTGAAAATTAAAAAAAAATGTTAATTTTCCATTTAAATAATAAATGTTTATATATTTATTTTAATTAAATATAAAATAAAAATTATATTTTATAATGAATAAAATTTTGATAATTTTTCATTTCATTTTTTTTTATAACCGGATATTGTAATATTTATTTATCTTACTGCATTTCAATAGCCAATGTTAATACAATCAAAAATATTATAAAATTATAGGTAAATGTTTTTATTAGGAATCCCTTTGGTCTGATTTTGACTTGCAATATATTGCTATTGACAGATCTCTTGACCTGACTAAAATGAATATAGAAATAAATCATATCGTTTAATGAGAACAAAGAGATTAAAGTCGCATCAAAAGAGTTGTTTATTATTAATTTCTACCACATATAATAAATAATTGAAGTATCTAAAAATCAAAATAAAATCAACACACACCTAACTTTAATAATAATAAATTTTAATAAATCAAACTAAAAAATATTTTAAAAAATTATATCCAATTATAGAAATTTACTGAAATGTATAGAACAATTAATTAAATTTCATTTGTTTTTCTTTTATTTATTAATCTAATTAATTTATTTATATTTATATATTTAGTATTGGAATAGTATATGTATATAAATAGTATATGTATGTAAATGTATATCAAAATATATAAATAATAATGAATAATATTCTCTTATTTAGACTTTTTAAAAGTATTATTCAATCAGAGTTTATTTTTCTAAACAAGCCTATTATTAGAAATAAAAATTAAAAAAAAATTATTTTAGTTTCTTAATTATTATTATTCTAACCTTGATATTTTTATCTTTTAATAAAACAAATTTTTAGTTAATCAAATTTAGAATTCCATATAATCATTAAAAATATCATAAATAGAAATTTATAATCAGTCGATTTACTTTTCTAATGAATTAAAATTTTATAATTAATAATAATATAGATATAATAAATATTGGCTTTATTATTGTAGCCAAATAAAAAATTTAACTCTACAATATAAGTAGAAAGTGAACGGGTGGGATTCACCAGCACAATTCGGGTGCTTCTTTTTCCAACGATAAGATAAGCTACTCGGCCAATTCACTTGAATAGATAAAAATAATATATAAATAAATATATAAAACATTTTATTTAGTTTGCTTTGCAAATAGAATAAGAATAGAAGCCAAGTTTGCAAGATGAGTGTTGCTAGGTATGTAATTAATAATTATTTTTATAATTCTATTTAATTATTAATATTAATTAATTATATTTATATGTTTATTTTACTTTATATATGAATATTTAACGATTATTGTGTTTTTTTGGATAAATTATTTGTATATTTCATTATGAAATGTCATGAAATTTTTTATCCTTTTCGAATTTGATAATTTAATCCTTCCATCATTATAGTATAAATACTCAATTATTGATTGCTTATAAATACATATTGAAATATTTTCAATAAAATGAGGCGATTTTAATAATTTGGCCTTAAAAATCATATAATAATAATAATAATAATAATAATAATAATAATAATAATAATAATATGTATAGCAAGCATATTTTTCGTAGAGAAAATAAGGAATATATCAAATAAATAAAAATCACTTTATATAAAAATTTAAGTTTGTATTATAACATTAAAATTATTATTAGATTTAAAACTTTAGTTATTATACATATATTATAGAAATTATAAAAAAACGTTTCTTGAATTTTTATTTTAGAATTATTTTTTTAAAAAGCTTTAAACACATAAGAACTGTATTTCATTTTAGTTCTTTTGAAATTGTATAATATTTGACGAAAATACAACCATTTTTTCAGTAGTTTCTTTTAAATGAAAATTTAATTATTAATTTATTTGTTATTTATAATTTATATAATAATATTAATGAAAATATTAGTTCGGTTCAAAGAAAATACTATGTTTTTAAATATATTTTGAAAAATTTATTTCACAATAAAAACGTTTAAAAATTTAAATCCACTTTTGACACGATGACTGCACTAGTTATGTTAAATTAACCTGATCACTATAATATTTTAAAAAATGTTTTTTACAAAAAAAAAAAAAAGGAAAAAATACTTTTTACTATCTCGCCAGAGGGGTGTGAAGATTTTGATGTTTTATACGGTTTGAAGACACCTGAGTCATTTTCTCATTAAGGTTGTGTGTATGTAGACAAGATTACGCAAAAACGGTTTGAGCTAGAATCATGAAATTTGGTACACGGGTATTATTCAAAATTCGTAGTTTTGAGAAATGTAGCTCATCCGGAAGTGGGTCATTACCTACATTTCTAACTTTTTTCTTCCTATCTATAGAATCACCTGGTTGGCCAGGCATGCTCTAAACTAACCGTAAAAATAAAGATATATGTTTGATAGTTTTTCACATGAATAAAAATTGTATAAAACTGCTTTATATAGAATTTCAAGTTGATTAAATTGCTGAAAGTACCGGAATTAATTTTTTGATTGACAATCACGTGCCAGCACGTGACATGGTGCCATCAACAAAGAGCCAAACACGCGCTGGTTAAATATATAAATATTATTTATTAATTTTAAATTTAATTTAAATATAATATATGTTAATATTTAATTCAATTCAAATTGCGAGATAGTCGAGTGGAGACACTCCAGGTTTTTTTAGAAAATAGAAAACGTTAAAGGATAAATCAGTGAAAAAGAAACTATCCTTTTAAATTAAAAGGGTTTATGGTCACCGTGCTAATCATAGAATTTAAAATTAATTCTTAAAGTTCTTATCTAGATCAATATATATATATATATATATATCTAATTATTATTATTCATATAATAAGGTTAGGTAGATCAATCATCATTAACAAGATGATATGATTAACTACTTAATCAATTAACTTAATTATTAGTGAGATGTTAAGGTTGTTTCAGGTTAACTTTGCTAAATCAACTCATTAATTGTAATACATCATGTAAAATCGATTCTCTTCATCACAAACCAAAATTTATTTTCCATCTATCTTCTCTACTAATAATATACAGACAAATATTCTAAATAATAAAAAATAATTAGCTTTATTTATTTATTTTTATTTTAAAAAAAATAATGTTAATTCTCGAGTTAATATTCTATTTTTAAAATCTTGGAATATTTATTTCATCTTTTTTTTATAAAGAGATTGATACTCTTAAATAGAGCAGCAAGTTTTTTTCTTTAAGTAAAAACATATAAAGTGTTTCTTTTTACACAATCAATCAATCAATCAATCCGGAGACAAACCTATTTCGGCCAAACATAAATGTAGTCCATTATCGACACAGTTGCCCCGTATGATATTTTTTCTAGGATAATAAACAATAGTCTTTATTTCTTTGACACGTTGAAAATGTCAATTTATATAAAATATAATAATTTATTTATTTTTTTTTTGATAATTCGGATTGTCCTTGTTACAAAATCATTTGAGTCAAATATAAATAATCTTTAATGGGTCGCCTTCGAGCGTGAAAACTTCAGCTGTGCACACACGTTTTCCATTTTCTTTTTATGCAAAATACATCAAATATTCTTTGATCTTGATCTTTAAACTGATGGTAAAGTCAAAAAAAAAAATAATAATAATATTTATAACCTACTATTATTTAATCAATTTTATTTTCTAAATAAGAAATTATTTATATCATTTGCTTCCTTTATAAAAATGAACACAACTTTTAGCAGAATGAATCAGAAAAAACAATTAAAGTTTTAAAAATTAAATATATAACAATTATATTATATATAATAAGATTATCTTTATTTTATTAAAGGATTTTAAGAATCTAAGCTCATTTCAACTAACCTAGACGCATTAAATTTTTTTTTTTTATTTATTTTTTTAAAATCTTTTATAACATTTTATTATTTATCTTTACCTTCATTTCTTGAATAAAAATTATATGGAATCTATTTCTATGATTGTGTTTATACTTGTTTAATTTATTATTACTATCTATCTTTGTCGCTAATCATTTTGAAAGATCTCAGCCGCATCAACCACATTCCTCGAGCCATTCTTATTCCAAGCTACCTCCATCCAATTTCTATTCTTTTCCAATTCCCTCACACCAGTAATTATATTGTTATCTCTTATAATCTAGAAATTTTCAATCAACTGATATGATTAATACCTCTATTAAAAAATCTGGAGTTTCTCCACTCGACTATCTATCAATTTAATTGGATTAAATTATATTTAAATTAAATTTAATAAATTATAAATTAAAATTAATAAATAATATTTATTAAACCAGCGCGTGTTTGGTCCTTTGTTGATGTCACCACGTCACGTGCCGGCGCGTGATTGCCATTTAAAAAATTAATTCCGGTGCTTACAGCGATTCAATCAAGCAGAAATTCTATATATAGCAGTTTTATACAATTTTTAATCACGTGAAAAACTATCAAACATATATCTATATTTTTACGGTCAGTTTAGAGGAAAAAAAATGAAAACGTGGTAGGTATTCCGGATGAGCGACATTTCTCAAATAGAATACTACGAATTTTGAATAATGCCCGTGTACCAAATTTCATGATTCTAGCTCAAACCGTTTTTGCGTAATTCTAAAATCTAATTAATTTTTTTTATTACGAATACAATAATACTTCCCATTTTCATTGAATTTCAACACTTTTAAGATAAATAGTAGAAAAAAAACTAATTTTAATTGATGGTTTGGTTTATCCATTTATCTTTTATTGATAGTTTTTTGTTTGTTGTTATTGTTTCAGATCGGAGTTTTGTAGTGGCCAACGCTCAACACGGCCTATGTCATATCATTTATTGTTCGGACGGCTTCTGCCGACTGAGTGGCTTCAGCCGTGCAGAAGTTATGCAACGGCCGGCCATCTGTGATTTCCTGCACGGGCCTCTCACCTCCCACCATGCAGTGCAGGGGGTGAAGGACGCCCTGGCCAGAGGGGCAGAGACCCATTTCGAGATCCTCTACTACCGGAAAGATGGTGAGTGTCACCGACACTTGTTGCTATTAATAGCAATCGCTCATTCACCACAATCCTCAACAGACAACGTCCTCTTCAAATATTTAACGTCCACCTCTCTCTAAATTGAGTAACTCTTTAGAATATATTTTAATTAACTATTAATATATATATAACATTATTAATTTTTTTTTAATTACTTCAAAACAGAAAAAATAATAAACATGTTATCATATTTCATTAAAAATATAGAAACTATTTATATATTCAATACGATAATAAATAAATAATTCTACCTTTGATATATTTCAATGATGAAATTTAATTAATGAATATTAATTTTGAAAATTGTTAATCCTTATTAAAAACCTACAATATTAGATTTTTATTTTAAAGTTCATCAATCATTTTGTCGAATTAAAAACACTCTGAAAAGGTAAATAATATTAAACAGAAATAAATATATGCTCATATACATATAGTATAGTATATTAAAATTAAATATTATATTGAACAAAATAGAGAGAAAAATATTGTGCATAGGTAGGTTAAATTATTAAATGTAGATAAAATAAATTTTATATTACTAAAAATATTGAATGTATTCATATTAAGTATGGTTTAAGGATGATGATAGGCTTGTTTTAGTCAATTTTTCAATCAAATCACCTTAAAATGATAAATATAATATAATATATTATTTTTATATTCTTCGTGAGCAGGTCAACAAGTCCGTGACTTTTTGAATGAAACACAGGTTTTTGGATAAAAAATTATTTTATTTTTCAACGTAGTCTCCTTTGAGCTCTATACTCTTCATCCAACGTTTCTCCAATTTTTTTATCCCTTCCAAAAAATGAGACTTGCCGTGGACATAAAAATAGATTTGTTTGTGAGATGATTTCATCCTTGGAGTCAAATCTCTTTCCTCCGAGCCATTTCTTCAGATTTGGAAACAAGAAATAGTCACTCGAGGCTAAATTCGGAGAATAGGGCGGATGAGGTAGCTATTCCCTATTCATGGATTTTAATGAAAATTCACTTTTTTCCATTTTCTTCTCAAATCATGAGTCTGTTATTAATGGATGTCAATCAGATGATAGTTGCCTGCTGACAGGACAGTGTTGCCATTTCATTTAAGAATCAGGAAATTCACAAAGTCACGGACTTATTGACCAACCCTCGTATTATTATCCTTTCAGAAAACATTATTAAAATACCTACACTAATAATTTAATTATTTAAATTATTTTAAAGATTAAATAAAATGATTCATAAAGTCAACAATCAATTCTTCTTTTAAGTTCTCATGTCTTTTCAAATTTCCTCCTACCAAGATTATCCAAATAAGGCAATTAAATTAAATTGAGCATAATCGTTTCGTAATTTTCCTTACATATTTCATATTTCTGATGATCAATAAAATAATTTTAAAACGATTTATGATAGTTAAGGAAACTACATTTCATAGGCATAGTATATATATTTATTTATTTTACAACAATGAAAAACATAAAACTTGGATTCCAACATCCATCAATATTTTATTTTATTTACCAACTGAAGTTAAACATTTTTAACTTACAAAATAACACAATTTATTTATTATCTAATCTATTATATATAGAGTTGGGGTTAAAAATTCAAAAAATTCTTTGGTGTTGAATTGTCAAGACTTAAATATCCCAAAAATATTTTGTATTTTATTTCAAAATATGAATATTATACATGATTAAATTATAACAAGGAGATAAAATTAGCAAATAACTTAACATTTAAAAAAAAAATTATATTTTATTTTTATAAATTATAAAACCTTACTTAATTTATCTAAAAACTAATACTTTGATTTAAATTGCCTTATAATGAATTTGTTAAAATTCTTATCTCATTACTATAAAAACCATTTCATCTAAAAAGGGAAATGATTTATTCGAGGTCTCACGGGAAGATTAAAACCCGCCATTTGTTCTACTACTATACATGTCTATTATATAATATACCATTATATAAAGTAAACATTTTTTCCACACACACACACACACACACACACACACATTATTAAAAATATTTTAAATATCACAATTAACATTCATTATGAAATTAAACTATAAAAATTACATCTGATTATATATTTATCTATTATATATTCAATTCAATATTATCTCTAAACCCTCCCCCCTCCAAAGAAATAACCAAATCACAAAACCTCAAATCCCATGAGTGCCTATAGAGTAGATATATAATTTATTATGATTTAAAATTAATCCTTTACATTCGCTTTTGGCTTTAGCATAATACACCATTTTCAAAGGATATAAAGAAATGTTAAATCTGTCTTTTTAATTATTTATTTGAAATATATTTAATTTCCCAATAGGGCTGGGTTACACTTGTCAGAATTTAAACTCTATATATCAAATTTAGGGAGATAATATAATATTATAATCCTACGTTTTACCACCCTTTGATATTAAGACAAAGATAACTTTAACAGAGAAAGATATATCAGTGTTCATTAATAGTGTATTAAAGTTTACTTTTTTAGATTCATTCATTGAAAGCATATACTAATTAAGGTTTAAAATAAAAGAAATATTGATTGATTCAATGATTTTTTATTGAATATTCAAAAAATAATATTACAGAAATTAAAAAAAAAATTCTAAAGTAAAGGATAGTAATACATTTAACATATTAATTTTATTTATTTTTTTTAAATTTTAAGTAAAGTAAATAATTTTTTAATTAGACCAGTGATTCTCAACCTGTGGGGCGCGAGCATATCCAAGAGAAAATTCCCGACTTTTTTCAATATGGTTCTAATTTCGATTATTTTTCAATTTTTTTCAATATGGTTCTAATAAAAAAAGGTCAGATGATTTTGAGATGCTCTGAAACATTTCTAATGGGGAGAGGCGAGATGAAAATTATGATTGAAAATTGGGCCGTGAATACTAAAAGGTTGAGAAACACTGATTTAGACCATTTATAAAATAATCGTTTCATATTATGATTTTAAATTGAAGTCAAATGAATGATTATTCATTTTCTAATACATTTTAATGAATGATAATTAACATAAATAAAGAGATTTACTTTATATTATTTAATAAAAGAACGTAACCCCTAGGTAAAGTTTTGAACTACTGAATTTGAGTACTAGGTTTCAAATCAAGTTTTCAAAAATTATAATTGAATTTTTAATACTAAATAAAATTAATATTCATATAAATGTGTAGACCGGTTAAAATAGGCCCCGATCAAGGAGGCCAATAAATAAATACAAATTGATGAATTATGATTGAAATTTTAGTAAAAAGAGGAAATTTTCCTACTCGATCGAATCTGGAAATTTAAATGTTTCATTAATTATTTTTGGACTTATTTGTTGTGTAGTATATACATTTATTATTATTGTTCTATTAATAATTAATAATCTTGAGAGATATAAATAGATAATTAATTTGAAATCTACAAATAAAATTGAAGAGACTTTAATGTAGTTAAATAATTCTACCGGTATTATTTTGCATTTTTGGTTTTCATAAAATTCCCAAATTAAATTATTAGTGAATTAATAAATATTTCCTTGTCCTTATAAATATTTCTTTAACATTCATATGATAATTCTGACAATCAAATTTTATACATTTTTATTCTATTCTAAATTATATTTGTTATTACACTCACTATTATATCCATCTGATAAATTTTATAATTAAAGTCTGAATATCTTGAATAATTAAAAAAAAAAACAGATATTAAATTTTTGTTGAATTTATGATTCATATGTGGATGATTTAATTTAAATACACATGAGAGATTTGATTAACTTTGAATTAAATCATTATCTGACTTTGATTTCTTTTTTTTTTACTCTTAGCCATGAATCCGGAAAGAGAATCTCAATTCCGAATAAATCAACTGGCATCCTATATTTCCTGCAATTTCATTTCCAACGATCAACGAATAATTCTTTCCTTCTCCCGAGACGCCACTTTCCAGGTTACCACATTTTATCTTGCCGAGTGTTTTTCTTTAAAATAATGACTAAGCCGTTTAATTATAAATATAAAAAGAAACAAGAAATGCCCTAGTATTTTTTTATTTATTTATTTATTTATAAAGGATTGCCAACCGCTAGTTTCGCGATTGCTCAACCTTATGCAAATGTTTCTCGCGAAGGAAATTCAGATAATTTATTGCCGTTGCTCAAAAGCTAGGAATAAATATGTTATTTATATGCCCATTTAGATGCATTGAATATTTAATAATCCATCCCGGGACTAGAATTATCACCCGCGCCAAACCAATTTCACCCAAATTCAATAGATTATTTATAAATTTGTCTCATCGATCAAATGATTCTCTATTAAATTTTGAAATAGGTGATAATTTATTATATATTTATTTATAAACTCTAGGACATATTTTATTAAATATTGAAATAATCTTGAATTTCCAGAGGATGATGATATGTATCTTTTTAAGAAATTTATAATAAAACAAAGGTTGCACTGTTTATACTGTTTCTTGTTAATTCATCACTCATTATAATTTTCATAGACGAATATAAATTAGATGACACATTCATACACATGAAAATAGATGGAATAAAAAAGTAGCAGCCCTTGGGTTAGCAGTAACTCATTCAGAAACAATTTAATTATGTATGAATGACCTGCCTCACTTTTTAAATTGCTATATCAGGGCAATAAAAATTAATATAACCTTTTAAAATAAGTTAACTTCCACACGAAAGATTGATAATTTAAAAAAAAAACTACCAATTTATTGACATCATACTCTCTTATTAAATAAATAATAATATTGAACAACAAAATTATTATATGAGTTATAACAAAAAATGAAAAATTAATTTTTATCTGGTACACCGATATTATTATATGTATATTGTTTAAAATTCTACCATGGCAAACTTAATCTATTTATATATTACAAACAGAGAATGGTGCGGCATCCTGTCTAGTAGATTTCCCTTTAAACAGAATAGTGGTGTTATATGATCATTACAACAATAGCTCCTCTATCTTGATTTGCTGGATCAAAAGTCGCTACTTTTTATTTCTAGTAGCTTCCCATATTTGATCAAGCAGATAGGGTGAATCTCCCACCAAACAACAGAAAGATTATTAATATTTATTATTGAATTTCCTTAGCCAGGCCCAACGTTCGAAATCTGAGTATTAATTAAAACTAATGCTTTGAAGGTTTACTTTTGGATTGTAAGTTATTATAACGGGATTTTTAATTAATTTAAAACAATTAAATATTTTATTTAGTCGATGGTTATTTGAAATTTACAGTTCTGGTAACAGAGAAAATAAATAAAATTATTAATGTTTAGTTTTCTCTTGGTTATCTAATATGTTGGCTGAAATTGCTCTTTATGTGCACCAATCAGTAGTAATTTCTAATAAAAGATCGTGAATAAAAACTTTTTTTTTATTACTACTTTCTAAAATTATTAATTTTAAGTATAAATATTTTTAAAGAATTTTAAATTTTTACTTTCTTTGTTTATTTTATCTGATTAGTTTTACCGCTTAAAAAAATGTATGAAACCTGTTTCAAATATCGCAAATAGATAATGAATGTAACAAAAAATTCGGGGATAGATTGAAATAATGAAAAACAATCACCGGTGATATTTTTGTTCGTTGTTGCCAATTATACACCGAAGATTCAATATCAATATCAATATTCAATATCACTTCTATTCAAAATTATATTCGCAATCAGAATTATTTAAAAAAAGAAATATTACTTTGTATTTTATATTTTTCAATTATTTAATTTATAAAATTTTGATTTGTATTCATTTATTTTAATTTTTCAAAAATTTGAATTTAGTTAAAGTAATCGCAGGCAAGATTTGGAAAATTTATTGTTTAATATATTTAAAAATTTAAATTATTTTGTAATTCTTCAATATTTAATATTCAAAATATTATATTTCAATATTTAATAAATGAATTAATATTATATCTAATTAATAGTAAAAATATAATAACAAACTTGTCCTAATTAAAAAACGTTTGAATCCTATTCCAAATACCCCACAAAAATTGTCTTGCCTATCAGAATTACTTAGTTAAGATATTTAGATACAAACACACTTTTCTAATATAGATTGTTTCCAAAGTCATAGTATCAAGCCACTTGAATCATTGCAATATTTTGATTTTGATACTCTTTGTTATTTATTGTGATATGCTGGTCAATTAATTATTTAAAAGAAACAATTACAATTAATTTGTTGGTATAAGAGATCATAACACATGTGTTAATTTAAAAAAAAAATTTTGGGTCTTGTTTATAATATATCATTAAAAATCAATTGTGTATATCATAAACTAAATCTTATCTTCTTATACGAGTAAAAATTGTTTGTATGTTTGTAAATGGGTTCTCAAAAACCGCTCTAACGATTTTTTTGAAATTCACACCAGAGATAGTATTTATAAAGAAAAATTGAGTTTTATTGATCACATCTCAGGAAAAATACATCTTTATTAGTTTTTTTTTAATTTAAATGTATATGACGTCACAGCCACCGCCTGTGAGATATATACATATCTATTCTTAAAATAAAATTAAAAATATTTATATTATATTCATATTTGATTTTTTTTTTTATTTCATTATTATTTATTATTAGATATTCATTATTAGATATACATTATTAGATATACATTTGAAATTGTTTCACACAATGTTTAGTAGAAGATTTATCAATTGTGTATGTCATAAACTAAATTTTTTTTATATTCCATAATAAAAAAAAAGATAAATATTCTAAATAGTAATAAAAACGTAAATAAAATATTAAAATTATTATTTAATCAACTAATTATACTATGGTTTATTTTATTAATCGATGTTTAAGGGTAACTTTTAGCAATCATTACTCATTACTGAATGAACTAAAATTTCTCTCTTAAACTTCAAGTCTTTTCTCTCAGAGGATTGTGTATGTTTTTTTCTATCCTTTGTGGTACTTGTATGGTCGACAAGGGAAATCAATTAGTTTGGAGACGTTCGTTTCTCCATCGAAACTGATACTTGTCGCCATTGGCCAATCAATGACGCCCCGCTGTCACCAATAACCCAAGATAAGGAGCTTTAAAGCTTTGGCCTAAAGGTGACAGGACTGCCTCGGAACCATACAAATGTCCTCATACATATCAGTTTTTTCTTTGTCAAGAGAAAATAGAAAGCTTTTGAGAAACGAAAATCGAGAGTTTTTTTTTTTACATTATTCTTTCTTTTTTTGATTTTTGATTTCTTTAAAAAAATTCTTCCACCAACCAACCAACCATTAAAATAAAAAGCATGAATATTCGAAGAACAAATAAATATAACGTACTCAAATATGATATCATATATCATTGTATAAGTAAAGAATTTGGATTTAAGTAAATCGAATTTAATTCGAAACAAATGACAAAATAATGAACGTAGAATTTAAATTGATCAGGAACTTCTTGAATGATCATGAAAATTGCAGTTAGTTTGATCTGTTACGATCTAGTTGTTAATATAAAACAAACTTTTGATTTAGAGAAAAGAGAAAGAGTTAAGATCTGTAAACAATTATTATAATCAAAATAAATTTAATATATATGTCAAATATAAATAAAATATATCATTAATGGAACTGATATGAAATTGATAATAACAAATATTTTAAACAATCAAGAAGAAAGATTTCTAGAGATAAATAAATTATTAATAAAACTAAAATAATTTTATTAAAGCTTTAATGCTGTTTATCTATGTACAAACATATGATCTTCACTCAATCGAGGTAAAAAGCGGAAGCGAAGATGGTTTCTAGACCTATACAAGATGTAGGCTGAACATGTGGGTTCCACAAAAGAGTTTAAGAAAATTAAAAATTTCTTAAATAGGAGTTTAATGGATTAAAACAATTAGTCATGTATTTAATATGAAAGAAATTAAATTAATTTGATGTGACTAAAAGAAATATTTTAGATTTGAAGGGATAATTTTATATAAATATTTATTTATTTTATATAAAATAATAATTTGATTGAATAATTTAATATAATTTTTTTTTAAATTGTTGTTTATATGACAATCATTTTACGGGACTTTTTAGATTATAATTATAGAAGAAAATATTAATTAAACATTCATAAACAAATATTTTTAAAAATTAAATTGAAATTTAAAGTTGAAATGAATTAATATTCAAATAGTAATTATAAATAAATTGTATTAGGTCGTCGTTTTTTAACCGTTAAATTTAAACACGTATAGTTCTCAGCTTATAATAAACTTTATTAAACAAAGTAAGAACCATTCGAATCACTAAACTTATGTCAACAAGAAACAAGTTTATTTATGCCGGTGGCATAAAATTCCGGACTCCAGGAGGCGATGAAGTCGTTAAAGGCGTTTTTGGCGTCGTCTTCATCTGAAGGAAGTTGTCGAATTGCTAGAAAAAGTGGTAGTCGATGGGCGATAGATTCGGCGAGTATGGCGGAGCCTAATTCATTTAACTTCTGCAGGGTCGGTTGTGCGACATGTGGCTGATCGTTGTCGTGCAGCAGAATTGGTCCCTTTCTGTTGACCAATGCCGGGCACATACGCTGCATCTTCTGGTGCATTTCGTCAACTTGTTGACCATACTTGTCCGCAGTAATTGTTTCGCCCGGATTCAGAAAGCTGGGATGAATGAGTCCGGCCGCAAAGCAACAGAAGGTCACCATAACCTTCCTTTTGGCTTAGGAAAGTGTTGTGATCACGATCCAACGCTGAACCACTTTTCATCGTAGGTTATTATCCGGTTGAGAAACAGGTCGTTTTGGATGCCCTGAGAAAGAGGCAATGACATACAGATACAGCGATTTTCCTACTTTTCTTTCAGTTCGTGCGGGACCCATTTTTCGAGTTTTTATGTATTTCCAAGTTGTTTCTGATGATCCAAAACTGTCGAATGAGTGACGTCTAAGTCTTCCGCAACCTATCTAATCGTTGAGCGCAGTTCTGCTTCAATAAATTCCTTCAACTAGTCGTCAATCGTCGATGGACGTTCACGACCTTCTTGATCTTTGAGGCTTTCATCTCCACCGAAAATTCTTCAAAAATACAAAAAACGAATTTATTTTTCTACGAATCTAAAAAAATTTTAATTAAAATATTTCATGAATGATATCTTTGAACTGATTACGATAAGGACAGACAGAACATGTGGGGATTAGTTAGGTAGAATTTAATCTCAGAATTTAATCAATACGATCCTTTTTAAAGAATTATTGTAAATAATAACAAATAATTGCTCTGAAAATATTATTACTGTTCAAATATCTAACTCTTAATGTTACATACATAGTAAAAACGAATATTTATTTAAGTATTTACTAATTTTTTATTATTTTAAATCGTTGATATATTTTATTACTTTTTATTAATCCATATATTATATTATATGTATTAACATAGAAGTTATTTTTTAGACTCTTCTTTTGAATTATTATTTATTTAACGAGAGAATTATTTCCATCCAACAATATAATATACAGTTTCTAATGTTAACATATATTTACATTTTTTTTAAAAAGTTCAATTCTTTCTAGTTATATTATAGAACTGAATTTTATTATAAATAGAATGGAAGATAGTATATATATACATCTAGATTTGATAAAAAAGGTATTCATGTCAATAATAAAGAAGGGAAAAACCACAATGCTATTTTCTTTTAAGTTAATCAGCTGTTTTCTTTGAAATTCAATTTTATGTTTATTTATACAAGTCAATAATAAAAACATTCACGCGAATTAAAGGCCTAATAGAACATTATAATATTTGTATATAAATAAATATCTCTTCTGCTTGTTTTCAGTAAACAACTCTTTGTAAGCTCTTCTCATGTTAATCGTTCGGTGTTAGTAACGCTATAAGACCAAGAGAGGGATTATATATACAAAAACATGTTTTTAACTTTCCATAAATATTTAAATATGCACATGGATAATGAAGAGGAATTTCAATTGGTTGAATCATAAACCCAAAGACATTAAACAGAATAGTGACGAATATTCATGATGATTATCCCTTTACAAAAGCATTATCTGTAGCTGAAATTGTCATATTACTATTATATCAATAATTGTAATAAAATCACTTGACAATCCTTTCGAAAATAATATTTTTTTTTTTACTTTTAAATCATATAGTAAATAATGATATTAAATATTAAGGCATCAAGGTGACCTATTTACAATGTTGAAATAAGAATAAAACTATAATATTATTCTATTAAATAATTATTTTTTATTGACTATTTACACAGCATGTTTGTCGTTCGTGACTCTTAAATATTACTTTTTATTTTAATAATTTTTGTGTTTGAAATTTTGAATACTATTGAATTGAATCATTTATTTTAAAATTATTTACTGAGTTTAAAAATATGAAAATAACTTTAGAATTATAAAAATTGTGGAAATTTCAATGAGCGGTGAAGAAGGTACTAATTTATATGTGGCGAAATAATACATTTTTACTATCTCGCCAGACTAAGGTTGAGAAAAATGTCTCTGTGTGTGTATGTATGTGTCTGTGTATGTAGGCAAGATTATGCAAAAATGGTTAGAGCTAGAATTATTAAATTTGGTAGACAGGCATTATTCAAAATTTGTAGTTTTTTTTTATCAATTTTTGACAAATGTAGCTCATACGAAAGAGGGTCATTACCTACCATGTTTTCATTCTTTTTCCTCTATATTGATAATAAAAATAAAGATATATGTTTGATAGTTTCTCACACGATTAAAAATTGTATAAAACTGATATATATATAATTTCAGTTTGATTGAATCACTGAAAGTATCGAAATTAATTTTTAACACGACTGGAAATCACGCGCCAACACGTGACGGGGTGTTATCAACAAAGAGCCAAACACGCGCTGGTTTAATTAATATTATTTATTAATTTTAATTTAATTTAATTTAAATATAATATATGTTAATATTTAATTCAATTCAAATTGCGAGATAGTCGAGTGGAGACTCTCCAGATTTTTTGATCAAAAAATACAGAATATTGAATTCATGGAATTATTACTAATAAAACATTGAAAATCCAAGATTGGCAACAATTTTTAATATAAATAACTATTAATAGACATATACATATATAAAATATTATTTTCTTCAATAAATTTTGATTATAATTTTAAATCTTTAACTTTTAATTTATTTTTAAAAAATATTTCTTAATGAAGGAATTATGAAAATAAAAATTTAATATTTGATTTATATTATATATTATATTATTGAAGTTATAACATATATACTAGTCACATTTAATGATGATAATTCTTCAAAATATCATTTAAATGTTTTGTACAAAGATTCTATTGAAAATATATTTCTTTTCAACGTTAATTCAAAAACATTTAAATTATAAAAATAACGACTTTTGCTGTCGGATTTATAATTTCATTCAAAGGAAATGAAAAAACAGAAGTTTATTCCGTATTATTAGAGATTCCTTTAATAAAAAAATATATTACAATATTATTAATTTTATTATTAAAGACGACACGCATCCTGAGAGTTAACAAGGTGGCCTGACAAGGGATTTTCTCTAGTTGAGGGGTATGGAATGAGATCCACCCAGCCCACGTGATCAAAATTGGGAAGCTATTTGAAATAAAAAGTAGCGTCTCCTATCATGAAAATCAATATAAAGTTTTAGAGAATCCATTCTACTGATCATAAAACACCTTTACCCCGCTTAGGTGTCAACCGACTGTAAGGCTTCGTCCTTTCGTTAGGCAGAGGTTAAAAGAAAGAAAAGTACCGACCCTTTGATATATTGAAATATTTTTTTGATTGATTTATGTTAGATTGGGTTATACAAGAACTAAGATTAAGCCATGATATTAGATAATAGAAGTTAGATATACATAATGTTTATGCTTCATATTTATAAAGAAGAAAATTTAGGAGATATATAAAATCTATATATCTCTGTGGCTCTATGAAAGTTGTTGGCCTCAGCAACCGCATATCTCCAAGTGTCCCTATCACAGACTATCTCTATGGTCCCTATCCTATGCTACACCTATCCAATTCCTATTTTCTCCCATCTCTCTTATGTTACTTCCTACATTGTCTGCCCTACATTCCTTGGTCTTCCAATTGGTTACTTACCAATCGGTCTCCCCAAAAATAGACTTTTCGCTTTCTTCTCCGATTCATGCCATGTGTCCTACCCATCGTAACCTTCTCGCTCTTAATACTCTAATGATGTCTGAAGATGCATAGGGATCAGGTAATTTCTCATTAGTCTCTGGTGACCTTTCTCTTTGGTCCATAAATGCTGCAAAGAATCCTATTTTCAAATACTCTAAATCTACTCTCGTTCCCACGATCATAGACCACGATTCACACCGGAAAAATAATTGTTTATATTGTATATAATATCATTGAAACAAAATAATTGTAAAAGGAATGAATTAAAATATTTTAATATATGTGCTAATAAAAATATTATATTATAAGAAAGCTCTCGGTCATTGAAAGGTGGTAAGAGGGTTGTTTTGAGAATTAATGAGTTACCTATACCTGTCAAAAATCATTTTGAACCTGCTTTAGCATCATTTTAGACAACCGGAATTAATTATTTAATTATTAATTTATAAATCTAACAATAAGTGAACTTGGCGAGATTCGATCTCTCCACCTCAAGCTCTACGAAACACGGATAAACAATTAAGTTACGCATAAGATTTTGTTTAAATATTTTGAGCACGTTTCACAAAATTTAATACTTATTAATTAATAAAACAATATATAATAACTATAAGATTATATTCATAATATTCAATGCATTGCGTAATATTTTAATATGAAACCATTTACAAATTCTATTCTATATTTCAAAAAGTATTTTTGTTATGTTAAACAGATAAAAATGAGAAAGAATATAATGACGTTGAAACTTAACCCAAAAACAGATAGAAAGAAAAAAAAGAAAATGTTAATGAAATTAAATCTTCAACTATTCACAAAAACTAAATCCATGAATAAGAGAGGGAAAAAATCTCTCTCTGAAAAAATAAAGGATCATGTGTGTGTGTGTGTGTGTGTGTGTGTGTGTGTGTGGTAAGCTGAATTGAAATGCTTGTGTAAAAAGAGCCAATGTTAAAGAATTCAACTTGTAATTTATTTGTTTATTTTTTTTGTTTCATAATATTTTTAAATAAGCTTCAATGTTATATATATATAGGCTTGGAACATTGAAGCCATTGATATATATATAATCAAAATATTATCAAATTAGATGATTTTCATTTTTGTAATGTTACTACTTATTAAAATACAAATATTTATTTTACAAATAAACAATCATTGTACTAACAAAAAGAGTAGAGTTTGAGACTTGAATTGAAAAAAAATACAAATTTAAAGATGAAACCCTTTCATATTTGTTTTTGTTTTTTTGTTGTGATCAAATAATATGTGTTTTATAAAAAAAAATAAGTATATTAAGGATTTCTGTAAAATACAATTATTAACTAATGTACAATTAAATTATCTAATTTTTAAAATTTATTTAAAATTAAGATTAAAATTAATTAAGCTTCTTAAATTTATGAAAATTTTTATATTAGTAATTAGGTAAAATAAAAAAAAAGATAATTATATTTTTTTAAAATAGCTTTATAAATGTGTGAATTTCTTTCAACCAACAAAGAATTGTTTTTTCAAAAATCTTTTAAAGCCAATTCGGCTGGAAATACGTTAAAAGCAGCGAACTAGAAATAAAAGTAAAGAAAATAATGATTTGCTTCATTGGATTGTTTTTTTCGAAAACAATCAATGAAATAATCTCACAATCAAACAAAATATTTGAGAAAAAATATATTGAGAAAACATATTTCATCTATTCATTTGATTATAAAAAAATATTGACAATAAAATGAATAATATATTCTTTAATTTTCACTTATCATCTTATAAAAAATTAAAAATTTAGTAGTTAATAATAATACTAATATGCTTATATCTATATATTTTTAATATTGATTTATAATTTAAGCATTTATCTAACTTTTAAATATGAAATTAATTTTATTTTTAATAATTTAAAAATGAGTAAGTAAATATATTTATTTCAAATAAAAATTTTACGATTAATTATAATATCTTCATATAAATTATATGGAAGTATAAATTAACAAAAATCATACTTTCTTTACCTAGAAAAAAAATAACAAAATATTTACTAAATAGATTTTATAAAGAAACTTGTCATTAAATATTTATAAAAAATAGATTTTTTCATTTATTTGTGCTATTTCTTTTCAATTTTCAATTTCTTTCAAAAGTTTTTTCTTAATAATATTATCTCCTATGTACGTATAAAACACACTTTACTGTTTATTTGGTTGCAAATATATCAGGGGCAATTGTAAACATACATAACCCAAAATTTACTTTTATAAATTATTCCTATTTCTAGATTTAATTATATTATAAATTTTTAATATAAACATTTTTATAAATTAATTATTTATTTTATTTTTACTGAACTATAAATTTTTCAACAAATTATTTATTTTAAAAATCATTAGATTCAAGGAAATAATTCAAAGATTTCGTAAAAAGTTAAATAAATATTAATTAAAAAAAAAATTTTTTTTTTGTTTGCAAATATTTAAGGTGAGATCAGCTTTCTTTGAAGTCCATCTCATAAATATATGGTTTTTCAATATTTCTAAACAAATTCACTTTGAATACTATTTCTTTATTTAATTTTTATTCATCTTTTCAATTTTTTTCTATTTATAAAATATGTTTTGGTAAATTCAAATATTGAGCATTTTTTGTTAAATTAATTTGATTAGCACAATTTTTAATAAAATATAATAGAGCCAATAAGAGAATTAGAGAGGTGGAATTTAATCTTATAAATTTCTTATCAATATTACAAGTTTTAAAATTATTATATAATACAAATTATTGGAACTATATATTTATATGGTAATATATTATATATATATACGTTTGTGAAAATAATGATTATATTAAAATCTAATTAGTTTACTATTAATTTATCTTAATCTCTCACTCATTATTAGTGAAATTTGATCTTTAATTATTTACATAATACAATTTTTTTCTTTAAAAAAATCCCTGCTAAATTAAAAAAAAAAAAATAAACAAACCAATAAAAATATATAATTATGGCCATAAAGTATGTCTACATCTTTTTTCTCATTGCCTTTTTCTCATTTATTTTTTATTTTTTGATTACCTGGACCGTATTTTAGGATTAAAAAAAAAACAAACAAAACAAGAACCTAAAATTGGATTCATTAACTAAATTCTTTATTTCATTAAAAGAAAATGATCTTCATTCTTTTTCTTTGCTTTGAATTGAATTATAAATAACTAAAAAGTAATCTTATGTTAAACGCCCACCTTCTCTTTTCAATGGGGATTTATAACACCTAATGTCATCTGCAAGTCTAACATGCAAATATATTTATAGTTAATCATTCCTTACATCTTTTATTACTATATTTTATATATACTATATTTTTTGAATCTATAATTTTTATTCAATGCTTTTTCAAATACATATTACTTAAAGATTAATTTTTTTTTAATTATTTGACAAGAATATTAGTGAATTTCTTATATAATTTTTTTTGAATACTTATCATTTGGAAATCTAAATAAATTTTTTTTTCAACCATCGACGTTTAGATAAAATCAATTTAAATAGAATTTGTACAATAAAAACCACCAACAAATCAAAAAAACAATAAATAATATCAAAACCTTGATTAAATCATCAATCTATAAAAAAAAGAACTTCGCTCTTAAGCGATTATTTAAATTTAATTCTTTTTTTCCACTCACCCTCCTCTATCCCCACTCTATTTATTTAAGGTTGTGTATTTCGAATGCACTGTGAATGAATAGAAGACAGCACCAAACCCGATATTGAATGAACGAGTTTAATAATGTATGTTTCCTTTGGGAAAGAATTTCTTCAATATTTTGTTTTAAACGTTGTAGATATTTCATCTGATAAAATAAATATATCCATGAATATAAAATATATTTACTATTATTATTCAGGGTAAATATTTCTAGTAATAAATCATTTGTGTTGACATTTCGAAAAATTATCATAACAAAAGATTTTCTTTTCTGTATACAGGTCAAGTATAGATTAATAATATAGAAAATATTGTGAATCTATACTTGACCTGTATATATATGTATATATATATATATATAATATACTATGAGTAAAAGTATACGAAAAAGCATTGTTTATATTTCCAATGGGTATTTTGGTAGGCAAAATTGCAGGATGTGTTGGCATTGGAGAGGCAATGAATTTTCTCAATACCTAAGACTCATTTATATATACACACGAGATTCGTTACGACTGATTCCTCATGTCGCATCTCATCCTCCATCTGTATGTATCATTCCAATCTTCCTTCTGTAGTTCCCCGCCATTTGTCTTCCAGAGGGTCGCCCGCACTTCCAACCCTCAACCCATTGCCACACCCATTTCTGTCACCGACCATCCTTATCTGGACCATACCATCCTAGTCCAAAAATGAGACTGATTTTAAAATTTTAAACAATATAATATAATGGAAATGCCAAACATAGACTATACAATTGGTAACCATACTGGTTTCTTGGCTACACATGGCGTCACGATGTTTTCTCCTATATAACAATGGTAAAAAATAATTTATAAAATAAATTACAATATAATAATTCTTTAAATCATTTCAATTTATTAAATTTATTTATTTATTAATTAAAAAGATAATTCAACGATATAAAAACCATTCAAATGACATTCCGATGAACATGATTCATTAAAAAAGTAGCCTTCGATCTATTTAACATTTATATTTAAAAAAATGTTTTTTCGGGCATCACGGTATAAATATTTCAGCGCATAAAAATACATATAAAAAATTCTAAAATACAAAACATGTGGACGAAAATTTATTTAATCCTGTAGTATGATATTTTCAGAAAAATTAAAAATATAGAAAAAAATATAATAAAAACGCCTAGATTAATTGTAATGAATTAGTTTATTGTTTTCTTTACAACATTATGTTGGAATATATATGTAAATACTAATAAATATTTATTAAAGGCCATTTAGATCTTTTCACCATTTTCAGCATGTATTTTGATTTAATTTTGTAATTTGTATTAATTATATATTATTTTTAAATTTTTTCAAATTTAATGTTGTTTGAACTCTCGTAATCAAATTCTTTAACTCAGCATTAAAACAACAGCTAAGCTTGAATAAATATGCGAATCTAAAGATTTTAGAGTTTTTATCAAGGTTAATGGTTTTAAGCCATCCTACGTTTTTTTTTCAGTTTTTATAACATTTTATTATTTTTAAATTCGTCTGAATTTGTGAAATTTGAAACATCGTTTTCAAAACTGTGTGCTACTCTTCATGAAAATATATCTTAAAAGATCTTTATTTTAAAATGCTAACGGATAATTTTTTGTTAAATATTCTAATTAATGTTGTTAATATAATATATACGAGGGTGGGATGAAAAGTTTCCGACCTGATCAAGAAAATCGATGTTTTTAAATTTTTTTTTTTGCTATATTTTTCAACATAATCTCCATCAACACTGATACATTTCTCATAACGGTGTTCTAATTAATTTAATTAATTAATAAAATATTTAATTAATTAATTTAATTTAAGTCTCATCAACAGTTATGAATCGACGCAAAAATTCGTTTTGATTACGCCTACAGAGCCAAATTGTCGTTAGAAATGGTTTTTCGAAGCAATTTTTGGTCTAACGTTAGGAAATGCGGCACCCACATGGCACACAGCTTTCCATATTCAAATGGTTTTGCAAAATATTTCGCACACGTTCAGCTGACATCGTACAGGTCTCAGCTATCTTGAATTTTGAAAAATAAAACAAAAAAAAAATTTAAAAACACTGTTTTTCTTGGTCAGGTCGGAAACTTTTCAGACCACCCTCGTGTATATATATTAAAGTTTCATCATTATTTTAATCTAATATTAATAATATATAGGTAGATACTTGATTAAAAATTAAAGAGAATTATATGAAATTATTTCTTGAAAATTGCCACCAGCAAGAAACATGTTCCTCGGTTTATTGTAAAGTAGATGATCAACATTTGTGAACTTTGTTACTACCGTACAAGCATATCCTTTTATCGACCCATGCAGAAGCATGAACAAACGAGAAAGTACCTTGGAATTCATTTTCGATTTTCATTCTTATAATAAAATCAGTTTAAACGTTTACGTCTTATTTTCATAGGAATCCTATAAAGAAAATCTATATTCACTTCACAAAAATTCTTAAGGAAGATGTGTGATGCAAAATTGAATTAGAAAATTTCAAATTCTCATTGTCTTGAATTAAATAATCGTTTGAATTTGAATATTCGTTCCTGGAGAGCCGGACTGACCTATATCACCGCCTCTCCACCACGAAAATAAAACGATTGTGGCGGTGTTGGCAACGATCCTAAGATATTTTAGGCCAACGCCGATGGCCCGGATGACGCCGTATTCATCGCGCCATCATGGGACGTCATCATTCCCGAGCCTCGACTGCTAAGAATATGCTCGATGTTCAGGGGCCTCGGCTACGCAGCCGCTGTTATGACATGAAACGGTCCCGATGACGAGTCACCGACCAAGGGCATATCGTTCCACGAACAACTCCACTATTTATACGAACCACTTCCAGACCTTCCAAATGTTTCCTTCCTTTCAACGACTCCTAAACAAAATTCATTAATCTTGAAGAAATGCCCTGTCATCATTTCTGTGGTTAATATTCATTTCCATTCGGAAATGGAAATTATTTTATTATTAAATTGGCGGGTTAAAATCATAATTAAATTATCCGCTTACAGATTTATTTGTTTATGATATACTTATTAAAATATGTTATAAAAGTTTTTTATGAACATTTATGACAGTTTTACTTTTAAAATATGCCTATGGTGGCTTTTTTGTACAGATTTGAGTTAAGGAATTTAAAGTAGATAGTTTTATCTTTATAAATCTCACAAAAATCTAATATTCTTATCTTATTATACTAACAAAAATTGTATATATATCTATATATTTGTATATTTTTGAGATATTAAATCGCTCTAAGGATTTTTTTGAAATTCACACAATATATAATTTTTATAAAGAAAAATCGATCTGTATTGGTTTTAGCCTCCTGAAAAATCTTCTATACTGTTGTTTTCTTAATTTAAAATAGTAATTTTAAATGACGTCACCAACTACATCATCCATATTGAAATTTACTTTCCTTTTTTAATTGATATTGTATTAGTAATTTTTTATATTTAAAATATTTTAAAATTTTTAATTTAATTTCGAAATAAAATTAAAATTATTTATTTTAATAATTTTTTAGAATAAAATGACGAAATCATTCCCCCATCCAAAAAAAAGATTATTCATGAAGTAAGCAACATAATACATATGTACAATTATAAAGGAAGAAACTTTTTAAAAATAATTTTATTGATATTTATTTAAAATTATAATTAAAGAATATCTTAATTCAAATAAATTTTTGAATAAATTTGATCTAATAATATTAAATTATATTATATTAATTAAAATGTTTTTTAGATTAAATTAGGGTAAAGTTTTATCAAAATCCATCATACATGCATATAATTATACAATTACCTAAATTAAAAATAATATCAATAATATTTGATTATTATAAATAAAAAGAAAAAAATATAACCTTTTTCTTAATCCTCATTTCTTAATTCAAATATAGACAAGTACAGGTGTCAATACAATTTCAGAATTTATATTATTGTTATTAGAAATCATTGGTCGAAACAGTCTATAATCTCTATTGCTACTTTGAAAAATATAAAACTTAAGTCTTCTAATTATAACAACATGGTGCATATATAATATAAATTTGAATATAGTTTTAATCTTGAAATGAAAATCAAGTTATTTTAATTAATTGGTACCATTTTAGGAAACAAATTTTTGATGGGTCATTTTTAGAAAACCCATTTAACAATTGTAATAATTAATTAAAAAATTGTAAAATTTTTAGACTTTTTAATAATAAATTATATAAATTTGCTAAAGGATAGAGCGATAACTCCATGTTCCAGGTACTTATATATAATGCGTCATATATTAAGAAAATGTTAAGTTATGTATTAAGAATGAAGATCATAAATAATAAAAAAGAGAAAGAATGTATATTTGAATTCATTAATAAATAAAATAAATTTATAAAAATCTAGATATGTCAGAATATAAGGGAAATTGTATCGAAGTATTATTGAAATGATTGACCAGAATAATAAAAACATTGAAATTTAAATGTCACAATCAAAAATATAATTTTATCATAATTGTAACATAGGCTCATCTGTCTATTGACAGAATAGGATTATATATTATATCTACGAGATTATATCTTTTCAAAATGTGTCAAATAAATAGGTGTGAATACATTTGGCCAAAACTATCCCATAGTCAATCAAATAAATAATGAAAAATTATTAAAATAAATATAAATAAATAAAAATAAAATGTAAATAAATGATATTTTAGTTTTCAAATAAAATAAAGAAATTTTTTCAAGAGAAAAAAAATAAAAGATTCGAAAGCAGATTAAATAGAAGATGAGAGGAAGTAGGAGAGTGAAAAGAGTCTAAAGAATAGAGAGGAAAAAAAAAGATTGAAGTAAAATGTCTTGGCAATAAACCATCTTGATGGATTTCAATCAAGCTCAGCAGTTTTCAAAACTGACGCACTTGTTGAGAAAACAAAAGGCAAACAATTTATTCCTAGATTACCCATTATTTAAATTTATTATAATACAATAAATATGTTTAAATCCAAATATTTTTATTTTAAAAATAAATTAATATTCTATATTAAATATATTTAAAAAGGATTTTGGATTGATTAACTTTTTAAATATATTTCATAGATCTATCTACCTCAAAAGGACCTCACTAATCAAATTCCTTCAAATTATTCCTATTTTGACAACATATGAATGAATTAATCTATTCACTGGATTTTTGCAAGTTAAAACTTTCAATTATGCACTTAATTGTGTCTAATAATTGGATTAATTTGAAATTAGTTTATTGTGAAGATAGGAAGAAAAACAATGGTGTGGTCTATCATTGTGCAATAATATCAATGACTTTTAAAAATAAGCGGGAGTGTCCTCCCCTAGACTTTCCCGCATATAAATAGGTATAAAGAGTTGCGAATGAATATTTAGAATGTAATAAAGTGCTACTTCCGGTTAACTGATATTTTAAATGTAAAAAAAACAGATATGGATATAATATAAATATTTTTAATTTTATTTTATTTATAATATATAAGGGCTGGCTGTGACGTCATGAAGTGCTGGGTGACGTCATATAATTTTAAATTAAGAAAAAACTAATGAAGATGATTTTTCTCGAGGATAAAACCAATACAAAGTGCATAACACGTGGAGATATGCCTTCACGTGAAATTTGATATGAAAATAACCCTTCACTTCACTTTCATATTTTTAAATCTATATACAAAATATGAAGCAAATATCTCGAAGCAAACTGGTACTTTACTTGAAAGGTAAACGCAACCATTGTAGGTAAAGTACCACTTCCGGTTAACCGATTTTGACGAAATTTTGATAGAAATCTACAAACTGTGAATAATATCGGTGTACAAAATTTTGAAGTCCTAGCTTGATTAGTTTTTGAGTAAATTTGCTTACAGACATTACATACATACATACATACATACATACATACATACATACATACATACATACATACATACATACATACATACATACATACATACATACATACACACACACAGACATAATTCCAAAAATGGTATTTTCCGACTCAGGGAGGTCTAAAACGTCAAGATCTATCAAAATCTCGAAGTCGAAATTTTTGACGATTCCAATACTTCCCTTATACGAAGTATGCGGGAAAGTAATGAAATTATAAATTTCAAAAATTAAGATGTTCCAAAAAAATTGAATTTTTTTTTTTGAGAATTTAGAAGTAAATAATTGATCTGTCATTTTCGTTTCCGATTTCATTTTAATTGTTTTTTTCTCTTAATTAAAGAGATTAATCAATTATCAAATAATATAAAAATCATAAAAGTTAAAATAAATTTATTTAAAAGTCCCAAGGGTAGTCCCAATATATTCTTTTCAAAATTTGATGTTAACTACAAAGTTACGAAAATATACTATAAATGATATATAATTCAATATGTCTAAAATCACAAAACAAAATATCATATAATTCATGCAATTGTCGAAATGCGTGCCAAAATTCATCTCTGATTATATTTCATAATTACTTTTTTAATTGACATTCAAATGTTTCAATATAAATTTTATCAACAAAAAATAGTATCTTAAAATAAAACCTTCTTGTCAGATATTATTATTATTTTTGTTTTTTTCATTTGAAATATTCATGAGCATTTCAAGAAACTTGAATCATTAAGTTTGTTGATTGTTTAATTTTAGTTTCTGAGTAAAAATTAGAATAATTATATAATATGAACTATTTTTCATTTATTGAAACCTTTAACATTGCATTTCTGTTTTTGAAAAAATCCTATTAATATTTTTTATTTAAATTTATATATTAGAAGTTTTTAATTAGTAACCTTAATTAATTTTTAATTATCATCGTTCTTTTATTCTCTATAATGAGTTAATAATTGAAAGCTGAATAAAATTGTATATCAATTTATTTCAGATTTATATTTTATTATATACATTTAGTAAACTAATTTAACAATCAATTAACTAAAATTTATGACAAATTTCAATTTTAATTCATTATTAAAGTTTATTATGAACAAAATTTGCCTTTAAGGGTAAAATAGTTAAGAAATTAATATTTATACAAGGAATTTATTGTGATTAATTAAAACAACTTTAGAAAATATTTTATTGAGATTTATTTATTTTTGTTTTGACTCTAGAAATCTAAGCCCATATTAACCAGTTTATTCATTTATATATTTTTTTCTACCAAATTAAATATTGAATTTTAAATTTTTGTTAACTTACTGTTAAAAAGATTTGAACTTTCATCTTGTAAAGTCTGCGTCAGAGTATTAACACTGGTTACACTCAAAGAATAATTTTGAAATTTACAAAAAAAAACTAAGTTAGGCTAAAAGTTATAGGCTTAAAATTATATTTTAATAATTATAAAGTAATTTTGAGATTAAATGATGATTACGATTATGTTAAAATTAACACAAACTCTATAAATTACAAACAAAAATATTTCTTAAAGAAAAAAAATCATTATTACATTCTCAAAAAATAAAAATAAAAATATTTTCATCACAAGTAATAAATTATAAAAAAAAATTTAGAAAAAAAAATTATAAATATAGGTATATTTTATTTATAGAAATGATAAAAATATTAATTGTACTCTTCTAAATGAAAAAATCTGTGGGATATACATATATGTACTTATTATTTCAATAAATTCATACTATTGAAATTTAATCTAAATGAAGAATACATGTATAGTCATCATCATTTCTTATATATAAGATAGTAATTTGAAATAAATCTTATCTCAACAAAATGATATTTAATGGCTTACTAATTGAAACTCTAAGCTATAAAATTTAATGCCAAGCTAATCTATTTTATAAGCTGTAATAAAACAAGACATTCATTTTTTACTAGTTATTCATAAATCTTAATTTCTCTTTATTATATATATACCTTTTTCCAGATAAATGACTTTAAGTAGAATTTTTATCCATTTTTGAAAGAATCTGTTATCAAAAAATTAAGTTAACCTGTAGCCAGGTCCGAACCGACCGACGGTTTGAAGTAAATTAATTTCCAGCTACAGAAACAATTTCAAATAATTTTAACATATCTATTAATGTAATAAAAAACAGATATGGTTATTACATAAATATTTTTAATTTTATTTTATTTAGAATATATATGTAAGACCAGGCTGTGACGTCATGAATGGCTAGATGTCGTCATATAATTTTAAATTAAGAAAAAACTAATAAAGATGATTTTTCTCGAGGATAAAACCAATACAAAGTGCTTGATTTGTGGTGATATGCAAAAAATCTCCTCATGTGAAATTTGGTGTGAAAATAACCCTTCCCTTCCTATCGTCGATCGCTAATACTACCAATTCCGGTTTCCGGATTTGCACCAAAAGTTATTTATTATATTGTTATATTATAATATAATATAAATATTTAAATCAGATTAATAAACTACTTTTATTAACCAAACGTTTTGATTTTTATATTTATTTACTCATTTTGATTAATTATATTAATTGAAAAAAATACACAAAAATAATTTTTCTTAAAACTAAGATCTAAAGATATAACTTTTCAATTCAAAAACCTTTATAGGAATATTTAAAAGTCTTTTGACTCGTTTTCTTCGTATTTTTTATAAATTAAGAAAACAAATTTTTTATTTAAATTTTTTTATATATAAAGAATTAAAACCCCATTTAATAATTTTTTAGATATGGTACTTATTAATACTTTAACCATAGATTTACCTTTATTTCAGAGTTAAAAGCGATTTATATACATTATTTAATTATTTGGATAATTTTGAAATGAATAGAATGAACACATAATTAAGTGACATAATATTTTTTGTAATTAATTCATTATTATTCATTATATGACCAGCGTCTAGAGATTTGCACGAATCTCGGTGTTTCTAAATAATTTTAATGAAATATTGATTGGTAATTGTTCTACATGCCTTGCAATCATGACACGAAAATGTCCCAATGGATTTTCAACTGGGCTAATCTTGGAAATTGAGAAATTGACTACATCCTTACTCAACTCAAACTCAATTTTGTGAAATAGCATTATGATGAAAAATTCTGAATAAAAAATTATAATTACTAACTACGCGCAAAATAAATATTGAACTAAATAATTATCCTTTACAACAACACAACGTTTTCAAGTAATTAATTTATATTATTTTTTATAAAATGTCATATTTTAGATTAAAATTAAAATTATGATTAAAAATTAAATTAACTTTAAGATTCACATTCAGCGATTTTTACAATGATTGAAATTATTGAACAAAGAAATTCCATTAAATTTTGTGCGCGGAATCAAATTTCTGGTGCCAAAACGTTCAGAATGTTGCAAAAGGCCTTCGGTGATAATTGTATGTCGCGAGCAAGTGTTTTTGATTGGTACAAACTGTTCAAAGAGGGTCGAGAACGCAGCAAGTCAAAAATCAAGGTGCTGTTGACAGTTTTCTTCGATTATCGAGGTGTGATGCACACCGAATTCCTTCCGACTGGCCAAAGTGTCAACAAGGAATACTATTTGAGTGAAATGCGTCGTTTGCGCGAAGCTATTCGTAAAAAGAGACCGGAATTATGGGCCGACAACTCTTGGTTTTTGCACTACGATAATGCACCTTCGCATACTGCATTGATTCTTCGCGAGTTTTTTGCCAAAAATTCAACCAATATCGTTCCACAACCACCGTATTCGCCTGATTTAGCTCCTTGTGACTTCTGGCTGTTCAGTAAACTCAAACGACCGCTCCAGGAAAACCATTTTCAGTCAATTGAAGATATTAAACGCGAATCGCTACGCGCATTGAAGGCTATTCCAGAAATTGGTTTTAACAACTGTTTTGAGGATTGGAAAAAACGTAGTGCAAGTGTATTGAGGCCGGGGGGATTACTTTGAGAGTGACAAAATAGATTTGGAAGAATAAATAAAGAATTTTAAAATTATGAAGAAAGTCTTACTATTTATTGCCCACAGTAGTATACTAGTATATTTATATATAAGTCATCTTGGATTTGTGTTTATGGAAATTTGTTTGTTTGGAGTTTTTTCAATTTGTGTTTTGAGATTAACTCGATATTTCGGCATCGTTTTTGAAGTCATTTTCAAGTATGATTTATTAAAAGAGAATTTTAGTGGTCTAGGTATTAGTCTTTGAGATCTGGAGTCATTTAACCCCTTTAACGTAAAACCACAATATGGAGAAATGTGTTTGTGAGAAAATCAATTTAAAAGCTACCAGTGAAAAGACTAAAGAGGCTGTTTGCTGACGATAATATGAGGGACGTAATGGAATTGGAAGAGAATTGGAATTAGATGAAGGTAGCTCAGATATTTAGAGATATTTGGTTGCTGTGGTATATCCATGAACTAAAATTCATTAGAGGCAGACAGAAGATAAATGGATATATATATATATATATATATAATAAAAACAAAAATCGAGAAAATCATAAAAGTGCATTCTTAATTACCAATTTTTATTTTTTTTTTAAATTTTTTGATTTTTTCCATTTCAAATTTATTTTTCGTACATTTTTATTGAAATGGTGATAAATATTTTTTTTTTTTATATTTTATTTATTTAACAAAAGATAACATAATACTTCAAATTAATTTTAATTAGCTACGTGTTTTATTAGAATCTTTAAATTTCATTGATAATATCGAAAAGAAAGGAAATTTGGGTCGTGGGATGATGACGTCAATTTTGACCCAGTTATCAAATGATCAATATAAGCCTAAATGAATCCTGATATATTTAATAATTATTTTAATATCCTGACTTACCATCAATCCATTAATCAAATCTCCTGATAGGTATGGCCAAATTGCAAAATAAATTTTATGTAAATAATTTTACTAAATTTATTTTTGAATATTATTCAAAAATCAATAAACTTTTTAAATTCTATAGATCTAGAACTTTTAATATAGGCCATAACCTAATTTTTTTATATATATAATTTAATAAATTATATTAAACATAAGTAAGAATGTATGCCTTTCATCAAGCGTGATTAGTAATAACAAAAAAAAAAGCCAATAAATATATTTTGATTTATTTTTAGAATTTAATTGAATATTTATTTGAAAGGAATCATTTCCAATGGATTGATCAATTGGAAATGATGCTTGACACTCACACTCCTCCACACACCAATTCTCTTTTAACTAGATACTAATTCATTCAATCATTTTGTGTTAGTTTTGTATAAACATAGTTTGACTCTTTTTTCCAAAGAGTATATCCATTCATATCCAACAATTTTTTTTCATTCATTTCATTTGAAAAATAAATTTTTCCTTATTTAAATATTTTTTTTTTATCTTCATTTAAAACTTTTATTATACTAGTAGAAGAATTAATTAAATATTTTTAAAATAAACCTACAAAAAAAAATAATTAAATTATGTTTGGAATAATATTTATTTATATTGAGTTATTAAATTTATAAATTGTTTCAATTATAGTTTAAGATGACCTAAGATATAGTTTATTCTTAAATAAAACTGTATACCTGTTATACAATTTATTTATTTAGTTTATAGATTGGATAAAGTATCAATCAATATAATTTATTCTACATACCTATATTTGATAACCACCTAATTGTGAACAAAATTAATATTTTCTTAGATTTTTTTGATTTAAATATTCTATTATTTATATTGAATATTTTATTTTATCAAATGTTAATTATTAATTAAAATATTTTTATATTGATTAAAATATAACAAACACATTTAATTCTATTTATTAAATAAATTATATTTTCTTTCATTTATTTCGATGATAATAATATATAATAATCTTTCTAAGTATTTATATAAAAAAAAACAAAACAAAATATCAAATTGACCTTAAATCATGAAATTTAGGTAACTAGAATCGTCTTGATAAAAATAAATAAATAAATAACTAAATGTTCTAATCTAAATTGAGAGATTTCCGCCCAGGATAGGAATTTAAGGGGGCAGTGGCCCTGTTGGTTGTTGCATCAGGGCATCTGTGGTCGATTTTCTACGGGCTGGGGCGGCAGCAGGTGAACGCTCTCTTTGCGGAGGGGGTGGCAACGGAATCAATGCGATGACGTCATCGAATCATCAGCTGTGCGGCACGTGTTTCACCCGGCCCCGGGGTCTTCCACTGATGACGTCAGCGATGACATCAGCACTTGGAGTGCCTGCTACTCTGAGCGCCGATTTGCACAAACCAAATGACAGATACACACATAACACTTTAATGGCTTGCTACGCTACAAAATCAGAAATTTTGCCAAATGAATCTTTCCCGGGACAGATAAATTTAACAGTCATTTGCCTCTGACATTTTTACTTAATTGTTAACGAAGTGGTTCACCTTGCCAAGAAATATTTACTTTTTCAAAATTAAATTAATCTTATTACGAAATGATAGAAGAAACAGATTAAGACGGGAACATGGTAAAATGAATTCCATCCACTTTCTATCTATTTTTATTTTCTTTACTTTAATCGAAATTTATTTAAAAATGGATATTAATGATTTTTTTTTAAGACGCTAGCAAATTGATATTTTTATGAAGCAAAAATAAGTGTGAACATCCATTTTATGATAAAAATTATAATACTTTAATTTTATTTATTTTATATTGAAAATTCCATTATTCTATGCAAATGGGATAAAAGTGATAAAAACAAAAAGAATCTCATTTAATATAATTGAATATCTTTTAACAAAAATTCAATATCAAATATTTTTACAATAAATATACAAGGCATTAAACTAGCAATTAAAAGGGCATGTATTTTATAACTCCACTTTTATGTATATCATTCGAAATGAGTATGTTCACATATTAGTAATCATCATTAGTAATTTCAAAGATAATGAAAAAATCATTGAAATTAACCATATGTATTTAGTAAAAATAAAATTTAAAACAAAATGTGAAAAAAAATCCAAAACCAAGCAGTTAAACCAACATTTTCCGTTAGTCAATTTTAAACTCTTATAAAGTTTGAATATAAACGAGAGTCCTTTGAAAAGTTGTTGATCTCCCAATGATAACACAAGATTTTTGAGAATTTCTTCCTTATTTTCAATGTAGATCCCTTAGATGTTTCAGACACGTGCGTTAAATTCAAATGAACTTAACAAATATTTACATTTTCTGAAAAATGGATAAAATCTAAGTTATATTGTATCAGAAATTTAAATCAATATTTTGCTTGATATATACATGCCACTCAGAAGCGATTAACTCCACACTTAAAGAAACTGAGAATATGAAGCCCAAAGTTCACAGCTTGTAGAAATTTCAGGTTTATTATTTACAGAAAAATGTATATTGCATTGCAATATTAAGATTAGCAGGTTCATTATTCACTTCATATGTTGCAGATTACCTTCCATTACATTACATTACATTACAATTTTAAAAATTGGAGTTAATCGGTTTGGCTTCTGAGTGGCACATATGTGAATGTAAAAATTATTATACAATGAATATCCAAATTGAATAAATATTATACATTAAAAAAATATTATAAAGATTATTTAGATATTTTTATAAATTTTAAAGTAATAATAATTCAATAATTCAGTTTATACAAAAAAGGCATTGTTACATCAGAGATAAATCTAACTTAAATATAGGAATTTTAATTTTGTTATTTTTAGTTTTCTTAGATTGTTGTAGTGTGGTTATGTTATCTGATAAAATGTCTACCTAAAATATATATTCACGATGAAAGTTTTATTCTTATATTTTTCACTCTCTTAATTTATATATATATATATATAAACTCTAAATAATGTCTCTAAAAATACATTAATGATTTTTAATTGATTTTATTATATACGTCCACATTGTTTTATAAGTAAACCTTTCATTTCTTGGTTTATTATGGTTTATAATGGTTCAGGGGATCAGAGGATGTTATGATCATACATCTCCATCATTAAATCTTAGAAAAATATTTACCTTGCAAAAACACATTGAACAACTCGTGTGATTCAAACCAAGACCTTCAAGCATGCCCGGGGTTTTATGGATTGACTTGATTTCTGTAAATAATCGCGGTTGATCGTTTGATAGCCAACCCTGGAACTTAACATAATATAGACTTAACATACTTATTATATATATATATATAATTTATTAACAAACAAATCATTTCATTCTTAGCCATTGATCAAAACAATTTAGATAAATTATGAGTATTTATACGTATATCTATGGGATTGGAGAATTAAATTCTTTTTTGTTTCATTTATTCAATGTCAGAGTTAAATGAAAGAAAACAGTATAAAACTTATGCATGTTTTTTTTTATTTTGTTGAATTGATGGATCAAGGTAACCCCCCAAAATGAGGCACCTAAGTTCAGCGCCACGAAGCTAGAAATAGCCTAGAATCATCTCCCCAGCCAGCTAATCTTGTATTGGCCAATTCAGAGAGGTTTCTGCTTCAGTTTCCATTTTAATTCCTACAATCTTTTATTTCACTTCAATTTAAAGGAATTGTTTTCTCCTTCAAAAAAATAAGCAATTCTCAGTGATTTTGAATCTGTTCCATTTTAAGAATTTTAATGGATTTGGTTTTCAAAAATTTTAATTTTTCTTGTTTATTTTTTATAAAAAAAAATCAACTGATTTCTATCCATTTGAAATTAAAATTACTTGACTAATCCCTAATAATTATACGTATTTTCAATACCCAATTTTCTGATAGATAAGGTTTAATCGCAATTTATAGAGGATTATTTAGTTAATGTTAACGAATATAATAAAAGATAAACATTTGAATTATTTTTATAAATGTTAGATTTATTAATGTTTCTTTCTAATACCACAAAAGTAGTAAATTTATGGTCTTTAATCCAAATAAATTTAGCATTCAAAAGATTAGTTTTTATATTAATCCCATTTCTTTTTATTTCTTAATTATAATGTATAAACATATAATCATGGTTTATATAGGGTCTAAAAAACTTAAATTCGACTTCCTTTTGTATGCTTGACAAAATTAATTTATTTTCTTTCACAACTTACAAAATGAGATTTTTTTTAAAAAATTAATAAAGATATGTAAATGTTTTTCTTTATATCTATTTTTATTCATGAAAATATTCAAACATTCATTAGTTTGTCCAAAAACAAAAAGGAACATAAATAATTTAATGTTTTTATCTAAAATTTATTTCGAATAATCTTTCAAAGTGTTTTGGCATCCTTTGAGAAAATTTAAGAGTAGTTATGGGTGAACAACTATTTTTGTAAATGTTTTTTAAAATTTATTTCTCTAAATATTTTTAAATTTACAAAATTAATATTTTCTTATACAAATTTTATAGTGTAATTATATGTATTGTGGTTTTCAACTCGAGTTCCCCTGATCTCAGGATTTCCGTAATCTGTTCAAAATATTTTTAACTGAAAAAATTTCCCAATTAAAAAAAAAATAAGTCACTTAAGTGAATCAAAATAATTATTTAAAAAAACGCATTTATAATAATGTTTTGAATTAGTCATCAATAACAATAAAATAATAGGTACACTTTTATGTACATATTAGTTAGTACTTAGTAAGATATTATTTTTATTATGACAAAAATAATAATTACTATAAGTATTAACCATCGTAATTTAAAAATGGGACATTTCCAAATTAAACTGAATACATTTTGGATTATGGAACAAAAAACGGGTCAAAAATTTATAAATATTGAAGAAGAAATGCAAGTAGCCATATCGTGTTCTGATTGAAATTTGAAGACACAAATTAAAGCAAAAATTTATTAATATTTCACATTCAAATTTTAGGAATTTGAAGTAATATCCAAATAGTCAACACGAACTCTGTTAAAATCATCTTCACATGAACCAATATAATAATTACTGTACTTTAAAAATATAAATTATTAATCTTTTTTTAACTCTCGTTTAAACTCACCAGGGATCCCCAATTAGCCGGTTAGTTTTTGTGAACGGATTATATTGTATAAAAATAAATCGATCTTCTCTCTCAAATTATTTCGCTTAAAATTAAAGTCGATACCTTCTCAGCATTTCAATTTGTGCATAAGAATGCATAATGAATGCATTGAAATATTTTAAAAATTAAGAAAATTTAGTCATCAAAAGGGTCAAAAGAATTTATATCTCAAGGTTGTTGTTTCTCCAATATATGGAAAATTGTTTTTCAACGCAATTTTATCTCTTCCATAAAAGATAATATCTTTTTTTATCATTTAGAGTTTCATATTAAGATTTTAGATAAAATTTTAAAGATAAAGTATTTGCATTCTCAATGGGAATATTAAAAATATTGTGAATTCTTTTTTTATTAATTTTTTTTTAATAACTTACTAGCTGCCTAATGTACATTTCACAATAAAAAAAAATTGATTAACGTATATACTATAAAACTCGATGGTTATTTCGAAAACATTTTAATAGATATTAATAAATTCTTTGGATATGTAATAATCTAAACTTGCGATGACAAAGTATAATTTTAATTTAAATACATACTATAATATATGTATTCGCAATGTTAAGCACTGTTTAAATATTAAAATTAAATAATTATTTTATTTTATTTTATTGCTATTATTAAATTAATTTAAAATTATATTTAATCTTTTATTTTTCAATTTAATTTAAAAAAAAAAATGATAAATATATATTTATATAAATATATGTTTGTAAGTAAAATCCCCTTTATAATCTAAAATCATTTGCTAAGGCTGGTTTATTTTCTAGTAGGCTATTAAATAAAATTATTTTACTTTAATTCATGTTTTTTTAGATTTATTTTTTTATTAATTTATTTATTTGCTTATTTCGTGATTTTTAGATTTTTTTTTTATTTTTAATTTAGTTTTTTATATTTATTATTCCCCATTTCTCTTGAATTCAATGAAACAAATTCTTTTAATCTTTTTTAGAAATATGATTAAAATTATAACAACAATTATTCAAACTACTTGACTTACAATATGTTACTTTTTTTTCCTTTCCACTTGTACAATAAATTGAATTATTTTATGTTAACAAAAAACTAAACATATATTTGTACAATTTGATAATAATTTATTTTTTAAAGTGAAAAATGATTCTCAAAGAAGGAAAAATAATACCAAATAAATTATAAATGATTGCTTTTATTTTAAGTAGATATAATATTTTATAAGAAAAATAAAAGGATTTTATCTATTTTTTAGTACATCTTTTGTTTATTGAAACAACAAAATTTAAAATTTTATTTTAAAAGATATCATGAAAAAAAATTTTACTTAAAATTTATAATTAACTTTACAATTATTAGTTATAAGTTTATATGATAGATTAAAAAAAAATTAATAAGTTAATATTTTAAATAAAAATCAAAATTTTTCTTTTTTTGAAATTGTTGATAGGTGATTGAAATATTATTTTGATAAATATTCATATAACTAAATAACTGTTGTTAAAAAGATTGATATAGGTTATTAATAAAATTAAAAGAAAAAAAAGATATGAAATCAAAGAATAATGACTTAAGAGATAAAAAAATATCAATGTGCCCTAATGAGATTTTTTTTAAAAAAATGAACAATAGCTCTTTTATGTCCAACTCATTTATTCTTATTCTTCATTATTAAAGAGATTTAGTTTATTTTTTTGTTTAACTGAACATTAAATGAGTATAATAAGTAAACCAGTTGAAATTATAATTATCAAATGGTCTTAAAGTTTTATTCTAATATATATATTGGAAAATACATAATTTAAAAATAATCTTTCTTTATAACAAAAATTGATATCACCTATAAAATTAGAAATAAGTATCATTGCCTACAATGTTGTAAATTGTATTGAACAACATAACTAATTGAGAATGAAAGTCATAAAGGTTTACTTTCTTTCGAGGGTACACATCTAAAATCACAGATTCTTTATAACTGCATCAATGTTTCTGAATATTTCAGTTGAAGAACGAGAACATTAACGAGATCAATCCTTCAATCCTAGTTTCTAAATAAATGAAAATTCAATCTAGTTTACTTTCAAGTCACGTCGTTTTGAAGATGTTCTTTAAATATTCATATAAAGCAATACATATATTTACATTGAAAAACGATTGCATTGCACGATAAGAATAATTAACCTTATATATAATTCATTGGCATTAAATTAAAGGGATTGGAATTAGATTTTAGAAATAGAAAAATAAATAAATAAATGATATTTCGAAGAATTCATGAAATGAATTTTGATAAAATTAGTATAAATAAAGTCCTGGAAAATTTTCGTATATGATTTAATAATGATAATCATATTGAAACTTTATTTTCATATTTGATTACAAGATGGAGTGGGAATAAATTAATTCACTTTTCTTATTATAAATTTTAAAGTTATTTAAAACAATTATTTTTTTATTTTACCGGTTGTATTATATGGGTGTGAGGCATGGTCTATGACTTTAGGTAATGAGAGTAGATTTAAAGTATTTGAGAATAGGATTGTGCGAATCAGTTATGGGGCAAAGAAAGATGAGGTCACCGGGGAATGGCGGAGACTGCTTAAGGAGGAATTGCATCTCCAGATATAGTTAGAATTATAAAATCAAGAAGGCTACGGTGGGCAGGCACCTGACTAGTAAGGGGGAGAATAGAATGGCGAAAAATATATTGGGGGGGGGGGGGACCGAGTGGGAAACGCCCGTTTGGAAAACCAAGGACGCAGTGGATGGATAATATAGGAAGGGACGTGAGAGAGATGGGAGAGGATAGGGATTGGAGGGTTGTGGCTCAGAATAGGGACACTTGGAGAAGTGTGGTTGCTGCGGCGAAGAACTTTCGAGTTCCGTAGAACCTCAGAGATAGATATATATTATATTATATATATTTTTTTGAACGTTTCTTAAGATTATTTTATTTCACATAATAGATAAAAATTAATTACTAATCTATGAACATCTTAAAGAAAAAATGTAGTGTTTTTGTCTTTAATTTAATACTTGAATGATATAAATGAATTATCTAGTTTTTCATGTTGGAATGTAAATACGTCTGTAATAATTCTCTCATTTGCCTTTTGGCTAATGTCTATCAGAATGCCATTTATGAGGTTTAATCTCTATTAGAGAGATACAGTTAAATACGAGATATTTCATTTCTGTTTGTTTACCCCGTTGCTCTCGACATTAACCTTCATAGATAAATATCAATGATTGATTTAGAATACTTACTAATTTGACTGCCATCAATGACAAATGAATTTAATAGAACGGATAATACAAAAGTGTATTCTTACGAATTTTATACTTTTTCTACTTATTTTGTATCAATTGTTATTTTTTTATAAATTTTCTTGTTTTTAAGCTTTGTTGCTTATTCTCCTCAAGAGAGATGGTTAATAATTCTTGACATTCATTTGTGTAACCTTTATTATTATATAACTTGAAAGTCAACAAGTTAAAAGTTTAATTGGAAAAATATTATCTTGGAAAATTATTTAAAATAATCGAGCACAAACCTGGGGAATACGGGACACGAAGGTTACAGATCTAATCTAACTTTTCAATACACATTTACATAAAAATGTTTTAAATTAAATTCTTAAAAATTATTAAGATATTTTGAGTAATGACTTAAGAAATAATCAATTATTGCTTGTTTAAAAAATAACCTATAAATGTGTTTAATACTTAAAATAAATAAAAAAATTTTGTGCAATATTATAAATAAATAATCAATATTGATTTTCTTATAGGACTCTATTTTATAAATTATTATTAATTCATTTTATTTGTGAATTTATTATGCAGTAGCTAGTTTTATACATTTGAAAATACCATCGATCCAAACGACATCTATCGTTATTGTGGTTATTGGGAAAAAGCTTTGTTATTCTATAAGTTGTTTATTCTCAGTTGTTGTTTAACATTAATTAATTATTTTATTGATTTATTTTTTCTAATCTAATTCAAAGTTTTTAAAGAGTTTTTTTTAGTATTTATTTATATTTATAAATTTATTTATATATTTACGTATTTAATTATTAATTGAATTAACTATTGAAAAGTCAAGACAATCTTAATGGATAAGTATACTCTCTTAATAATAATATAATATAATAAATAATATAATAATATTTATTATAATTTAATTTCCTTTCATCCAATCTATTCATTTAGATATATCAAAATAACTTAATGAAAGTATAGAATTTCAAAGGGTTTTCTTGAAGTATTTGAATGATTTAATTAAGTTACTAAATATAATATATATATATATATATATTATAATCTTTGAAATAAGTAGTGTATTCAGTGGCGTACCTAGGGGGGTGCGGTGGGTGCGGTCCGCACCGGGCGGCACTTATCTTGGGGCGGCATTTTTTATATTTAGTTATAGTTGTAAAAAACAACTTATTCATTTCATATTTATTTTTTTTCTTTCTTGAATAATAAATGATTATTATGATTATTATAAGTTTACTATTTGATTTATATAAATTATGATCAACTATATGATTTCGAATATTATTCCTCGGTGTATATAAATGCATTTTAGTGTAAATTTTGAATTCTAATTCCAAGAACAGGATAATAATTTTATTTTATTGTATTCATTAAAATTCGTTGAATTCGTAAACGCATCTTTACGATTTTGTTCGGCAATTTTTCCTAACTAAAATTTTTTCAAATCAGTTTATAAATGTCATTTCTTTTGAAAAGTTTATATGATTAGATGATTACTTTGAAGTGATATACTGATATTTTTTAAATCATCTATTTTTCTTTTGAAAAGCAGGGCCGAGGGAAAAAATATAAATATAAATTTTGAGAGCATTATACACGATTTTTCTAGTATGAAAGCTAGAAGAGTAAATATTATATAAATATGTTTACGAGTGCATACAAATATGTGAAAAAATTTACTCTGTGTATTAATTAATATTGATTAAATAACTTAATAATTTATTTATGTGTATTAATTTATAAAAACCACTATTTGATTGACTTATAATAGAAAGGGCGGCAAAATGGAGATCGCCCCGGGCGGCAAAAGTTCTAGGTACGCCACTGAGTGTATTAGTTATTAAAGTATTATTCATTTTAAATTACAACTCTGTAATTTTACTATCTCGCCACAGTCATTTTTACTAAGGTTGAAAAAATGTCGGTGTGTATGTATACAAGATTACGCGAAAACGGTTTGAGCTACAATCATGAAATTTATTTAAAATTCGTAGTTTTCTATCAACTTTTGAAAAATGTAGCTCACCGGAAGAGTGTCATTGTTTACCACGTTTTGATTTTTTTTCATCTAAAGTGACCGTAAAAATAAAGATATATGTTTGATAGTTTTCAAATAATTTTAATATATCTATTAATGTAATAAAAAACAGATATGGATATAACATAAATATTTTTAATTTTATTTTATTTATAATATATAGCTGAAGTAGCCGGCGTTGCCGGCGTTACCCGAGGCTGTGACGTCATGAAGGGCTGGGTGACGTCATATAATTTTAAATTAAGAAAAACATAATGAAGATGATTTTTCCCGAGGATAAAACCAATACATTCGTGGTGATATGTAAAAAAATCTCCTTATGTGAAATTTGGTGCAAAAATAACCCTTCCCTTCTTATCGTCGATCGCTAATACTACCACTTCCGGTTTCCGGATTTGCACCAAAAGTTGATCAATTCATCCCACTGATGCATTAAGTAAATATACCAAATTTCATCAAAATCCGTTGAGCCGTTCAGGCTGTACACATCTATACGGACAGACGGACGGACGGACAGACATCATGCTAAAAATACTTTTTTCTGTTAAGAAAATGCATGATTCGTGGAGATATGTAAAAATCTCCACATGTCAAATTTGGTGTGAAAACAATACCTCCCTTACTATCGTCGGTCGGTAAAAATTGTAGAATACTGCTATATATAGAATTTCAGCTTGATTTAATAGCTGAAATTACCGGAATTAATTTTACACTGCAAAACACGCGCCAGCTCGGGACGTGGTTCCATCAACAAAGAGCCAAACATGCGCTGGTTTAATAAATATTATTTATTAATTTTAATTTATAATTTAATTAATTAAATTTAATTTAAATATAATATATGTTATTTAATCAAATTCAAATTGCGAGATAGTCGATTGGAGACACTCCAGCTTATTTATAATTAGGCTTAAAACAAAATTTGAAACTTTCAATAATTTATCAATTATTGATTCATTTAACATTTTAAATTACCTTTTTCATAGATCTGTATCTAAACATTTTGAATTTCATGTGATATGAAAATATTCACGAATTATCTAAATATTTAAAATGTATTTTTATGTGGAAAATACATTAGTTTTATTCTAATACAAAAAAGTATGACAATAGAGTCTGTTGTGGTTAGTTTAGTTGAATGCATATCTAAGTCTCCGATACAACTTTTTCAGTTAAACTATGAACAATAATCCAATGTCTTTATGTTGGAATGGCATTTATCCAACGGCGGCGATGCGTTTCATTTTTATGTTGGCTGGGGTGCATTCGCCTTCCTTTCAACCCTTTCATTGCGATACTTTGCAGTCTTGGCTTTGGATCTATACTTGCGGAGATGGAGATCTGCCAAAAAGGTTTGGCTCCTCTGGCGCATGTTGGAATCGAACCCAGTGACACCCTATCCTTAGATGACTGTTATCTACAAACACATGAAATTACATTAGGTGACAACAAAAATAAATAAATTATAATATTGGCTTTTATTTGTATTTTTTTCTTATAGAATTAAAATGATTAATGGGAATTTCAATAAATAACAAAATATTTTATCAAAATTTATTTCTTTTTTTTTAATAATAAATAACTCGTTCGACTATAGTTTTATTTAGTAATAAAGAAAATGCTAATGATTAAATGAATGTCTCCAAACTCTGTTTACCGCATAAAAGATGACAATAGGCCAAGGGAGACCCAAACTGATCCTTAGCTCTCACTTAACCTTCGAAAATCAGATATAATAACTGTAAAATTAATAGATTAAAATATTTTATTTAATATGTTTAAAGCCGGCTCCACACATGCGGTGTTTGCCAAATATCGAGCAAAACATTTGGAAAACACCGCATGTGTGGATGGGTTGCTTGCCCTGCGTTTGGTATATGCCGAGCACAAACATTCGGGTGCTCGCTAGTTCGCTAGTTCGTTATTATAGCGAGCTCAAGACGAAATTTGAGATTATTTAATTATATCCACAATTTTAATAAATAATATTGTTTCTCTAACAATTCCTTTTTTATATAATAAATTAACAATTCCAATTAAATAATTTATTTATAAAGTATTACATTACAATTATTATGATTAATTAAATTCAATTAATTAAATTATTCAATTAAATTCAATAAACCAAATTAAGGAGGTTATATTTATATATTAATAATATTAACAAGACGAATATTCAAAACAAGCACCTAAACTTTGTGCTCGGTATTTGGTAAATATTCGTTATTTGACAAACATCGCATGGGTGGAGCCGGCTTAAAAGATACCAATTTTCATGTATACAATTTTTGTATTACCTTTACAAAAGTTACATATAACTGGCAACATGGATGGATTTTGAGAATGCTAAGTTTTATTGCCTTATCTGTGTATATAATTATAACTATAACATTTGAGCTTAAATATTACTTTTGAAAAATAATAAATTATCAATCATTTCTGTATTTTAGAATAAAAAGCAAATATTATAAAAATATATTTCGATCAGTAAAATATCTTTGTCAAATAAGGGATGGGTCTTAAGTTGATTTAGTGACTTTTCTTCTGTCTCATTCTCACACTCATAAACTGCTAAGTATTCTATATTGTTATCTTATCTTATTATACAAGCAATATTTGTATTTTTGAAATATTAAATCGCTCCATGTTTTTTTTTTGAAATTCACACCATAGATAAATTTTATAAATAAAAATCGATCTCTATTGGTTTCAGCCTCGGGGGAATTCATCTTCATTAGTTTTTTTTTCCCCCTTAATTTAAATTTATATGACGTCATCAACTACGACAGCCAGCACTTCCTTATATACAAAATATATTATAAATAAAATAAAATTAAAAATATTTATGTTCTATCCATATATCTGTTTTATATTGCATTAATACATACATTTAAATTATTTGAAATTGTTCCAGAACGTTTATTAGTTTTTTCTTAATTTAAAATAGAAATTTTAAATAACGTCATCAACCAAGTCAGACAGCGCTTCCGTAAATACAAAAATATTCGTTAATTTAATATATTATATTAAATCAAATTATGAAATATACATTATGTTATATCAACAGGCCATACTTTTCTGTCTTTCAGTGGATTAATTAATACGTTTAAGGGCTGTAAGCTTTATGATTAGTATTTTTTAATTTATGTTATTTTAAATTATTTGAACGGCGGCTCGGTGAACCAGGTATTAATATTACCAGCCAAACCCCATAATAAGGAATATTTTTTTGACCGAGCGGCGGCTCGATGAACGAGGTTTCAAATTATATTATTCATTTAATAAATATTATTATTCATTTAAATGTTTAAAATTTAAATTAAAGAAAATAAATAAATACAAAACAATTAATGATATATTACATTAAAATGGAAATGAAATATGTATTCATTTCATTTCCACTGGCTTTCTATTGACTATAGTAAGGGAAATTTACCAATGAATTCAAATGTTTCAACAAAACAATAATGTTTAGCTCGGGTTCAAAAATAGAGATTTTCCGGGTTCAGCGAGACTTTGTATATGAGAAAATTGATTAAATTTAAATTAGAAATATTTTTTTTTAATTTTTTTAAATGAATAAAAACAAAATATCGCGTTCAACACGGAACGCACATTCAAATAAACTTAATTTAAAGTTTAACATTTTCATCTAAATAATGGGTCCTGTAACTGAAATATGACTCTAACATAGGTTGAGATGACGTTAGTAAATTAAAAATGTTTTAGAAAATAGACTATCAACATCAGAATTTAGAATATCAAATATAATTCATTAAATTGATTTCTTTTAAAATTTTCATAGTTAAACTAATTTTCAAGTTGAATTTGTTATGATTCTTTTTTAACAAAATTAGAATGAAGATATTATTCAATGAAAAAAATAATCTGAGATTGTTGTTTAGATATATTCTGTCTAAGTCACTCAAAACAACTATTTTAATTGAAAATACCAAATTAAGATAAATGATCCATTGTATAATGAGATTTTAAACATAGTATTGAGTGAAGATGGTTAAATTAGATAAATATCTTTCTAATGGCTTTCGACTTTAACTATATATCTATATATTTATATAAACATCACAATTTAATTATTTTTTAAGAACTTTTCAATTTATTACAAATTTTTTAAGTTTTAGGTAGTATATTATTAATCTGAAACTGTAAAATTTTATAACTATAAAATTAATTAAAGAATCTAAATTTACATACATAGATACATAAAACATTATTGAATATTTCATTTTAAATAAATTAAACATTAGGAAAAATTCATAATCATAAACGGGGTTACTGAACTTTAAAATTATTGGCCACAAAAAACAAATTTCTTCAGCCATGTGTATCCTTTACCACCTCCATCCTATTTCCACTCTCTCCAAATTTTCTCATATCCGATTTTATATAATCTTGTTGGTTTACAACTTGTGTATTTTCAAATGGTTTCGCTATAAATAAACTATTCAATAATCTTTATTCATTCATTCGGGCTAAATGTTTGTCTTTGTCAAAACTTTTGTGCATTCTCTTTAACTCATTCAAAATATCAATTTCGTCTAACTCTTACAAAATAATTAAAAAAAAATAATTTACTTAAAATCGTTTGATTTTTTAATTATAGAGCTTCTAATTAAATAACCTTAGGAACTATTTATTAAGTAATTCAATTTGAAGATGTATAATGTTTAGGAATTTATTTTCGGAATTCATTAAATGGTCTCATTCACGAAATTGTCGAGTCGTATTTCTTGATTTTTCTATTTAAACCTCAGACTTTTTCAGTTTGTAGTGAAAAGAATTTATTCATCCCTTTCCTCCTATACTCCCCAATTCGTGGGTCATGTGTTTGGAATTTCAACTGAACTCATACATAAAGAAAAATCAATTTGGCAGAAGTATTCTTTTGGCTCTAGGAAACCTCTGACGCTCGAGAATCAGACAAATAATAATCACAGCAAAAGTGATAGAATTAAAGAATGAGGTATTCCAATTTAATTACCCATAAAATGGCACACCTAATCAACATTTGTTGTTAACATAACAAGATTTCATTGAGATAATTACTTGATTATACAAATTACTTTTGTTTTAAACGACTAAGAATATTTTTCATTCAAAAATTTATAGATAAAAAAATTAAAACAAAGGTTAGAAATAAGGGGGATAAAATCTAAAAGATCAAATGAGTGTTGGTAAAATATTTAATATAAATAGAATTGAAGAATAAAAAATACACCACTTGAGAATGTTTTTTAATTCGTTTCCTAGTTAGAGGGTTAAAAAAGTATTTGAAGAAAGTTAAGAAAGTATTTAAATTATCTTCTCAATTGAAATTATAAATATACATAATCTTTAGAGGATGATTTAAATTATTTTATAATTATAGTATTAAAATTATAATTACAAAAAAGATGACACGCAGTTTGGGAGAAATATGCTTGTCTTTCAACCTCGTGTGGTCCCGGGTTTCCAAGCCTGACAAGAACATTTCTCTTTATCTGTGGGAACGATGCTTACCAAGCTTGATAAAAATTAGGAAGCGATGAGAAATACGAATTAGTGATCTGCATTAAAGAAAATAATGGAAAAAGTTTAGAGGACCCGTTGTCCTGATCATACAGTCCCGAGTTGATAAGCACTATCTTTTCATAGAATGTAGAGTGATGGAAAAATCTTATTATGAGGGCGCTGTTGTCAGAAAATCAACCGGTTGAGAAAGCCCATTGTCTATGCCCGCCAAAAACGCCCCCATGGCGTTTACATTTTTCCGTCCCTGTACAAAAATCACAAGTTTGTTCTTTGTTTAAAATAACAGTGTAAACGATTAATAAATATAAAATAAATATCATTGAAAGTTTTAATTTTTTGTTTTAATTTTCTTTATCAAATAATAATAATTCGGTGTTGTTTTAAACCTTCTTGGAATTAATACGCTCGAATATTTGAAAGAGAAAATATTTAATTAATAATTATTCACTAACTACAATCAATAATACAATACAAATCGAGAGGGTCAAAAGTTGCAGAAAAGAATTGGTAACCTCTTTACAAAACAAAAGATTCAAAGCCAAAAATATTTCTTACCATTTATAATAAATAAAAAAATTATTTATTTCTTGGTTGTGATTTAGAAAAAAAATTGATAAAAGAAATAAATTTTTAGGATTACTTTTATTTTATACCAGTTGTAAAGAATTTAATAATTAAAATATGTAGATGCCATATATTCTTCTTCTTATTATTATTATGGTGGAATAGAATTCTAGAATCTCTTAACCCTCATCCCCCTCCTTTTAATCATAATGTTTATTATTATATCTTTTTGGATATTATATATATATATCAACCTTTTTTTATTTATTCGTTGCTTTTTTGGCAACAAACTCCAGACTCTGTTAGAAAGTTTAAATTGTCTATTTTTTAAATGTGTTTGTCTTCTGAGATATGTAGTTGGATGTATCATTGATGGACAATGGGCCAAAATTGTCTGTATAAAGGAAGAGTAATGAACAAAATAGTACTCTATCTGAATAAATAAAACAATTTTTTGGTAAACTAATAAAATCTGAATCATACAAAGTCTTGAATTATTTAAACTGATATCCTCACTTTTGTAAAAAAATATTTATACAATTTTAATAAATAATGCATAATCCTTTCCTTCCTGGAATCTAATTTTATTTCTCTGCCTTTGAACTATTTTTTTAGTTTTCTCTCTTTTTATTATTATAAATTTTTCTTTTATAAGTGAACCTATTAAAGATTTTCATTATTGAATAATACTAGTATATTTTAATTTTATCTCTTCTAGGAATATACAGTTTTCACTTATTTACTCGTAGTATTTTTCTTTGAGAAGGTTTAAAATAAACTTCATTCTTACATTACAACTGACTAATATTATTATGTTAAACTATATTCTTTTATATGTGTATATTAACAATCTCGAGTGCAATTTAATTTAACAAGCTTGAAATGGAACTCATTTGTTTAATGCCGTGGGATTTCAGCATGGGAAGAGAAAAGAGATCTAATTCTTTGTCCATTAACAGGCGGTGGTTTGCATTTAGATCGCACCGTTTATTTGAATGAGTTGCATTTGTCGTTGACCCAGTTGACTTCTTCGAGAATCGATTCAAGACCTACCCTAGAAATATACTAGTAGTGGTAGAGTCACTAGAAAGTCACGAAACTCTCAATTACTTATTGATTGATATTATTCAGAAGAGGCAAAAATTAATGTTTGTTTTTTTTTAAATTTATTATTCCATAGAAATATTTTTAAAAAAATCAAATATACATTATATTATACAAACTCATTGTATTCTTCAATGGATAAAATTGTTTGTTTATTCAAAGTATTGGTTACTGTCGGATAATTTATTAACAAATATAGTCACGATTTGCCAATGTATTCTAATATTTTAGACATGAGCAGCATTAATATTTGTCATCTTTTTTATCAATTCTTGACATACTAAAAAATAAAAAAAATCACTAATATTTTATCTTAATATACACATAAAAGTTTCCAATAAATTATCATCATATTGAAATCTCGACATATCTAGGATATACCTACTAGAAAAAAATCCCTCTTGACTGGTGTTTGTAGGTTATAATTATGGAAGGGGAACTTAGCTTTATATTTAAAAAAAAGATTCATATCAAAATATATTAGTTAAAATTGTCATTTTTTTGAAAATTAATTTTAATAAATAACATATAGAATATTAATTTCAATTTATAACTTTGATATCTTTAGACTTATGACACCCCAAGACACGGACAGACAGACATTGTTCGATGCGATTTAGTAAAAAAAATATTAAATTTACATTGATAATAATTCTGAGAATAATATCTTCACTCCCTGTATAATCTAAGCAAGCAAGTCGATTGTCGCTTAACCGGGTAAGGGTGTCCTATGATCAGTAAAACGGGTCCTCTCAACGTTAATCTTGATTTTCTCGAACGGGGGCGCTACTTATCTTAACAATATTTATATAACAACAACTTATAATAAGTTTGAATAATAATTTATAAATTAGAATAATATTCGTTTATTCTTGTAACTGGAATTTGTTTATATAAGTATACCACAGTATATATATTCTATTTATACTTCTGAGAAATTCTTTTTTTGACAATTCGGATGAATGGATTTTGTTTATTCTATTTGAAATTTTCTTTGAAACACTTATCTAATTATTTATATAGAAATAAAAATAAAATATAGAAAAGAGATAGGTATCAAATAGAAGAATAGAAATTCTCTTATGTATATTATATTCAAATTTTATTCTTTATTCAAAATTTATTTCTCATAATATTTTATTTTAAGGAAAATTATTCTTGTTTGTTATTGTATGTTTATATATTTTTATTCTCTCTTCTTAAGTATATAATATTGTTCTTTGTTTGATTACATTTAATATTATATTCAACGAACCAATTAACTAATGATTGTGTGTTTGTATGTGGAAATAGTTTTTTCTATTGGTATTGTAAAAACCAAAGTTTATATAAGAGGATTGAGTAAATATAATTTCAAAGTCAATTCATTTCTATCTATAAAAAATATCAATATGATCACTATTGTTCAATCAAAATCTAATATTTTGAATTCTCAAAAATTGGGTATTTTAAAAAGAATTTAAATATTATTCTTCTGAACTTTCAATCTTAAAATCTAATTGCATTATTCGATATAATTAATATATGTAAAATTTACAAAATAAAGTTAGCTTGTTATATAAGTAAGCTAATATCTAGCATCTGTTCAATTGTGGTTAGCAACAAGGGTTGCTAAATTCAAACTCTACCTCCGATTTACTCCAATCAGAATCATAACTAAGATTTAGAAATTACATGTTTGTACTGAAGAAACATGAGACCTATATACCAATTGTTAATTTTTTTTCAAGGTACTTGTTTGAAATTGAAAAACAAGATTAATAATTATTAATATTTAAATCTTATTTTTGACAAATTGGACCTTCGTTTTGTGAATTTACAAGTTCAAAAATTATATCTATAAAATATAAAAAAAGAAAGATATTTACAAACATGTAAAACATATATACTGACTGATCTTCCATTTATGTTCCTGGAGAAATAATATGTTAAAATAAAATATAATTGAAAACATTTATGAATAATTAAAATAAATAATTTGTTAGGAGTAATTGAATAAATAAATATAAAATTAAAATTTAAACTTATTCTCTTTTGTTCGATTCTTCTATGTAAATCTTCCAGAGAAACTTTCTTTCTTATGGGCTTTGAAGAAGTCTTTAGATTTAATGAGAGTTCTAACTTAAAGCACTATGGCATCCTTCTGATGATATTGATATCAATGTCACATGAATGATATCAATATTAATATCATCAGAAATACTGATTTTTAACCACATTCAATCAACTATTCTTCTCTCCATTCTCTTTATTTATATTGCCAGTTTCCGCATTTTTGGCCTTCTCAACGGTTGTTATCAAATTAGTTTCTTTATAAACAGAATTCACGCCAATATTTCTTTACCCGTCCGAACTTAACCTCATCGATTTTATAATCTTAAAATTGTTTAAAGATGCATTAAGATCATGTAATTTGTTATTAAACAATTTCCGCTATTCCCCTGTGATTTTATCTTTTGTTACTCTTTAATTTTTAAAAAACATCTAATTTCAAATTATCTGAATCTATTCTCGTCCTCTAAAGTCATATAACTCGCCACGTATCCATATAATAACACAATTTTAATTTGGATATTTTACATTATTAGATATAGGTAAATGGACTTTGAGGTATTTGATAATCTCATGAAGAGACTAAAACATGTCATTTTGATTAGATTGATTTTAATTAACAATTCAATGTTAATGTCAACCAAATATCTCTGTTTCTGTTTATTATAGATTGGGGTATGTACATGAACCATTAGTTAAATTTTTTCTAGACGATCGGTTTAAACTATATTAGAAGTTGGATTAGATGTGATATCGTTTCTAGAGTTTTAGGTGAAGATTGCTGTTCAATTTGAAGGTCTTTCTTCAAATTAATTATTAAAGATAATTTCAATTTATTTCAGACTTTTTAGTTTATTTCTTGCATAAAATGTCTTTTTAGAGGCTCACAACTTAAAAATTCAATATTATGTTGTTTAATTATTTCAAAATATGAGATTAATCATTGAGGATAATTTAGATTTTGTCATATGAAAATCATTAGAAAACAAATTTAATGGTATTATCACTGTTAAAATTACATTAGGTTTAAATAGTTAATGTAATTGATGTATATTTCAAATTTGTTTAAAAAAAATTCATAAAACTATTTAAAATAGATTTATTGATATGTTGGTGTAGTATTTTTATAAAAACCCCATGATATCAATTTTGAGAATTTTATATTTTAAAAGAGGATTTTCCTATATATTAGATTTTTTTAAACATTCAATTTTATTAAAATTATTATTCTATGCATTTTTATTGGTCTAAAAAAACACTTTAAATATGAAATGTATATTGAATTTTATGAATTCCTTTCTATCAAAGAATAAATGAAGTGTTGATAATATTCTTTTCATATTATTTTATATGTATTTTATCACTTAATATCAATAAAAATAAAAAAAAATTAAATTAAAAAAAAATAAATCCTTTTCATAAAGTTTTTATTTAATCAAATTATAAATCGTATCTTTTCCAGTCCAATCTATTTTTAATAAATTCAAATTAAATTCCAAAGTGTGATGATCATCTTAAATACTAAAGCAATTTAGTGTCTGTTCAACAAGATTTCACTACCACAAATTTTGCAATTTAATTTCATTAAATTGTACCATTTTTCACAATTACTAAAATTTATAACACTGTATTGTAAAGTGTAGGTAGACATGCTTTACCTAATCTGAATTTCTACATGAGATGAATTAAACTAATTAAAAGCAGAATTCGATGTAATTAATTGAGAACAGTAAATATTTACTGTTCATAAATAATGACTGACACACTGATTGAATGAAATTACTATTAATTCCACTACCAATTCTTTACACCTACATGAATTAATTTATTTCAAATTAATTTATTTGGATTTATATTCTATCTTTATCTTTATGGGGCGTTTGAACTTGAAAGTTCATTACCACACGTCACATTTCCCCATTCAATTCCTATTCTCTCAATTCCTTTACCATACATCTCATTTTTTTAAACATTATGATTCAATATTGTTGAATATGTTAATATTTATTTATGTTGAATATTTATCAAAAATTTCATTTTAATAAACACAAAATAAAAAATATATTACTAATCTTATAATTTTTTTTTTTTTGATTTCAGGGACCAAGTTCTTGTGTAGTGAGGTGATCGCCCCTATCAAAAGCGAAGTTGATGATATCTGCCTTTATATCATCAATTTCGAAGACTTGACCCATCCCTCACCCTCAACTCAAGAATTACACCCTTCCCCTCAATCGCCTCTTGGAAAACGTAAGTATATTTTTCAATTTTTCTTTTTTTAATACTCATGAAAATTTGACTTCTTACAAAATCTATTTAAATTGATTTAGATTAAAAAATATATATTTTCTTAAGTTCTGATTTAAAAAAAAAAAATATATCAAGTGTAATTTCCTCAGAAAAAAAAAATCTTTGAAAAATCCATTAAGCGTTTGCGGGTGGCTTGAACTTGCCCTTTGAATATTTTCCACTGTTTTGATCACCAATGAAAAATGGGCTTAAATAATCATTAATGCATCGATTGAACACCAGTTCACAACAAAAACAATCATTTATCATTTCTGTCTCTAGGTTAAACACCTGCAAGCGATTTTTTTTTACAAATTACTTTTACTTTAAAAAAAATTTTTGAGAACAAATGACTTAGAGAAGGAAAGTTTCTCAGATATAGAAATAAAGATTTCATTTATTTTTTTTTTTTAAATCTACTAATTTAAAAATTGAATAAAATCAACTTGCGTTAGATAAATATTATTTAAATTGTAAAATTAAAACATTTCAAAATTTCATTAAATCAAGACTTGATTTTTAATTTTTCATGTCTTTCCATCATATTTTATGTCAATTTAATTAACGTTTTTCAATCTACATTCATATTCTACAATTATATTTACAATTTTTTAAACAATCTATTTGGTATTCATCCACTCAACCTTTTAATTTCAGGCTATTATCATTCTTTATTCAATTCAGAGCACTAAACTAATATTCGTCCTCTCTGAATAAATATTACAATACAATAAACTTACTTTAATGGATCTATATTTACTTTTTTCAAACTCTTAATGTTGTCCGCCAACTATAAATTTATATATTTACTGGTCCTTTACTTGTCCATTGTTCTAAATTTATGTTTTAACAATAACTTATCTCTCACATATTCTATATTCATATCATTTGAAATTAAATAAATTCTCAATACACTTTTTATTTTTTCTTCTAATATTATATTTTTCTATTTTTTTATTTATGGATCATAACTCTACTGAAAATTGGTTTGACTTTAATGTCACTCTTTGTTTAAGCTGGTTGTCAAATATTCACGGTTTCATGTTTCTTAAATTTGATTTCATTATTTTTAGTCTACCTGCCTGTCCTGATCCATAATTGTTGTTATCACTTAACAATCTCTACAGAAATCCAACAAAATAGGAGGTTTAAAAGTTATTCTATGTAATCTGGAATGGATTTTCGAAATAAATCCCTCTTCTTTGTGTATAAATGGTTTACTCGCATCTTATATAAAGAGATTATACGTATACTTAAATCTCTATGGACAGTATATAAAATTTAAAATTATAATTAAATTTAAGTAATTCGATGAGAGTTATATTCGATAAAATTTCAACAAAATTAGCGAATTATAATTTAAATTTTTATATTATTTAAATAAATTATTAGAAAAAATCTATCTAAAACATATACATAATCTATATATTTCAAAATAATTTGGCGGGTATCACCTCTGTTTAACAAGTTTAAGTACTCGGGTCTGGCAAGAAGATTACTCCTTTTTCGGGCAATATGTACGATATCCACCTAATCCACGTGATCAATATTGAGAAGTTACTTGAATTTGAAAAATCCTCAAAATCAAAATCGATGAGAGAATCCGTGGTACAGATCAAGCAATACTTCTTTTCCCCTTAAGCCTCAACTGACTATTCAAAGGATGTACAAAAGTCATAGGTTTTTTAAGATATCAACTGTAATCAATATTATTCAGAAAAAACTTTACATTTTTATTTTCCTTTAAAAATCAGATTTCCAAAAAATTTCATTTTCTTTTATACAAGATAAATTCATAATTAAACACTGATAATATATAAAATAATATACATAATATATAGTATTATTTGCTTGTGCTGACTGACTAGTCTATTTTTAACTATATGTTATGTAGGAGAATATTAACAACGAATATTAGAATCATTAAGAGGAATATATCTTTTCAAGGCGGTGGGTGACTTACCATAGTGTAGCAAACAAACTTGATACATTAAAAATAATTTTCCATTAAATTCGAGAATTAAAAATAAAAAAAAATAAATAATTAGAATTTTAAAAGAAAAGAATCTGATATTGTGTATTTCAATATAAATATAACTTAACAAATTAAAATAATTAACTTATTAGCTTATTTTTTTTAATTTAAAATATTAATTATTTGATAATTATTAAACTTTTTCAATTTATAATCCATTTTTTTTAATTTAATGATTGTGCTGATTGCATAATTATTAATTACATAATTTTTAGACATAATTTGGATGAAAAAATTATGATACTTGACTCAAGGGAGAAAAAATGTTGATGAGAACTTTACGATGAAACCATTTAAAAAACGTCTGATATGAAGAAATGTGGGAACTCAATAAAAATGAAGAGGTGAGGTAGAAAATAGAAATTGGACGGAGGTAGTTAAGAATATGAAATAATTTTGAAGTGGTTGCATAAAAGAACTTCGAGTTCAGTAGCCCAATTGAGAGGGATAATCTAGTTCAAAATTTATATACAAAAATTGACTAAAATACCTTAATGTTAGTATTTTAGTTTTCAAATAAAAATCAAATTTATTAGTAAATCATAGAGTGAAAATTTTTCAATAAAATTATTTGATCATTTTATATATGATGAGAATTACAAAAAGCAAGATCTTATTTATAAAAATACTTTACAAATAATCTTATTTAAAATTGTCAGCTCCTTATTTGTGTGGGTGTTTATAGGTATACTTTTTTATTTCTCAAGCTTATTATATACTCTCAAAGTACATGCTTTTTTAACTCAATTGAATTTGAGATTTATTTCTTCTTTTTTTTAAATAACTTTATGGATGAAAATATTTTTTTGAATATTGAATTAAAAATATCAAATAAAGTGTGTTGTGAGAATAATATATATCATATAACTTTCAATTAGATTACAAGTCCATTATGTACTTTACCATCAACTTGTATAATAAAATTTATATCAATTTTAGAAAATATAATTAATTTTAATCATATAAACGATAATTATTAAAAAAACATTAATTTTAATTTAATTAATTTAGAAACTAAATTCACAAAACTTTAAAATCATGAGAATAAACTTACCATTTCTGTTACAATATTTTAATCGGAGAATTTATGTTCCCTAACACGGATGATTTTCTGTGTGTGTTTATACATACACTTTTTTATTTCTCAAATTTATTATATAAAAAAAAACCTCTGACTTTTGTACGTCCTACGCAAGGACAACGTCTATCAAGTCGGTTATATCAATTAAGTGTCCTATAGTCAGTAAAACGGGACCTATCAACCTTTACCTTGATTTTCTTGATCGGAGGCACTACTTTTTATCAAGTAGCTTCCTAATGTTGATCCTGGAAGCTGGGTTGACTCCATCCCATAGACCTCAGCTAGATAAATTCCCTTCCCTGACCCGGGACTTGAACCCGGGACCACGAGAATGTGAGCCAGCTTCCACCCTGTGGTGCCTTCTAAATTTATTATATACACTAAAAAAAAAATTGGGTGTGAATTTATTGGGTGTTGAGATTTCGCAGTTATTATAGAATTTAATTGTTTAATTTTAAAATTATAAGTGAGGTTCGATCTCTTGTTCTCAAGTTCAACGTACCAGGACTTCTATCACTGGGTTACATTGATAGAGTCATATTTTCATTAAAATCTATATAAATGGAAATATATATTAATTAAAAAATAATAATTATTTAAAGAAAACTTTCAAATATTCTATAATAAGAAGTACCTGGAACACAGTGCTATCGCTCGACCCTTTAAAAAATATTGATATACAATTCTTTAATTATTTATTACAATTATTAAATGTTACATAATTGAATCATTCTGATTATAATGATTAGAACTTGGGGTCCTCAATAATAATAAATAATATTAAATATTAAATAATATTTTAGTGAAAAAATATTAAAATATTAAATATTAAATTATTTGCTTATCCATGACCTGGAAGGGAATAATTGTTTTTTATAATTCCTGCATAGCAATCTCTTGCTTACCCCAAATAGATGAGATTCAACTGCCTTTGGCCTTATTTCCCTAATACACCCTTGCTATATACTCTACATTAATTTTACATGTTCTGACTATTTTTCTTAATTTATTTTATTTTAAATTATTTGAAATTGTTTCATATATTTTGTCATTTATCTATTTTAAATAATAATCTTAATCTTAAATATTCATAGTTAATAAAGACTTATTTTTTTAAAGCACCGAGCGGCCGAACATAAACTATAAATTATATAAATATCGAAAAATTAATGATATGAAAATTAATTGTCTAGGTTCGAAAAGCGGCAAAGTCTGAGTAACTAGCCACTAATATATAATAATGATTAATAATTAACTATTAATTTATAATTTATTTTTTATAATAAAATATTGAAAATTAAATTTTTTTATTTTTATAAAGTGAAATCAAGACGTTTAACTTAATGTTAGCTTTAGGTTCTCCAAAGGTTTCACTAAAATTTTCAGTGAAGAAGTTCTATTTTTTAAAAATATAATCCCATTTTAGACAGAAATATTGAAAATCTTCAAGATTAAATACTAAATAGTGAATTATAATTTTTGTGAATTTGGGAGATTTCGACCCTAATCCCCCCTTGAATTCAGCATTTAAACAATGAACTTCGCATTTGATTATACACGTGGTTTAAAAACACAAGAAAATGGCTTTTTTAATGTTGATAGAGAATAGCAAAAATTTTTCAACAAAAAATTAAGTTTTTATTAACTAAATTATTTTGTAGGTCATTTTTTCTAAAGACCACTTAATAAGTTAAACCAAAAAATCTCAAGTCAAGTTAATATTATAGAACATCTATTATATCTATTATATATATATTGCTATTGTTAAGGTTAAAGATATTTAATTATTTAGTAATGTCTTTTTGCTAGTTTGTCCTCTAAAAGAATAATTAATAATCACTCTGAAACTGGCGTTGAGTTATTAATGGTAAGAGATCTTGGGCAGACAGGCGTCGAATGCCATTAAGCCCTCCAGTCATGGGATTAATGTGTGGCTGACTCTCGAATGAATAAATGCAGCAATATTTAGATATTTTTGAGATTCCAAGCACGTTTTGACCACAAACTCCCCATATATGAATATTTTGATAAACCAAAGTCTAACTAGAAGATATCTTTACTTTCTTATATATTCATTTGATTGTTATTTAAAAATTAATTTATATCTAAATATTTTGTATAGGTTAAAACATGCATTGATGATTTTATGATAATTAATAAATTTAAATTTATTAATAACCTTAAAATCTAATCTTATTATGCTAGCTAAAATTGTATATATATATATATATGTAAATGAGTTCTCAGAAACCGCTCAATCGATTTTTTTGAAATTCATAGATAGTATTTATAAAGAAAAATTGAGTTTTATTGATTACACCTTTGGAAAAATTTTTTTTTTAATTTATATAGATATGACGTCATAAATGACGTCACAACCAGTGCCTGCAAGATATATCTATTCTTAAAATAAAATTAAAAATATTTATATATATTATACCCATATTTCTTTTGTATTGCATTAATAGATACATTTAAATTATTTGAAATTGTTTCAAGTTTAGAAGATTAAATTTCGTCATTCATCGCCTCCGTAAATAATCTGTACAATTTTGACTCTATAACGTCAAAATTTCCAGACAGACAGTCATAAAAAATTCTAAAGTCACTCTTGGATTCCTGAGGCCATGAAACGGGAAGATATATAATATAAAAAATTTTAAATTCACAGCAATGTGCAGAGAAAAACCTTTTATCTATATATACATATAAATAAATCAAATTTACGAAAATATATTATTTTATATCAACAGATCTACTTTTCTATCTTTCAATGCATTAATACATACGTTTAAGTCATTTATCTATCTATATCTGTGGCTCTACGGAACTCGAAAGTATTAGTCATTTAAGTTCTTTTAAATTATTGGAACGGTGACTCGGTGAATCAGGTATTAATATTATCAGCCAAACCCGGTAATAAAGAATCATTTTTGTATTGACCAAGTGATGGCTCGGTGAACCAGGTATTATTATTGAGGACCCCAAGTCCCACTCATTTTAATCAGATTGATGCAATGAAGTAACATTTAATAATTGTAATAAATAATGAAAGAATTGTATATCAATATTTTCTAAAGGGTGGAGCGAACTTTATAATTATATGTGAGATTTAAAAAATTAGAAAGCACTAAAACGACAAATTTTACATTAAAAAACTATATATTTATTCAAATTTCAAAAATAATAATAATTATTTAAGGTAAATATTTTGTTTAGTATAAGTAAACCAACATTATAAAAGGTAAAAAAAGTTAAATACTATAAACTTATAATTTAAATTATAAATTTATTTGATTAAAAATAGGGATTGTTTATTGGAGATAAATTTTTATCTTTTCGAAAAAGAATAATATTACTAATAATATTTTTAATTAAAATTAACTCAAATAAAAATAAGAAAAGTATAATAATTATTGTACAATATTTTCTTATATCTTCTTCTAATATCTTCTTTGGTAAATTATCTTAAATAAATGAATAAATAATTTGGACTAAATAATTAAATATATATATATATATATATATATATATATATAAAGGTTTTTTAATTTAATATTATTTTTAAAATTAAATAAAATAATCTACTTATAATAAAATTATTAATATTTTTTAAGGTATTCAGGATCTAAACCTTTTCAACCTTATTCAAGAATTTTTTTTTTATTTAAGATAATTTATTTTTCTTTAATAAATTAATTTTTAAGTACCGGGACCCCGAGCCTCGGCTCGGTACTTAAGTTAAAAAAAATATTGATACACAATTCTTTAATTATTTATTACAATTATTAAATGTTACACATTTGCATCAATCTGATTAAAATTAATGAACTTGTGCTCCTCAATAATACATAAATATATAATATATAGGTACATATATTTTTTTTCTATAGTGTTTTTTTGAAAAACTGTTTAGCGCCCCAAGTGGTTATAAAACAAACTAAAGACAAAAAAACGTGCTTTGCAGCTTTTCGGAATTAAAAAAGCAAAATTGGCAGTCGTGGGACTGGCCGACAGAAGTGAAAACTTCTGCGTAAGAAATTTTAAAACAGACGAAATTCGCGCTATTTCACGAGAAAGATGAATTTCATATGCATGTATATATATATAACTTATATATTATTTTAAACATATATTTTAAACAAATTTGTAACTTATATTTATATATATATAAATACACAACTTTGTTTAAAATATTGCAATACGAACTGTTTTATAATTCTTATCTCTAACATAAAATATATATTTATTATGTGAAGTTCATTTCGTATAATTTTGATTATATATGTATATATGAAATGAACTTTACATAATAAATATATATTTATATGTTAGAGATAATTTATAAAACAGTTCTAATGACAATTCAAATTTCGCGCTCTGTTATAAGAAATTTGAAAGCAGATGGTTTCATGGTGTTGGTCACGATCACGCGAGTTCTATACTTTTTCCCCATCCCGCAAAAGTGCTCAACGCCGCTAAAGAAGTTTTCACTTCAAAAATTATTTAATATTTGGAAATATATCTGACTTATAGAAAAAATGAATATTAATTAAAGAAAGAAATAGTTTTTAAAATATCCTGAATAATATGTAACAATTTTCAAGATAGAAATTTATTACAATATTACAATTATTAACTGTTGCATCATTGCATCAATCTGATTAAAATGAATGGAACTTCGGGTACTCAATAATAATAAATAAAATAATATTAATAAATATATTGAATAATATTTTATTGAAAAAATATTAAAACTTATAAAACTATCTAAAACTTTATTAATAAAAGAACAATGAATAAATAAATATAGAATAGTAATTTATTAAAAAGTAAACAATAGATAAAAAGAAAAAAAAATAACAAAATCATTATTTTCATTTTTAAATAACGATTCACCCGGCGAGTTTCGAACCGACGAAATCCACTCGTTAAAACATCAGTCCAACCGCTGGACTATATGTATTTAGATAAAAAATTGTCATTTTTTTACTGTCTTAGCAGGCAGTATTAAAAATTTTGACGTTTTCCATATAATATATAATTTTCAATTAAGAAATTAATAATGAAGCTGTATGTTTCAAGAGATATCATCAATAAAACTTAATTTTTCTTTATAAATACTATATCTAGTGTGAATTTGAAAAAAATCGTTAGAGCGGTTTTTGAGAACCATGATATATAGATAAATACATATATACAATTTTAGCTAGCATAATAAGATAAGATTTTTTATAATAGATAATGTTTAACTCTTGACCGCAAGTTTCATATCTCACCTCTTTATCATTTGATCTACAATTAAATTATAGTCAAATTAATTTATTTACTTTTTTTATTTAAATATATTTTCAATGTTAATCATATTTTATAACGATTTTATTATATTAGCTTTTTAAATTGAATTTTAATCAAGGTGATCTTCTACATATCTTCCAAGTAATCGCTGGGAAAAAGTTTAATCGCGTAATAATGAATAAGACTATTTCTTTAGTCTCAATTGTATGAATAACAGGTGTAAAGGCAATCACATATATATTCTATACCAAATAAAAGTGTAATATGTTTTAATTTAAAATAAGTAGTAAGTATATAATGATTTTATTAAGAATAATATTATAATACATCCAAGTCTCGTTTTTCATAATCTTGATTTACGTTGATTCGGAAAAACTTAAAATTTTAGTGTTCCGGCGTAGAAAATTTGATTTGCGTCGTTATATATATATATGAGGTGTGTTCGAAAAGTAATGTCACTTTGTATTTTTAAGAAAAAATATTTATTTATTTATCAATATTTATATTGTTCCCTTCAAAGTAATCCCCCTCAAATACACTTATGCCAACGGTTTTTCCAATCCTCAAAGCACTTCTCATAAGCACTTTTCGGTATTGCCTTGAGCTCTTCCAGCGATGCAGTCTTTATCTCCTCAATCGTTGCAAATCTCCGTCCTTTCATAGGTCTCTTTAGTTTTTATGTTTAGTTTTAAATAGTTTTTTAGTTATGACCCTTTTGAGTAAATCTGGGACGTCGTTGACGTCATTCAACAGCTCTTGCGACGGTTTGGTCAAAATTTAGCAATTTTGGAACAAACTTTGCTGACACACGTCTCATGCCCAAAACGTTAGAAAAAATTTCATGGCATGAGCCAAGCGATATACCGACATCTTCAGCAACTTCTCTGATAGTGATTCGACGATTTTCAAAAACAATCCTTCACTGCTTGAACGTTTTCATCAGTTGTTGACCTGCTTGGGCAGGCTCGTCATTGGCATCTTTCTGGCCATCTTGGAAGAGTTTGTATCACCAAACTGTCAACATTTCAAGTGTTTCAGAGCACTTTATTTTATTTTTTACACAAAATTTGATGCAAATCCTGATCCATATTTTTCGATAGCAAAAAATCGCCGAGCACGCAAAACACTTATAACCTTTACGCCTCTCACAACCAAACAAAAAATGCTATACACTTGAAACTTGGTACAGATGTTCAGGAAGAGTGTGCCAACATAACAAAATAAAAAAAATCGATAATCCAAAGTACGTTGCCCCAGAAATTTGAAAAGTTACTTTACTTTTCGAACACCTCATATATTCTTATTTTTAAGTTAAAAATTAATTAAATGAATATAAACTTAATTATTTTCAAGAAAAAATGTATTTTGGAACCAATTATTAAAGGAAATGTTTGAAAAATATGTTTGGATTTGCGTTGCCCTTTTTCGGTGGATGCAAACTGAACTTGGGTGTATATAATAATATTATAAAAATACTATCATGATTTATTGCCAATGTCTATATTGTATAGTCTATACTATGAGATTGTAATATTAATTAAATTTAAAAAATTAATTGTACTTAAATAATAATTGAAAAAAAAAATTACAAAAAAAAAAAATTATAAAAATACAAGAAATTAATGGCGACACTAAAGATTAAATAAAATGTTTTTGTATAAAATTATCTAACAATTTAGTAAATGAAAAATTTCGTTAAATTAAATTAATCCTGAGCAATTAGAATTGAAATGAGAATTTAATTCTTTTTCCCTTGTTTTTGTTTATTTATATCACGTTTATTAAAGACATTAATATCCTCTTTTTTGATTACAACAAAAACCTTAAATAAATAATATCATATTTAGATTAACTTAGATTAGCTTGATTAAATTAGGAAGCTGCGCAGCCCGTCTTTGGCGAACCCTCTACCATGCGAACAGGGCTTCGCCCCCACGGACCCCCCAAGGTAAAGAGAACAAAATGCCCTCGTTTATTTTCTGCCAATGACGTACCCAATGTACTCCCCTTAAGGGAGAATCCATTTTATTTCATTATTCATTCTTTTATATATATATATATAATTCTTGCATTCTATATTTTCTCTATTCTTCTATATTATATAATATAAATATCTATATATTTCATTGATGTGTTATTTTAATGTTGTATTCTCTCTTTTAAGCATGTCTCTTACCATTTTTCAAAAAGATTCTTATACATACCAATATATTATATTATAGTATGATATATATATATATATATATATATATATATATATATATATATATAAATATATAAATGTATGTATGTATGTATTTATAAATGTATATATATATATATATATATATATATATAAAGGTTTTTTTTATTGTTATCCAAACAGTTTGAAACTGGATCGATGGATTTAATGATGCATCTTTAATTTTGGTCTGCATGAAAATTCATTATCAATCTTTGTTTACATTTTAAAAATGGAGAATGAATGAATGAATTTCAAATGAAAGTCCTCCGATATGAAAATGAATTTTGAATTAGCAGTTTTTTTTTATTTTTTTATTTTTTCACGAGTCTTCAATCATTTCTTAATTTTTCCATTTTTTGTTTGTTTTCCACACTTGTCCTTTCATATTTTTAGAATATCTATAATATATAATCATTCCATCGTTTTTTTTAATTATATAAATAATTATAAATTATTACTTAATTATATTTGTATTATTTTTTCAGAATTTAGTAAGCATATATATTTACACCTACAAAATCTATTATTTAATGTTTTGTATAGAATGAAAAAACTACAAAAAGTTGTTTATTTATTAATTATTCTGAGACATCACTATATCTGGTCACTTTACTAAAAATTTTTATTATTTAACTATCAAAATTACACAAAAATTTAACATTAGTTTTTCGAATGGTATTAAAAGAAAGTAAAATACAAATCTATTAATAGTTTTATATTAGAGGGAGATGAAAAGAGTTAGATGAGTGTATAAGAGAGGATTTAGATAGAAGAAGGGAGATTGAAATATTCAAATAACAAACACACTTTAGAATAGTTAATACTTAAAAACAAAAACTGATTGAATAATTTTTGTTTATACTATTGAAATATATTTTTGTTTTAATTCATTTCTTTATAGAATTAAAATTAACATTTATTCTTTCTTTTTCATAAGATTGTGGCTAGATATGTATATAATAGATTATTTTTATCAAATTATAAAAATATAATAATAATAGCTTCAGAAACAAACATAATAAAATAAAATAAGGAAAAAAATAGTGAATAAAAAATGAATACTACATACACATAAAAAAAAAAATTAAAAATAATATAATGAATTTAATAATAAAATAAAAATTCTTCAAAATGATTGTTCACTTTCCTCTTTCTATTAATAAAAGGCCCATTTTGTTTTTATGTCTTTTTGGTTTATTCTTCCAATTTTAATTGTCCATTTCCTATTATGTCCTTTGGTTGTGTCTACTTTGTGTGCTTATTTGTCCCAAATCAATATGTACATTGTTCTGTAGCCCGTTATACAATCACTGCATTTGTTATAAAATTATAAAAATAATATAAAAATATTTTTGTATTTAATCCATTACATTACCAAAAAGAAACAGGCAATATTAGCTTATAGACACTTAAGATATTATTAAGATACACAATTAAGATATTATTATTTAAGATATAAAACATGTAGTATACTTATATATTTCAAAAATTATTTTTAATTTGTCATATAATTGAAATTTGTTTATTGCCTTCATATAATTTTCTCCACCGTAAATAATCTTACAAAAATAAAAGAAAAAATATGAGTCAGAATAGTGAGTTGAATAATTAATAAAGATGTGAGGAGAAATATAATTAGTAATAAAAATGAATGAAGTATTTGTTACGATGCTAAAATATAATTTATAACTGCTATTTTAGTCAATATTTTGTTGCAACAATTTCATGAAATAATGTGATGATTTAAAATAAAATAGAATATTAATTTAACTAACTTAAGTTTATTAGTAATTTTACAACCAGGAAAATTTATTTTAATCAATATTGTTTTGCAAAATAGGAATCATTAGTAATTAATAGATTAGCTCAAAATATATTAATTTAGAAAATAATTAAAACTGTCTGATTCTAAAAAAAATTAATAAATTCTTAATTTTAAGTGATATATAATAATTATGATTTATTTAATTATTATAATTATTTTTTATGTGTTGAAATGTTGATATTTTTTAATCCTATATTATATATATTTATTGGTTAATATCCATTAATTTTCATCTATAAAAAAGCTTTATTATTTCATATTAATTAAAAGTATAATATTCTTTTTCGCTTAATTTATTATTATTTACCATTATTCTAAGATAAAATAAAAAATTTGATTAGAATGAAAAAATTGTTGAGATGTTTTTTTATATTAATTATATTTTATAATTCTTTCTAACGATGACAATGTTTCAGTGATTTAAAAATGCAGGTATTAAATCTGGCGAATAAGGAGGGTTTTCGGTCTAAAGTTCACACTTTTTAATAGTAATATGTAGTAATAATATTAATAATATATATATATCTAATCTTCATAAACATTGTATGTACAATTTTCATTTGATTCGAATAGCTCAAAATGAATAACATGGCCTATCAAAAACATTGAAAACTTTTTTAAAGTCACGATTAATGAAATTATTCTATAATTAAAGTTTATAATTATTCTCTTTAAAACTGGTTTTTAATTTCACTAAACTTATGGTCAAACTCTATTAAAAACTCATAAATCAAAATTATTCTTAAACTAATTTTTCATGGCTTAAAGCCTGTGTCTTCAACTAAGTTTAATCTTAGTTTAGCATTTTTGCAATAAAATTTCTAAGCATCAACCGGTAATACTTTTGAAATTGAAAAAATATATCTTAACAAAGTATGTATTATATTTCTCTAGATATAATTTTATCAAACCTCCTCAACCATTTTTTTTTAATTTACCAATATTTAATTTTTTAAATGTATTTAATATAAATAAATCCTAGCAAAGATTAAGAAAAATAATGAAATATTATTTTGATTTTTTAGATACTATCCTTAGATCATAAAATATTTTATAGAAAATCAAAATCATTTAAAAAATCGAAATTGATTTTGTCTAAAATTAAATGAAATATATTAAATGTAATTGTGAAATATAATATATTTGTAAAAAAATATTATTTTTATTTTGATAATTTATAAATTAACATCTATAGTTACTTATATTATATGATGATTTTAAAGAATAATGACGGATATTTAATTCAAATAATCAAACGGTTTTATGTAAAATGAATGATAGAATACTGATTACATTAATGAATGGCCTTACAAACCGTTAAGTGTAACCGATTTAATTATATTTTAATATATCAAAAATACGATTATTCACAAAAATAATTTAAATTATAGATATTTTATTATAATTTATTGCTATAACTGTTGATCTTGATTGAAATGGAAATTAATCAATTTTATTTTATTCATTTTTTGTTTTAATTAAATAATTTAAAAATATAATTAATTATTTGTTTTTAACTAGCTCATGAATATCTGGGGAACAATTAGCAAATCAATGTAGGCAAAAATATTGAAGGGATATGATATTTCAAAATTGATATGAATAATAAAGCTTTTCGATTGAAATCAAAATTATTTTAATGTTATTTTAATAAAAGTCTATTTAATGGAGAGAATTAATATATTTTAATTATAATATATAATCCTAAAAATTATAATAATTAAAATTATATATATTATAATAAAATTATAATTTAATATTAAAATTATTGAAATTTTATTTATAATATTAGTGCATAAATTGTCTTTATAATATTTTCTCTTATTTGCACTTTATTGAAATTTTGTTTATGGCTTATGAAATGTTGTCACTCGAATGAGCGTATTGTTCAATTGCACTTATAAATGAAAAATAAATTAATTGTTTCATGTTTCCATAGATCAGTCTTGAAAAAATAGAAATGTTTGTTTGTATATTTGTTACAATCCAGGGTTGATTGTTTTAGTGGATCGGGCTCGACAATCGTTTCGTCAGTCCCTACGGTTCAGTTCCCTTCGAGGTCGAGGTCTGCGACTGGCTGGTTATCTCACTCCACCTTCCGATGCTACAGGAGAACTCGACAGTGATGGCGGCTCAGATACAGCCGAACCCACCAGGTACTACTCGTATTAAGAATTTACTCTGGTTAATGTTTTTCCTTAGTTCAACATAAAATACCATTCTTGCTAACTTTAAAGAGGTTATTCCCAAATTTTATTTATCTTTCTTGATATTGATTTTTGATATAGATTATCACTAAAAGTTTTTTTTTTTTTTTTTTTTTTAATTTAATAGAAACCACTGAAATAATGATTATATTTTGATATAAAACAAAAATGATTTTTAATTTCTTTAGATAAACTATACCATTCAATGTTGAATAAGTTATTAAGATATTAAAATACTTTACAAATGTAATTAAACACTCTTAATTGTTATTTTATATGGGGACATGGAAATTCAGTAATTTTATCAAGTGTTATTATATCTGTCTGTTATTGAACCCCATTTTATCTCTATTTCACCTCTTTTTTTTTATCTTCCATCTCACGGTGTGGATTGTGGCCACAGTGTGCTATGAACTAGAAAAAGGATGTGATAAATAAGATGGTGAAAAGAAAAAAATACTAGAAATAAATAAGATAGAAGAAATGAAGACCAACAAATCCAGATTAGATATAGTCGCTTAACAACTGGTTGAAAAGAAAGAGAAAAATAAAATAAAAACAAAAACAAAAAAAAAAAAATAGATTTTGATTACTGTTTTGTTGAAAATCGAATCTTTTATTTATTCAAATTTGACCAAAGTAAATAATATATAATTTAAATATATAATAATTTAAAAACATGATTAAAGAAATGTATATATATATATTATTTTATTTTTAATTATTTAATTTAATTTAATCTTTCTTATCTTTATTTTAATTTAAAAAATCTTTGTTTTTATTTTGAAATTAAACTTAATTTCATTAAATTTGATAAGAAATTAAATTGACTGACTGGTGGTAAACAGAGTTAACATAATTGATCATTAATAATAATTAATAGTAAATTCTAATTTATAGCTTTGGAAGGGCCTAAATTAATCATAATTTAGATTTTCGAGTCCTAAGATTGCAATTATTCTTAATATCACATAATTTAAATTTTGTTTAAATTATGTTAATAAAAATTAATAAAATTTAATGAAATATTATTTAATGTAAAAAAAAAATTTAAACAGGATGCAGGATTTAAAAGTCATTAGGTGAATTTTAATCCATTCATATTTAATAAATAAATAGGTATAACAATATATTTATACAATTAACAGAAATATTTAAATATACAAAATTATTAAGTCAAAGAGAGTTTATTAAATAAATATAAAAAAATTATTAAGATTATTTTATTTTTTTAAATTTATTGTCAATGTTAAATCATCACAGTTAAGTTAACATTTAAGAAAATTAAAAGGGTCATCAGTGTCCCTCCTAAATATTCATAATTTTAAAATGAATTGACTTTTTGAAAAATTGTAGCTAATTTAAATTTTTTCGAATAGATGATTTTCACTTATTTATGATATTTTCATATTGGCCCACACGATCTAAGCCCAAATTAGCCAGTTCATAAATTTATTTGAAAATTTGTTACTCTAAAAATTAAATATTTAAATTATAAGACCTCAAGTTAATTAGTTCAGCATTTCATCAGGGAAATACCCGCTCGATTTTAAGATACTTTCAAAAAATTATTTTTAAAAATTATTTATTAATTTATTTCTTACCCCATTCATACAACCATCTAACTAACACACACCCAAGAGTAACTTCATAATGAATTAAAACAATTAAAAGTACAAAAATAAATTCAATTGAATAATTCAATAACTCAAGAAAAAGTCGTATATGGAAATTCTCCAAGGCATTTATTGATATGTTCTTCATTTACGTTGAAAGTAAATTAAATTTTCACCTATTCGAAAGGAACAATTTAATTATCAACTAGTATTAATTCATCATCTTATAAGAGCGATGTTCTGTTTAGGTTTTAAGCTATAAAAATGATTTACTAGGAGATTTTAAAGATGGTATTAAATTTAATAGCCAATAAAATGAGAGAACTAATATACAGTGCGTTATTAGTGTTTTTTCTTTAGACAATTAAAAACGGTTGATTTCAAGTAAAAAAATGTTCTTTTCATTTAATCATTAATTTAAAAAAATATTATATTATTTCCAAGATTAAAAACCTTTTCTCATTTATCATTCAAAAGTTAATAATTTATAATATTTTAGGTTGCATTGATAAAATTAATTTCATTATTTCTTTATATTCCAATTAAGCAAAGATAACAAGCACATTTATTCATATATATATGTAGGTACCTAAGTAAAGTTTATATTAATTTTGTTTTATTAATATTTATCATTGACTCTCCTCTCAACCTATAATTGAGGTTTCGCCAGTAAAGTGTAAAATTTCGAATCCAATTCTCTTACTGAGAGTTGAAGTTATTTATAGATTATTTCTTAAGGATATAACAATTCTTTGTAGAACACCGAGATTATTTTTTTTGTGAAATCCTTTTATTTGAATAAGGACTTTGTCAATACTGATTTTCTGACGAAGGCATACTATCCAAATCTATATAGGTATTAATCGGTTGTTGTACTCTTTGGGTGCTGTCCCCTGTTGGTCCGTTTTTTGGGTGTTTGGGTTTCTGTTCTGGTCGTGTTTGGGGTGGTCTTCGGTTGTATCCTCATTTGGAGCGATCGGGTTGTTTTGTGAGATGGTGGCTTTGGGGGGATGTTGGTAGCAGAGAGGGAAGCTGTGGGTGTAATGTTTGTTCTGTGTTGTTGGTGGAACCTTTGGGTGTTAGTTCTCTGATGGTTTTATTTATGGTGTATGGAGAGAATTTTCTAGTTGATGATTGTATCGAGATGCCGAATGGGAAGATACGCACAAAAGTACTGATGCTATAACATGACTGTATAATATGACTGTAAATGCTCTAAGCATAAAGGAAAATGTTAATCAGTGAATTTTATATTTTTAAGAATTGTTATGTAATGCTGAATGTGTGGCTATATAGATTTAAGAATAAATAAATATATAATAGATATTAATTAAAAAGGAAAACTTTATATATGTTAAAAAATATTTAAAAAAATTAAACATTAAACAAAACTCATTTACCGAATAATACAACTAGTAATAAATATTTTATACCTAAATTCTGCATTAAAATTTTTAAATTTAGATTAAATTAGGTATCTTACGAATTTAATTTAATATAAATTTAAATTAATAAAAAGATTCAAAAAATGAGCCTATTATGATTGAATTTATTATCCAAATAATTCCAATATATTTTGTTAAAATAAAATGTTCACTTTATAATAACTATATACGTAGGTATATATATATTTAGATTAAAATATGGTAAATATATAACTTTAAAAAAATAACAATAAAACATTACATGATTCATTCATTCATAAAAAAGTTTTTGTTTATCAAAATTTGAAAAGGAAAAATTTAATTTTTCCAATTTTCAAAAGTTAAAATCAATAAAGATCTTGATTCGTGAAGTGTTTTCGAGTGGGATTGATTTTACACTACAAGTCAGTAAGCATGTAACTTGATACCACTAACCCTTGATCTCCTTGAGTGTCCTTCAAACTTTTATCTGAATCGGATTTTTTAGTCTTTTGGTCTTTTCCCAAATAACCATTAAAGTCATTATTCTAAGGAGTTGAAGTAAACGGATGGGAGATAATTTCGGACAAATTAATACACACTTTAGTCTTATCGAAGATTTATCGATGTCGGGTAACTTTGAAGGTTATATAAATAAAATAACCAATAACCAATAGTCTTAATTTGATTCTTCCCTGTTATTGCAATGAACGCCATCAAATAATTTAATTAATGTACATTCATGTAAATTATATGAAATCATATGAATCTTAAATATATAATGTTTATTTAATAATTATTTTCAAATTGTATTAATAAACTAAGTAGTGAGTATAAAGGAGTCACAAACATAATTAAAAAAATAAATAAAAGAATAATCCAAAATAAATAAATATGTATTAATTAGTTTTAAAAACATATTATTTTTTATTATGATTTATAAAAAAAATATTATCAATTCAACTAGGTTGGTTTTGAAATTTAATTTGATTCTTTAATAAAACATTTAAGGTAGCAAAAAGAGAGAAAAACGCATTTCTAAAAGATGACTGCTGACTTTACAGAATGGACGTTCAATCAGGGACCAAATCTTCAAGCGGAGGGGGCAGAGGACCTTTCTCACGCCCTTCGGCCACCCGAACTGAAAAGACCAAGGCAGAAGAGGGACCACCCCCACATCCAAACAGCCTCCCTCTTAAAGACCCAGCCCAGCCTGCCACAGCACCAATTGCATCCCCAGAAGCGGTAAGTGATTTCATATGTCTTTATTTAAATTTATATGTCCAAAGGCACAAAAAATTTTTATATACCTATATATATATGTTCTTTTAGACTCCCATGAAAGTTTTTGTTATGAAAAGTTATTTCCGGGTTATTTTCACTTGTTTTTATAAAATTTGAGCCTAGACGGATCGGCGCCCATTTTGGTGCCCATTTTCACGATATATTTTAGAAGGGAATTTTAGAATTCTCGGTTATAATCGAGAGCTAATATTAGAAAATAAAGAATAATAACCAATGGATGGGTAATCTTTGACTCTCCGTTCTAAATGTATATATTGATTGAATTGTAATTAACAATTCTTTACATTAATTTTAACTTGTCTTATGATTACTTAAATTAATTAAAAAAAAAATATATATATATTTTCAATATATAAAAAAAGTTTTGGTTAAAATATAATAATTTATAAAATTTAATTCATATTTTCTAAAATATAAATTAGGATATTTAACTGTTTTTGTTGGTTATATTACTATTTATATTTGTTCAACCAATAAAAATACCTATACTATAATTATAAATAAATATATATTTATATATATATATATATATACAATTAATTACTTTCATTGGTTTGAAATAAATTCGCTTCTACCTTGTAATTGTAATGTAAACCATCAACACATTTAATTAACCTCGTTCCTCATTCGATAAATTATTTTGAAATTGCTTGTTTATCATTTAAAATGAATATTTAATTAATTCTCAAATGTATGAATCAATTTAGTTAATATATATTATTATTGTTTCTGATTCTTTATTTTTTAGAAAAATCATTAAAAATTCTTAATGTTTTTATCTTATTTTTACCAAGGAAAACAAATCGGAATGTCTCACTGAATTAAATTTTCTTTCCCTTGACGAATCATAATAGATTGTGAATTCTAGACTCGGAAAAATACTTACATTTTCAAAATGGAATATAATTAATTTATTAATTTATCCAAATGGGAAAAAGAAAAGTAGAAAAGTAATATTTTTATACTTTCAGAAATATTAATTTAAAAAAAAAATTGTATAATATGCCTTATTTGACTTCTGATGTGAGAATAACTTTATATTATAAAAATTTATTTTAAAAATTAATGTGAATTTTATTTAAAAAATTTTTCGTTAATGCTATTACTATCTCGCTAGAGATAGTATTGCGATCACGAAAATTCTCGATGTCGAGATTTTTATGTTTTATACGTTTTGAAGGTACATGAATCATTTTCACTAAGGTTGAGAAAAATGTCTCTGATTGTGTGTGTGTATGTAGACAAGATTACTCAAAAACGGTTTGAGCTAGAATCATGAAATTTGGTACATGGTCATTGTTCAAAATTCGTAGTTTTATATCAACTTTTGAGAAATGTAGCTCATCCGGAAGTCACAAAGAGCTAAACACGCGCAGCTTTAATAAATATTATTTGTTAACTTTAATTTATAATTTAATTAATTTAATTTAAATATAATATATGTTAATTAATCCAATTCAAATTTGCGAGATAGACTAGTGGAGTCACTCCATATTTTTAAAAATCTTTTTATTTTTATTTTATCTATTAAAACAATTTGTAATTCTGTTTAATTTGAACTCTCGTTCTCAAATTCTGTAAAGGTATTTGTTAAAAATTAATTATTATAATATTTTTATTATAAATTAATTAAATAATTAATAATATATTATGTGAAATGGAATGATCATGATTTATTATTATTTCAATTAATACTACTATTATTAGTACCCTTTGATTAGGGTTAAAGAATTGAATAAAAAAGACTCTCCATTGAATTGATCTTAGCAGATGTTTTCCGCCTTTTCAGCAACTTCAATATAACTTTTTTTTTCTCTCCCTTTGGCCAGTTATCACAGCGAAGCGGCGGATGGGAAGGGGATGAGCATCCCGGTCGCCTCCAAGCACCACCCCCTTATCAACTTCACCCCTCGACCATGGTCCCCACCTCATCGGTGCCCTCGGGAGGCACTACGACTGTCCCGGTTCCTCACGCAACCTCCTTGGACACCATCACAAAGAGACATTTCCGGCCCACCACGTTGCCTCCGCCACCTCAGCCGCCTCTCAAACCCCCGAGTCGTTCTGCCACCGTCGGTGTACGTGAGTATCCACCTTCCATTTCGAATCTATCATCGGAAGACAAAAGTCCACGCCCCAAAACACTGGGGCGTTCGCTATTCAGAAATTGGTTCTCCACTCTCTTCTCTTTTTATCTTGCACTCGATGTCTCGATCTCCTTTGAATGCTATTCTTTGTTTTCAAATCAAAATCTATACATTGAAAAAAAAAATCAGTTAATAGAAAATAAAAATTCACGGAAAAAACTTGCTTTTTTCCAATTGTATTTAAATAAATTCTGAACATTCAATGGATTTTAATAAATGTTTATCACTCATTGGTATTTTTTTTTATTATTATTATTTATTCAAATAAAAAGTTTTGTAATTTTTCATTTATTTTTGCTTTTGATATATACATATATATATATATAATACTCTCTCCACTAGAACCAATAATCAAATTATATTCAAGTTGGTGTACCAATATTTGCCCTAATATATATATACATGTATATATATTAAATAATACTCATTTTCATTTACAAAAATATTTTTTTCTTATATAATAAATTAAAAATGTTTTATATTATTATTCGAATTCTCAGTCTTTTATATTTATTATTTATATTTAAATCATTTATTTATTTGTCTAGTTTATATTAATATATTGTTTTGTTTTGTTTGTATTCTCTTTGATTTTAAATAGTATTTTCAGATTTTTAATTAAAAATAATGAACAAAATATTACAGAAAAAGAAATTCTTTGGTTATAAATATTAACATCAAACAATATTTTATTTCTACTCTGTCACTATATATTATTATAAATAATCATATTACCCATCAAACTATATAATTATATGCTTAGAGAATATATAGTTAACCTTATTATAGGAAAGAAAGTTAAAAAATTAAATTTTTTTTTTGCTAAATATGTCTTTTTATATGATTTTGTTCTTTCTTAATAGTGGAGGGCATAATATGAATGTAAAAATAAATTAACCCACTAAAATATACCTTTATTTAGGTTTCTCAATATTCTATAATTCATTTTATTCTTAAAATTGTCACTTTTCTACAAATATTAGGTATTCGTGATTTATTTATTTATTTTTAATAATTTGTGAACTCGAAAATTTTTATTTTATTCATATTTAATTATTTATTTTAATATTAAATTATTTGAATAGTTAATATCATTTCTTTCAATTTTTGGATTGAAAGATGTTTTGAACATGCTTAGTAAGAACTACAGAGAGAGAGAAAAAAAATATTAGATAATGAGAGAGAATAACAATTTATTTAAAATCACATTTCGTTAAAATTATTTCATTAGTTTATATTTTTGTTTAAATTTAAATTTAATTAATTCTTTAAATTTATTAACAAGGTAAAATAAATTAAAATGCTCTAAAAATAATAAAAATAAATCTCTAAGTTGCAAACTTATATTTTAAATCTAATTAATATAGATCAGGAGTGGACAAAAGCCGGCCCGCGGACCGTATCCGGGCCTTTTGCTTATTTTATCCGGCCCACCGGCCCCTTTGAAGAGTTTGGCTCTTATTTCGATCTTTCATTCAATTTCGTTCAATATGGCTCTAAATAAAATAAGTTGACCTGTGGCCAAGTCCGAACCGACCGACGGTTTGAAATAAATTAATTTCCAGCTACAGAAACAATTTCAAATAATTTTAATATATCTATTAATGTTATAAAAAACATAACATAGAACATAAATATTTTTAATTTTATTTTATTTATAATATATAGCTGAAGTAGCCGGCGTTGCCCGTGATCATAATAAGAAGGCTGTGAAGTCATGAAGGGCTGGGTGACGTCATATAATTTTAAATTAAGAAAAACATAATGAAGATGATTTTTCCCGAGGATAAAACCAATACATTCGTGGTGATATGTAAAAAAATCTCCTCATGTGAAATTTGGTGTGAAAATAACCCTTCCCTTCCTATCGTCGATCGCTAATACTACCACTTCCGGTTTCCGGATTTGCACCAAAAGTTGATCAATTCATCCCACTGATGCATTAAGTAAATATACCAAATTTCATCAAAATCCGTTGAGCCGTTCAGGCTGTGCACATCTATACGGACGGACGGACAGACATCATGATAAAAATACTTTTTTCTGTTAAGAAAATGCATGATTCGTGGAGATATGTAAAAATCTCCACATGTCAAATTTGGTGTGAAAACAATACCTCCCTTACTATCGTCGGTCGGTAAAAATGGTATTTTTTTTTTACGAATGTCCCGGTTTGGTGTTTCGAAATATGATCCTCCGGCCCGGGAAACATTTTGAAAATTTCATTTTGGCCTGCGCCTAAAAGTATTTGCTCACCTCTGATATAGATTATACTTTATACCTATAATTTATATAATTTTGTTTTAATGAAAACTCAAAAATTTGAACTACATTCTTATCTTGAATATTTTTTTTAATTTTTATATTATTAATTGTCTATATCAATTTTTAAATCAAACTTATCAAAAAAATTATTTTATATATTCGTGTGTGAAGAGTGTCAGTCAATATAAAATGATTGCCATTTAATCTTTTATTAGATTTAAAGAAAATTTCTTGGATATCATATATTTTATCGTCCCTCTAAATAATTTAATAAATTTATTATTATCAACTCAAGATTTTGTGAAATGTTAATGAAGGAAATCTCTCTCCTATTTATATAAATTTATTTTAAATAAATTTACTAAAAACAAACTTTTTTTGCATTATAAAATTATGTACATAATTCGTTAAGATATTGATCAATCTAGGAAGTATTTAATCTATTATCCATTTATAATAATTTGAGGTGTTAAATATCAAAGAACATTGCCATAGATAAAGAACATATTTATAAAAAAAATGATCTTACATTTTCATTAATAATATATTCTTTCCGCTTTTTCAACTTTTATATCTTTAAACTTCCTGTGATTTACCTTCTTTACTTGACTTTTAAAAAAATATATATAACACTATTACAATATTTACTTCTAAAGAGTATTTTATTCGATTTTATCAAAATGGAAATAATTTAGTAAATATACTCAATTCCCTTTTTATATTCAACTAAACAAAGGGATTATTTACAAATATACCACAATAATAATTCTCTTATAAACTAATCTATATATTTAATACGATAGTGTCCGTCTGTACGCAAAAAACTCCAGAGCCTAAACTACAAGGAGTAAGGTAACCAAATTTTTCTGAGGTGAAGGGTACCTCAAATGAGATGAAAAATAAAAAAGAAATTAGAATCTTAGGTAACTCCTGAGCTGAGCTGCGGGTGTTCCATTTTCCAGAAATATATATAAAGGAGAGTCTTTGTATGTATGTAATTTGTTTACTTTTTTGCTGTCATAGAAACAGATATATATATAATAAGAACCTCTCTCTCACCCTCTATTTAAAATTTTAAAAAATGGAGCGTTCTAGCCAAATTAAGAAATTTAAATTCCTTATGCAACATTGATAGGTAAATGAATTGGACTGGAAGAGGAGACATATGATTAGAGAAATTGGGGAAAAATCAACCTAAATGTAATTAAACAAAAAAATTCAAGAATTATGATACGGATACGACTTACATACAATTAACATACAAAATGTAAAATTTGAAAAAGTATAAATATTTATAAATACTTAAGATCTCGAAGGATAATAATATTCGAGAAGAATTTAAATCGACGTTGTAATTGAGTAACGCTTGTTATTATGCAGTAAAGGGGCTTATCTCATCAAATAGGATCAAAATTAAAATATATAAAACAATTATTTTTCATGTTGATCGATGACTAGGGTGACCATATTTCGAAAACACCAAACCGGGACAAACGGTATACCTTTTTTTTTTAGAACTAAATTGAAAAAATTTTGAAAAAAAAATTACGAAATGTCCTAAATATTGAAAAAACAGTAGGGTGTCCCGAAGACATTTTTGGGACGTTCTACCTAAAGACGGGACGTTTGGTCACCCTATCGATGACCCTGGGAGACGATTTGGAGTATTTGTGAGATTAATATTGTTCGCAGCATTTATAGGCCAAAAGAAGATGAGGTCACAGGGGGATGGCGGAGATGGCATAACGAGAAATAATATCCAGATATAGTTAAGGTTATAAAATCAAGAAGGCTGGGATGGGAAGGGGACGTGGTTGGAATTGGAGAAACTAGAAATTGGGAGAAACCGATTGGGAAACATCCGGTGGAAGACCAAGGACCAAGGTGGGTGGACAATGAAGGAAGGAACATGGGAGAGTTGGGACAGGGTAGGATTTGGATGTAGCTCAGGATAGGGACGCTTAGAGAAATGTGGATGCTGCGGCCAATAACTTTCGAAAACTGTAGAGACACAGAGTTAGATATACAATAATAATATATAATTAATTTACTGATTAAATTAAAATATATATTTTCTAAGAAAACAAATATATGTCTTATCTACTTATACTGATTGAAACAAAATGGATGAAAACCTTTTACATACAGACTTTCAACCAAATACTATGTATCACTCGGGGGTACAGGAGCTCCCGTCTAGGTGTGAAGAGCGCCGAAGGCGCTCGGAGCAGCTAGTTATAATTAAACTAAAATTAAATTAAATAATAATAATATTTTTTCATTAAATATTTAATGAAATTTCTTGCTTTTAGTGAAGATTTTTAAATATTTGCTATAAACTTCAAAATTCACCGATTAATTTAAAATTAAAAATCATTTTTATTAAGTTTTGTATTTATTAGGTTTAATTTTAATTTATTTAACATATGAAAATATTTAAACTATTCCTTAATGTTAAATCTATTATAATCTCATAAAGTTATCAATTAAATTTGTTTCCTTTAATTCAAATTTATTACAAAATTAATTCTTGACGACCTGCTCTTTAGTTTATTTTGAATATATCGGTTTAGATTATTCTCTCTCTCGGTAAGACAGACACTGACATTCTCAAGCTGGTATTTTTGGATAGTTTTTCCATTTTCATTTTAGTGTAGTGTTCTTTCTAATGTACACACTGTTTAGACACATACGGATAAATACTTTTTATATAAATATATCTATATCTATAAATATATCTATATACATCTAAATATAGATATATTTAAAAACTTTCAATTAATAGTATCTCTCTCTCTCCTCTATTCATGTATATATTTACAATTACATATTTACTTTTTCATTTAAATATCAAACAAATTAAAAGGTTTTTCTTGTAATAATTTACTATTAATTGGACAGGGAATATTTTTTCCGATTCTTTTGTAACTGATACCTTTGTTAGAGATTGTTAATGATTAAACCCATAAATGTATAGAGATATGTACATTTATTAAATAATTTCTATAAACATTTATCAATTAATTAATGCTTTTATAAAAGTTAAAGGTGAGATGAAAAATAATAAATAAAAGGTAAAAAAACGAATTGATTTCACTGGCACTCACCCTTTCATTGGCTCTACCAATCTGTCAGTCTGTCAGTTAAATTCTCTCTCTCTCTCATTCTATTACCTTTTTTTGTGAATAGTAGAATATATATATATATTGATTTAGTATTTTATTTCAAATTTTTTTTATTCTTATTTATTTTAATATATCTTCCATATGAACTATTTTTTTTCTCTAATCAAATACCAACTTTAATTAGGATAATTTATATATTTGAACTAAATTTCAACAATAATAAAATAGTTTTAATAATAATAATAATAATACACTAGTACTCTGTCACCTATTTAAATTAAAAACGTTTTGTGATTATTTCTGAAAAAAAATTTAAATAAATTGAAAAAGATAATATATGTTGACATCATTTAAACCCATTTATTGATATTTGTTCTATGTTAATATTAGATATTGTTAAGTCATGCATGTTATTATAATATTTATTTAAATTTCCATACATATATTTATAAATAGACAAACGATTATTCAATATTCATATTTTATATATAAAATATAATAAAAATCAATGGAAATTTTATAGATACTAGTGAGTTTTAAAATCATTAAATACATTTTCACTGGATTTCTTTTTTCTTTTATAAATTAAATTAAAAAAAATTACTTTGTTTTTACAATGAGATTATTATTTGATACTTATATGATTATTAATAAATAACCTTTAATAAAGATTAAAAATCTGAAAACTAATGTATTTTATTTTCTATTTATTATAATGAGAGCCAGAATGAAAATAACAAAAATATATAATTATATAACATTATTTATACATTTATAATTTTTCTTCTTATTTTTAAGCAGTTTCTCACAACTGTTTATCTCATATCTTTTTGATTTATTAATACACAAAACTTCAACAAATGTTCATCTATCACCATATTCACCAGATATTGCATAATCTTTTTTTTTCTTTTCTCTAGACAAAATTTCTTATTGAAATCTAAGAAAACTAACACATTAACGAAATGTCAGTATTATTATTACTTTGTCTAAAGACATATATATTATACTAACTTTAAAATACATCTAATTCTTCAAAACAAGTTTTTGTTGTTTTTACATGGCTCATTATATAAAATTAAAACAAATATTAATATTATTTCTATACAAATCTACATCTAGTTTAATTAATTTTGTTAATTTATAGAATTTTTATTATTATTTAATTATTTTTCTTTTTAAATATTTATTGGAAAATTCATATATTTAGTGGTGTGAATGTTTTAATCACTCCCAAAGAAAATTGTTTATCGGATGGTTATACAATTTAATTTTCTTTTATATATAATAACCCTTGGATAAAATTTTGTTATGTAATTTTTATTTAATAATACTTTCCTTGGAAGAGATTGAAACATTAATGTACACATTATTTTAGTTTATTATTATCTTTTTTTACTATATATCTATTTATATAGTTTTTTTATGATAATGACTCGATTGGAAGTATTTACAAGAGAGGGAAATGAATTCTGAGTGAATTCCAACCACCTGTGCTAGTAGCCCCGAATTGATGTTTGCCCGGCCTCTTTTGAAATGTTGATGTTGTCGATGTTCTGCTAGCCTGTGACTGTTGTTGATGCCCTCTCTCTGTGGTTGTTGTGCTCCAGTAACTGCCAAACTGAAACTCGGGCTTGAGTCTCGGCTAGACCCGCGACCCCACCCAGTAGACGTTTTCTCTCAAGGTAAAGCCCTCCTCGCAGCCACCCTCGTTTCACCGCTTCACTCTCTTTCCAGCTGGTTTTTCTATTTACTATCGCACGCTCGGACTGACTTCGACACAGAGCATGGCTCTCTCTCACTCTCATTCCTATCTAAATATCTTGCCAGAGTGGTTTGGATATTTGTAACAAAATTGCTTAGTAAATATTTAAGCCTCTTATTTTAATTAAATATTATTCACTAATATCATCATCGCGTGAAGCTTGTCTTTCATTCACTCTCTTACACTCTAAATATATATATTCGTATTTTCTAGTACATATTTCAATTAATTATATAATTATTATTAATTTGCTTTTGAAATGGAATCCTAGATATACAATTTGTAATAGTGATTCAATTGAATGGATACAATTTTAATTTGTGAGATTTTCGAAATTATAATATGTTGTGTATTAATTCTGAAAAAGAATATTTAATGTTTTGAATAAAAAACCTTAAGATATATAAATCTTTCTTTTGTACGGTAACCCCAGGAACGTAGGTATCTTAGAATGATCAAAAACTAGATTGTTCCTAATATCAATGATTCCGAAAATTTGATTTTCCAGAAGAATGGAGTTCCATCCAATTAGCGTCTAAAAGGATTATGATATTTCCTCTTCATCAAGATTTGGAACTTCAGTACTGTTCGCAAAATCTCAATTTCATGGAGTTTACATAATTTCTCTTTCTACAAATTTCACTAACCTATAAAATTGTTCTACAGTATAATTTAATAGTACCTGGAACACCGAGCTATCGCTCGACCCTTTAAACTGATTATTAATTTTAATGCTATGAGAAATATTTTTAAATACGTTCAAAATAAAAATCTATCCTGAAATCAATATTTATGTTTCAAAATCCGTTGAAAAAAAATTAATCGTAGCAATACAAAAAAGGTTAGTTACTAAAAGTAATTAATCGCTAATTAATTACAATTAATTAATTATAATTCAATTATATTTCTTCTATACCTTCTAGGGAACCATTGAAATATCTATCAAAATTTTCAAAAGTCTACCTCAATAAAAAGTCGATGAAAAATCGATTTCAATTTGTCAAAAGAGCGAACAGACAGACAGAGGGACTGAGAGAAAGACGCCAAGTAAAGTTAGGAAAAACGTTATAAAAATGGCAAGAGACGAATATGGATGACGTAGTCAGTGACGTCATACAAATTTAAATTATGTAAAAACTAAAGAAGATTATTTTTCTCCAGGCTGAAACCAAAACCGATCAATTTGTCTTTATAAATATTATCAATGGTGTGAATTTGAGCGGTTTCTGACAACTCATTTACACATATATATATATGCAATTTTTGCTAATATAATAAGAAAAGATTTCTCATCAGAAATAAAATTAACTAACATCATGATATTATTCGAGCAACCAAAGGTTGCATAATGAACATCTATAAACTTCAATATATGTATGATTTAATTACACTTAAAGAATTAAAATACAACATAAAGTTAAAGAAATAATTACAACCTGAAATTGTGTCTATCATTTTGAGTCCTCTTTTATATACATTTATTTACATATGTATGAGTACAATATTAAGTTAAATTATTACAATTATTTTATTCGCGATGCATGATATAAATATAAATAAAATAAATTATATATTATAAATAATCAAAAAATCAAAAATCAAAAAAAAATCAAGAAATCGTATAATAATATATCGCTTCATATCTGGCAAATCGTATTTTTAGTGATAAATGAATAAGATTGCAAGTTCATACATATCTTTAAAGAAAATGGAGGCTTTTACATATTTTTGAAAGTAGAATTCAATTACTAGACTATTATTTTTTCTAGGTGCAGCTTGTAATATTGTAAAAGTAAAAGTTGAAATTTTATTTCTTTATTAGAAAAAAATATATTTCAATTAGAATTTATTTTTTATTATTACAAGTATATTTTTAGAAAAATTTTATACTATTTACAATTAATTTTCTCGATATGTTTATGTGTCATGCATTATTAATAAAATATTATTTTATTATGATAATCTTATATTTTCAAAATACAAATACAATTTTTTTTTTTTAATCATTTATATTTTATTCTAGGAATTCTATTTGAATAAGGAATGATTAGTAATATTATTTTAGTATTAATTATGAATTTAATATATACATGAAAAACATTAATAATATGATAAAATATGATAAACATACTGATTTTCACATTAATTATTGTTTATTATTTAAAATTAAATAAAGTCTAGTATTATTTTTAGTATTACATATAATATATTTATATATATTCTTTTTGTTTTTATTTTTAATAATCTAAAATCATTACTTAATAATATATTATTATGTGACTTGATGATAATTTTTTTTTTAATCTAAAAATAAAATATTTGCAAAAAATAGCGAATATAAAAATTACATTATTTAGATCAATTTTAAACACATTGATTTGATTATTAACAGTTTAATTACTATATTTCTTCTATTTTTAATTACATCTCCTTTAAATCTATTTATTTTTTAATTAAAATTTTATTTATTGTTCAACTTTAATATTTTTCTAATAATAATATCAATGAAATTTTACAATATTTCCGTATTGTAAAATACTCTGCAATACTAATATAATTTTGATATACACATATTGAATGTATTTAATATTGTGTTTATATTCAAATATCTAAAATTATTCTTGTACATTATTGCATAGATGATGATCACTTAGTATTCTATCAATGCAATTAAACTAAGCTCTAATCCTTTGATCAATCATCCAAAGAAATTGACTTTGGTGATTATAATCACCATTGAATAAAACTGCAATGTGTTTCAAATATTCTATAATTTTATTGCCCTTGAAAATTATATGATCGTTATTTATGGTTGAATTGATTAAATTACATTTAATTTAAATAAATTATTAATTTGTAATGTAATATGAAATAATTTATTTCATTTCAATTAAAATACAATTTATTTCAATTAATTCTTTAATGAATATTCATATTATGTATTTATTTGAAGCCAAAAAAAAGAGTTTCACTAAATTTGACTTTTCTTTCCCCTTCCATTAATTTCTATTTGTACTTATAAATTATTCAAGAGGATGTTGCAATCTCTTCCACCAGTGAAATTTTCAATGTTTCATTTGTAAACGCAGAATGATTGTAATCGATGGGTTGGCTGACCTATCATCATCTTGTTCCGACTTGTGGGTGAATTTCTATCATTTAATTTGATAATCGTATTTTCCTACTAATTTCCAGGTTATAATTACGAGCCGATTATCTTTGGGCTTCTTTGTTTTGTTTTTTTGCTTCTATTGCATGGCATTTATGATCTTCACCGAGCAAATCAACATTAATACAATCTCTCGTCTCTTATTATTATGCTATTAGAATAAAGGAAACGGCTTTTTAAAAACGATCATTCATTCATAATGAATTAATTTTCCTGCACCAAATTTAGTCACATTATTTCTCCTTGCAGATTAAATGAGGCATGGGAGATTAGTCTGAAGTAATTTAGTAATTATCCCCCTTATGATTCAGGGGAGATCTTTTAATAATTATTTTTAGACTTACTCAGCATTTCTTATTAATAATTTTATTTTTTTACTAATTCTTTTTAATTGTTATTTTTTATTCAAGGTGCCATTTGAAAAAATATATATCATAAGTCATATTAAAAATTATACTCTCCTCTCCAAGTAATAAATTCACCCTGCAATTACAATATTTGCTGAGGATGACAAAATTATTTATTTTTAGTCATTTTAAATAAATCAAAAGGTTCTGATGATTCAACTAGATATAATAATAAAATATTATAATAAATATTTTATTACAATTTTTCTTTATTCAGAAAATAATAATTTTTAGATAATAATTTTATAAATATATCTCTTGCTTTTATATATATTTACTTAAACAATTGATATTTGTGAAATTATGTAATTTATGAAATCGAATTTCAACCTTATTTTTATACTAATTTAAATTAATTATATTTTATAAAAAAGAAATATCAAATATAAACTTTTCTTATCCGCCTTATTTTAGCAGAATTTTCTAAGAATTAGTCAATTTTATTATTAATATTAATATATAATGTAAAATAATGATTATCCTAAATTTTTTATTTTCAAATACATTATTAAATAAATGTTAAGAACTTATTTGACTAATCTATTAATATCATTATCTATTTTATCTAAATTTCTTTATTTAGAAATGAAAAATCAAAAAAAAAAAAAATTTTTTTTAAGACACAGAATTTATATTTTTAATTTTTATACTAAATAATATAATATTTTATGAAATATATTTTTGCATACATATACATGTTTATTTTTTTTTATTAAAATTCATATAATTAATTAGTAATTTTTTAAAAAAATGGAAAAAATTGAAAAATGCTTGTAACGGAAATCAATCAGGAATATCATTTTCACTTTTAAGTAAAAATATATTTGTTTATTATTAAAATTTTTTATATATAAGTTAAAAATATTGATTAAGTTCTATGAAAATTTCTATATCTTATCATTTTTTAATATAATAGTTATAATATTTTTAATTTTTTTCAGTTTTATTTTTTACATTCCAAGAAAATATATTTTTTTAATGATCACATTTTTATAAAACCATTTTAGTTAAATATTTTATGCTAAACTGACTTTCTTAGAAAAATTTCAATACCTTCTTTCACTTTTATTTCTTTCGAGATAGTATCTTTTAAAGAAATTTTCTCTTCCCCATTTATTAGAAGGAAACCAGGTTCTTGAACTTCCATTCTTTAAATAAGAGTACAGGAAATTAAAATCCACTTCTCTATTTAATTCCTGTGGATGCCCTCTTTGAACTATTCCATTCAATTACCTTGATTCCATTACTTCTTATTGATCTTGAATTTTGTGGCTTCTTTTCACTGACCTTCAGAAATCCTAGATATATTTTTTTCACTTTTACTCTTCAATTCGTGAATCCCTTAATATTTTTTTATAAATTAAGTAAATTTTTTTTCAATATAGAATAGAATATTTTAAATAATAAACAATATACTTAAATGATAGTTACAAATACGTTATCCTGAATTTTTTTTGTAGGATGGATGAATACAAGAATTTGTTTATGAGAAAAATATAAATTTTCTCTAAAAGTAAAACTATTGCTAGTTGTTATTTATATGTAGTAAAAAGAGAAAATAAATAAAAGGAAGCATTTCGTATTTTTAAATTAAAATGAAAATCAGCTCAAGTATAATTCTTTAAATTTGATCGTGAAAATAAATTACTTATTACAATTAAAAAAAACGATTACTTTTCCATGAATTTCATAAATTTCATCTATATTTCTATATTAAGAATTAATTACTAAAATAGAATTCAAATATAAGTAAATCAATTTAGTTTTATTATTTTCTTATCAGATTTTATTTTGGTTTCTTTAATTTTGTTTTAATAATATTTTGTTTATTTAAATTTTCATTTATTTTTGAATCTATCCAAATTAAATTTGTATTCCCGGCTTTCTTTGATCCCTTGTCATGATCATCAACATAACTCCTTTCTGCCGCCTAGTCTCAAAAATCGTTCCCCCAATCTGAAGGCCTCTCAACTTGTTGCTTTCTTCTATCTGTTGATTTGCTGACTATTTTAGGAGGCGGGCATTGCTTTTGATCAGCCAGGTCTTTGACGGTGTTCCCGGCATCTGTTGCAGCGGGTAGACACCACGGCGCCAGACGGTTCCCGATCACCTCCTCGGAGTCTGACCTTCAAAGGTATCGAGCACATTGGGACAGAAAAAGTCCTTCTCTCAGCAATCTCACCTCAGATAGCCTCAGACATAAGGTCAGTATTTAATTACATTAAAGAACATAATATTTTCATTTTCAATTCATTTTATTGTTTTTGAATCGTTCAAAAAATACATTCACAATTTATCAATATTTTTGTAAAATTTTATAATAATTAATACATAAGGGCTTAAATATCAAAATAATAATAATTTTTATTTTAAAATAGTACCCATAGGATCAAATATTTTGTTTGTATAAATTAAATTTATAAAACTAATATTTAATAATAAATAATAAAAAATTTTCATTAATTAATATGAGTTATAAGATGAATTAAAAAAAATCTTAAAAGAATGAATGCAAATTTATGTTCTCTAACCAGAAACTCTCAATGAATTAATAAATCTTTCGAATAGATTAAAATACTCAACAAATTTATAATATCAAATTTATCTTTCTTACCCTTTAAAAATTTAAAATTTAAATAGACTCCTTAATTTTAGAAATTTTTAAAGATAAATCGTACTTTGCCATTTAAGGTGTATTTATATACCATGTGTTTATAAATTTCTAAAACATCTAATAGTGAAATAATCTAGATTTATATTCTATAATATATGGTATGTAAGACTAAAATAAGTGAGTTAGGATTTATTTCCACATTTTAAACAATAATTTTTCACATGGTTTGTTTTCAATGTTTAAAGAAAACTTTGTTATGAAATGTTTCTTATTGCTCAAAAAAAAATGATGTATCTTTATTTACTGTAAAATACTGAACGTTCACCTAATCGTACTAATCTAATTTTACAAGTTTATGAAAAACTTTAACAACATTAAGTCTAAACCAATCAATATAATGACACTTCTCATCATGGAACTTATCTCTTTGTTCTCCCAAGCGATAGTAACAAATAGAACAAATAAATCGACATGACTGGCCTTTCTTGTCCATCCAATATTTGCGCTTTCCTTCTTATAGAATGATCTGTTTTGACACGGTGACAAAATATTTTAAAATCTCGAACATTTATTGACAGTGGTATTAATCATTATCGTTTGAATGAAAATCAAATAATAAATTGGATAATTGTGTTATTTTTTATAAAAGGATTATTAAATATCTTTTATAAATATTTATTTAAATTAACTACATCATGCAGAGATAAAAATTTAAAGTTCAAAGTTATTTGAGTTAATACATTTAAGTAATTTATTTTATAATTTTTAATCCCCCCTTAATACAATCAACAAAAATATATTTTTTTGTTAATAATTTCTTTACAACTTACTTTATATATATATATATATATATATATATATATTTAGTAACCAAATTTTAGTGCCACCTGAATTTTCTGATGGAAGTTTCTATAGAACCAACTTCAAAAATAATGAGAACTGCTGCTCTATACCCAATTTTTAATGCATTAATAGATATTTAGTTAAGTTTTAGTATTTCAATATATTATTGAAATTTTTCAATTTATAAATAGAAGGTTTATTTAATATAAATTTATTTAAATAATTTATTACTAATCATAAAAATATGAAAAATTTAATATCCTTATTTTAAATTATATATATTTAAGCAATTTATTTATATTAAATATTTAAACATGTGCTTAAACTATGTGTTTTAAAATTGAACTATGTGAGGCATAGCGTGCGATTTACTTTGTTTATAGTGTTTGATTCTAACACAAAGTCAGGGAAGATATTTACCATGGTGAGTGGATCATACATTATGAGTTTACCAAATCACTCTAAAATGCTTCTCTGTTAATTGTTATTAAGGAAATATTTTCTGGTAAACAAACTTAAAACAAAAGTTAAATATTTAAAATGTCAAATAAAATATAGGTGTATATTTTTGGTGTGTATACTTTTAAAATTTAAAAATCATCTAAATAATTTATCTAAAAATATCATAATTAGAATAAAGTTTTATTATTTATTTATTTTTTTTAATTATACATTATTTGTGAATATTTGAAAGATGTTTAATGTTAAATCTAATATTTTATTGAAACTATTCACATAAGACGCAACAGCATTTATTTTCTTGACAAAATATAAATAGATGAGTTAATTAAAAAGTAATTTGTCAATTGTAGACAGAAAGAACGCAACTCGACACGATTGGTGGGTTGCTCGTAGTTGACATCTCCGTCATCAGAGTGCGCTAGTGATCTACACCCTTAACTTTGTTAGAACAAGGCCGCTCAATAATTTATTAAAATTAAATTTATATAATGTATAAATGATATTATTTTTGTTAAAATTCATAATTGTTCATATAAACATTTTAATTCATAAAATCAATTTATCAAATAAAATAAAGAATAAATAATAAACTATTAATAAAGTATATTTGGCAAACCCGGTCCATTTTTTTTGCATTTCAATTTAACAATATATTATGATCTCTTAAGCAGTAGTTAAGCTATTTGTTTGTTTTTTATTTATTTAAATTAAATAACATTAAATTGTTTTTTAAACCAAAAGAATTAAATAAAATAAGCATTTTAGAGAAGAATTTAAAAGTCGAAATTTTCAAAGTATACTTCTAGTCTATTCATGACTTAATAAATAGAAAAGTATCCAACTAATTTTACCTTTTTTTAATATAACATTTATAACATGTATCATTTATTTATAATATCAGATTGAAAAATCTTTTGAATTGGTTATAAAAAAAAGATAGTATATTATATTATAAAAATGATATTTCATTCAGATGCTTTTAAAAGCCTTTGCATCTTTTTCTCGGCTAATGAGCCTGAAAGCTAAAACATGTCGTTTTAACTTTTTTAAACCACCTGTTGAAGTAATAATAAATAATTTAACAAATTTTCATTATCTATGTATAAAGTAGAATAAAGGAAAATGCTAAAATAACAAAAAGTGAAGGAGAGATTCATAATTTCCTTTAAGATTTAATGAATATTTCCTAAACTATAATTAGAATTTCAAGAACTAGATAAGAATTAAATTAAATTTCACTGTAACTTAATAGTAAATTAAAAATTAACCCGCGTACTTTGATAATTATGGGGTCGTTAACCTCGTTATTCTTTTATATTAAAGAAATAGACGTGTACATATAGAACTTGTAAAATTTTCCATGAAATTCATAATAAATATAATAATTAAGGGTATTTAATACAAAAATTGGTTAACAGTGATTTCAATAAATGAAAATAACAAATTCCTTATAGGTATGCATTCAAGTGTGTAGAAAAGTATTTCTGGTTGCATAACGTTCAGAAAAGTTTTAATAACTTAGAATTCATCTATATATTAAAATTAATAAATAAATTTAAATCTAAAATTTTTTTTCTGATTGCAGTTCTCCATTCAAGACAATGGCTCTGCCAAGTTCTTCCAGGGTGCTCTTCATACTCCTAATATGGGCGAAAAAGTCGCACAGGTCAGATTCTACATAAACCCTCCTCAATTTAATATATATTTTATATTTTTACTTACCATCTACCCATTTTTAAATTTATCATTTAAATATGAACTTTTGCAAATTGTTTTATAATTTTTAAAAAATTTTATTTAAATTTTTATTATATTTTTTTAAATATGCATTTATTTTAAATATAAATTTAAACAAAGTTAAATTATACCTACATAAATCGATACTACAATACTTGATTATATATATTAAGCAATAATTTATTTAATAAATTCAACAAAAAATTTTAATATTTCTTTTATTAATTATAATTATAGTTAATGTTATAAAAATTGATTGAGTCTTAGTATTACACTAATAATTAGATAATTCAATTTTGGCCTAGATAGTTTATCATAAATTGTTCATGTGTAGCGTGTTGTTACCGATTCACCCGTTTATTGAAGATGTATAATTTATATGTCAAGTCCTAAGGGAAATATAGAAAATTGCTCTGTTGAACTACATATATAATCTGTGATCACAAATGGTCACTTGTATACAATTCTAGCAGGATTTTATACCTCTTTTTGTCATGCTAGACACTCACCGCAACTAGATAAATAAGCTTTTATAAATGATAATTAAATACTTTTAGTTTTTAATTTCGATTTGATTTGAATAGAGAATTAAAGGAGTATAAATTTACAATTGTTGTTATGATATTTATTATTAGTTTATTATTAATTACTTATTTATTTTTTAATTTGCCAATATAAGCAAATATACAAAATAAATTTAATTTTAATTAATTATATTTTTTAATTAAATGTTTTAAAAATAATAAGGTAATATGTAGTAGTATAAATATAGTATGGTTTTGTACTCACTGCGTTGCTGTGGAGATCCGAAGAATCCTGGGCAATCCTGAGACCGGCACACGTCCGTACTGGACAATAGCCCGAGGCTAACACAGTTCCCGATATTAACCCTTGGTCACACGGACTAAGACCCAGAATCCCAAAAATATTTCCACCAAAATAATCTCTTGAAAATGGCGCCAAAATGGGTGCCGAAACGTCGAGAAAACAATATCACAAAAATACGTGATTATATCCCTGATAAATCTGATAGTAATAATATATATATATATATATATATATATATATATATATATATTTATATATTAACATACATATTTATAATTAAATTCACATTATTTTTAAATAAAATTACAAATAAGTCATTATCATTAATCAATATTTTAAATCAATCTATTTTTTTATATTTTTTTTAAGATAATTGTCTTCTGTTTTATACATTTCTTTAATGTCTTCTGCGTGAATCTAATCTGCGCTTTTTGCTTTCTTATCTAAAATCTATTTAGATCTTGATTTAAGAAAAGATTACTTTTTTATATAAGTAAATACAATATATATATATATATATATATAAAATCTTCGCTTCTATTGGTCTCAGATGGGGTGAGGTGCTTGAATACAAACAGGAAAAAACAGAATGTATCAAGGCTACATTCTTGTCAAATGATATTTACAGTAGTTAAAGAAGAAATAAAGGAAACTATTCCGGATGTCTTATACATTACAACTTCTCTCTCCTTATAAAATCATTATACTTATGTAGAAAATTAGGATTGTTCAATTTAATATCCTTATTTGGTCATAATATATTAATAAAATTATAATATTATAATCAGTGAGACCCCGCTTAACGGTGTTATGTTTAGCGCTGTTTCGGTTTAACGATATTTTATTTCCCGAAATTGCTCGCAACCCTATGGGGATTCCCCGAAATTGTGAACAGCGCTAGGTTTCCAAATAACAAGGAGTTAACTAAGCAAGAAGAAAAAAAAATATTGAAAGTAGTGATTTCTAAAAAGAGCAAAAAGAACTTTCGATGACCTTTGTAAAATGGAGTTTAACCACTATAACTGAAATTATAAACCAATTTGTTGAAAATGATCCAAATCATTACAGGAGTCCAAAAGCAAGACGGAGTGATACTTTATCCACTTATCAACAACTTCTAACAGAACGCAAAAGGAAAACACAAACTATATTAGATGTCTTCTTGACAAAAAAGCACAAAATTGGAAACAAAAAATAGATTGAATGATCTGACTCATTTATAATTTTATTTGTATTTATAAGTATTTTTGTTTATATTGTTTTTATTTTTATATGAAATAGATGTTTGGATTTATTTTTATGAAAAATAACATAATTATTAAATTTAATACCTAATCAATTTTCTATTCATCTTCCCTTAACGTCATTATTTACATGATAAGATAGCCTCGTTTAGCGCTGTTTCGTATTACGCTCTACTTTGATGGAACGTATCCCTTGCGTTAAGCGGGGTCTTACTGAAATTACATGAAAAAAGATACATGCACACATATACAAAATATTAACAAAATATTCTTGAGATCCAATTCTTCTATCATTGTTGTTTTTCTACAATATCAATCGCTATTCCAGACTCTTCAACTCTTGAATCAACCCCCGTGATGAACGATCCGGATCCCAGTAGCTCAGCCTCCCCCTCTTTCCATTGACTCCTTCAACCAATGAGAGCTGCTCCACGTCCTCCAAAATCTATCCCTGTGTCCGGGTGCTCATCTATTCAAAAAATCCATTTCTACACAACTCTGTTAAGAAAATATAAAATACTTTTGAAAAATTCTGAAGTTTAAACCAATAATAATCTGTTATGTAAGTTATTTGTGTTAAATATTAATAAGTTGACCTGTGGCCAGGTCCGAACCGACCGACTGTTTGAAATAAATTAATTTCCAGCTACAGAAACAATTTCAAATAATTTTAATATATCTATTAATGTAATAAAAAACAGATAGGCATACATAAATAATAAATATAAACATTTTTAATTTTATTTTATTTATAATATATATGCATGACCAGGCTGTGACGTCATGAATGGCTGGATGACGTCATATAATTTTAAATCAAGAAAAAACTAATAAATATGATTTTTCTCGAGGATAAAACCAATACAAAGTGCATGATTCGTGGTGATATATAAAAAAATCTCCTTTGGTTTGAAAATAACCCTTTCCTTCCTATCGTCGATCGCTAATACTACCACTTCCGGTTTCCGGAATTGCACCAAAAGTTGATCAATTCATCCCACTGATGCATTAAGTAAATATACCAAATTTCATCAAAATCGGTTGAGCCGTTCAGGCTGTACACATCTATACGGACGGACAGACATCATGCTAAAAATACTTTTTTCTGTTTAGAAAATGCATGATTCGTGGAGATATGTAAAAATCTCCACATGTGAAATTTGGTGTAAAAACAATACCTCCCTTACTATCGTCGGTCGGTAAAAATAGAATTTAATTAATGGCGAAAAAAAGAGAAAGTTCTTTTCTAAAACTTTTTTCAATTTTATATGATGTTTTTTTTATTTTTCTTTCACCTTTTTATCATTCTTTTTGTCAATCTTAGTGATTTTTTTCTTCTTGCAATTCATATAGACATAACTTTAACATTTAAATTTTATTGAAATAAAGTTATCGAATATATTAAGATCTTGTATCATCACTGTTGGAGAGTAACGGGTATAAATTTAATATATGCTAATGTAAATATTTTTTTAATTCCAGATTTTATTAATATTATAATTTAAATATGACGATATATTTACATTTAGTTTTATTTACATTTGGCCAATTTTAAATGAAAATTTAAACTGTAAAATATTTTAATATTTTACCTATAGAAATATTGATATTCCCGCATATAAGTATACAATTAATATTATATTTATCAGTATTATGTGAATAATATGAAAATTGAAAAAAAGAAATATTTTAAAGAAAAAAGAATGATTTTTCAAAAAAGTAAATATTTCTAAAATTAGTCTGAAAAAAAAATATAAAATGAAAGATAGAAGGAAGTAAATAAACATGAAGTGAAAATGGAGAAGTAAAATCTGATATGAGCTTCACTCAGTTCACCCAGTGAAACAAATTATTTAATTTTTAAAATATGAAATAAAAATGTGATGAACTTTCATGAAAACAGACTTGGCCTTTGTATAGGTATAAGTAAGGTCGAGAAATTTTTTTAAATAGCTATTCTGAGTAACCTTGCGAATATAAAACATTCATTCACTTGAAAATTTTATTTATTTAAAACGAATATTTATTTTATTATCCCATTTGCTTGAACTTGAATATATAATCACATAAGATACTATTGTTTATTTTAGTTATTATTTAAAAAAAAAACAATTCTTTTTCTTTATTTAAAACTTGACAAGAATCTAATTTTATATACAATTATACAATTATAATGCATTTGTTTTACGCATAAAAATCCAAATCAATATCTGTATTTTTTTAATTTGTTAAATAATTTATGTAGTGAAAATATAAAAAAATAAGCTGGAGTGTCTCCACTCGACTATCTCGCAATTTGAATTGGATTAAATAACATAATATATTATATTTAAATTAAATTTAATTAATTATAAATTATAAATAATAAAAATTAAACCAGCGCATGTTTGGCTCTTTATTGATGGCACCACGGCACGTGTTGGCGCGTGAGATTTGCAGTGTTAAAAAATTAATTCTGGTACTTTCAGCGATTCAATTAAGCTGAAATTCTATATATAGTAGTTTTATACAATTATTAATCATGTGAAAAATTATCAAACATATATCTTTATTTTTACGGTCACTTTAGAGGAAAAAAAATCAAAACGTTGTAAGTAATGACCCTCTTCCGGTTGAGCTACATTTCTCAAAAGTTGATAGAAAACTATAAATTTTGAATAATGTCCATGTACCAAATTTCATCATTCTAGCGCAAACCGTTTTTGCGTAATCTTGTCTACATACATACACACACACACACACACACACACACACACACACACACATATATATATATATATATATATATACACACACACATATATATATATATATATACACACACAGACATTTTTCTCAACCTTAGTGAAAATGATTCAGGAACCTTCAAAACGTATAAAAACATCAAAATCTCAACATCTAAAATTTTCGTGATCGCAATACTATCTTTACGAGATAGTAAAAAAATGAGAAATTTAATTCTCATTTTTTGTGTTTTTGCTGGTGGATACTTAAATCTATATCTACCTATCTATCTATCTATCTATCTATCTATCTATATCTATATCTATATATCTATATATATATATATATATATATATATATGTTTTATTTATTATTTTTTATTTTATATTATGGTATATTATTATATTATAATGAGAATCCAAAAATTAATTTTATATATATATATTTAATTTATAGTTATCAATATATATACTACTATTTTTACCATTTATATATACGAGATAGAAATATACATTCTATTTATTTATTTTATAGTTGAATGAAAATTAATAAAAAAATTAAACTATTAATATGTATAATATATAATTTTTTTAATAATTTATAATTGATTTTTTTAATACGTAGTTATCATTTAAGAAAATAATTAAAATGTTTTTTTTATTTTGACAAAAATAAAATATATATTTCATAATAAATAATGTTTTATAGATAATTCCATATATACTAAACAATTTAAATATTTTCTGGGAAATAAAATAAATAATACATATAATATTTGGAAATGGATTCTGGGATACGGTTCCTAGAAAATCTGGATTTAAGCCAAAAACGAGCATTGTTCGGTAAAATTCGTAACTAACGGGTGTTTATTGAACAACACACTTCAGCCAGCTAATCGAATAACCAGATAAGGTGATTTTTTTTTTCTTTGTTTTGTTTTTTGTTGTTCACTTGATTTAATCAGCGTACTCTGGTGGTGATCGAATGAAACTATTGAATTGAATTCTTGGAACACGATCCTGACACGAATGAGTGTTATGAGCTGCGTCAGCGTCCGTTCCATCCAACCCCCGAACGTCCGTAGCGTCGCCACTCATCGATATTTCACGCGGCTTGGCGCCGCTGGTTGTTTTCTACGACGTCGACGCTTTGCCGATATGATTAGTTGACGAGGACGCCACCAGGGGGCATGCAGGAACCGGCGCCGGGGTTGGCGACGCTCGGCGCCGCAGTCCGGTGCCGCAGCGCGGCCAAAAAGGGCAAACTAACGTTTCGCGAGCTGTAAATGTCTGTCATTTAACAATCGCACGTGTCATGTATTCGGTGCCGTGTATGTGTCTGTGCGTGTAAACAAACATCTTCCAAAATATTTTATGGATAGAAAGGATCGCATGGTTAAATGGTTCTTCCACCTCCATCGAGATAATTATATTCTCGATCTATAACTCCTTTCAATAATTAATTTGCACCATTGGGATGCATCGAGAATTTGCCTTTTACTGCAACCTACCAAGGTTTCTATTGGAATATTTAATTAAATTTGTTTTTCAATTTAAACCAAGTATTATTGATTCTTAGAACAAGCAAACTCATTTAAACTAATAATTTACGATTAATTGAATTTGTTAATAACAATAGCGTCCGATTACAAAGTTACCTCGACAATAAAAAATCCCACACATTTGAAGTTTATTCTTCTATAAAACAAGCTACTAGAAATCGTTTATTTATTGATGTTCTTTGGTCGGTAAAACATTAGATTTAGGTTATAAGTGTAATAAAGTTTAGAAAAAGCAATTAATTTACTAAGTGAAAGTAAACTAATAGTTAATCTAATACAACAAACATTGTTTGAGTAATAATAATTCATTAAGAAGTTTTACGAGTAGGGACCTAAAGACGCATATTTTGATTTTTAAAAAACACAAACAAATAAATACGTATAGTATACTCTTTTTGAGATCCTTTTGAAAAAATATAAAAAAAAGTGACCAGAACTCGAGTGATTTTACAATAATAATCACTGTGATATCTGACTCTGTAGTATAATAATTGAACGTATTTATATTTGAACACAAAAACAGTTTCAATTTCAAATCTAATACAACAACCACTCCCTTTCATTAAATAAAAAGACTCCACCTGACTATCCTGTTGTTGTTTTCTTGACCTAAGGACTGATTTTGTTTTCAGACCACAATCAAACCAATTTTTCGTAGATAGGCGTACATTTTCCTATTTATTTTTATTGGCAGTTGTCCGTCAGTTTGATCGGCGACTCTTTTCCTTGGCGCTGTACCAATTTTGAAAATTTTCGAGGACACCTCATTCCTCTATTCACAAAACTACTCTCCCATTTGAATACCTTTTTGATTGATTCATTAGAACTTTTAAAATATTCTCTTTCAAGTGACAAGGCATTAAATTTTATATTCTTGATTAAATATATATTTATCTATATTATCACAAATTTATTCATTCATGTTGAGAGTCATCTAAATTATTACAGAACATTTAACTAATTTGATTGCTTTATTTACTTTTGAAATTTATTATTTATTTATTTTTTTAAATTTAATGTAATTGTCCTAAAAATAAATTCAAAACAAAAATAATTTGGAAATAGGTTATTTCTTTAGATTAAAGATTTTGTTTTGGATCCTAAAAAAATCATTTAAATTATGATAAAACAAAGTAAAAAGTATTTATAAATTGATCTGACATTTAAAAGAAATGAAAAATTTTCAATAAAAATAAATTTTGTAAAAATTTGAATTTGAATATGTCAACAGAATTATTTTATCAAAAAATTAAAATACATTTTGACTTTCAAAGATTATGCTTAATATTCTATTTTATGAATTTACAATTAAAAATAACGAAAAAAAATATATTCTAACTGCTCCGAATAAATTTCCCCTCCCCAAACTCTCTTACTCATTTGAATTATTTTTGTTTGTTAATAAATTGAATTTTTTTAATTAAATTATATTTACATTTGTAAACATTTTTTATTTTATTGGATATTTGAATATGCAACAGAATAAAAAAATCCCATTAAAATGTATAATAGATTAGGAGTCACGAGGCATTTAGCTGGAAAAATGAGAATTTAGAAATGAAACATTATACTTAACTTTTTTTCAAACCAGTATGGCGACGTTTCGGTCCTCTTCAGAAATTTAATAATGAACAATATATACTACATATATATATGTTAAATGCTATGTTTGGCTCATTCTACTTTATGGAGTAGAGAGAAGACTGAAGACTGAAGACTACTAAAATAAAGCGACTTGAAGCCTTTGAGATTTGGACCATTAGACGAATGTTCAGAATTTCTTGGGTTTATCACAAGTCACAAAGAAAGAGTTCATGATAAGATCCAACATTCGTCGTCAGCTAATTAACGTAGTCAAGTGCCGGAAAATCTCGTTCTTTGGTCACATTCTGCGGGGTGAAAAATATTGCTTTTTGTTATTGATTCTGAAATGAAAAATTGAGGGCCTCCGCGGAGTAGGAACAAGAAAAATTTCCTGGTTGAGAAATATAAGGGAATGGACGGGCATGCGAAGTGTCAGTGAGCTCAGGAAAATCTTCACCAGATTAGAAGAATACCAATATATATATATATATATTCTTCATTATTAAATTATTATTATTATTATTACATATATATCTAGTATATATATTGATCATTATTCTTCCCCAAATGCGAAATATATCAAAACCAAAGTTCTCAACTGATTTGCCATTAAAGTTGATCAAAAGAAACTGTTAATAGGTTTAATAACTCAATTAATTCTATAATTTATTTTATTATTCAATTAATTTTAAATTTATTAAAATGAATTATATATTATATATATATTAGTTATTTGAATAAATAAAGTTATAAATAATTATTGGATACTTTAAATAACAATAATGTTCTCGTTATACTTAAAAAATGTTTACTATTTTCAAACAAATATTATATTTTTCCCCAAAAAGTTTTTATAATAATAAAATATAAGATTGCAATGTTACAATTTTTAATATAATATTCTCTTTATTAATTTTGAAAAAATTATATCCATACCTATATTATTATTTATGATGATATTATGAATTTAAATATGAAATCGATATACCAATTTCTACATGATACGTGTTAAATTACACGCATTTACACATAATTACATACATTTTGAAATTACAGAATAAAAATCCTTTGATATTTTTATTTTAAATTATAATAATTAAATATAGATTATATAGAGTTTCCCAAACTTTTTTAAGCCATGCCCCATCAGAACTTTAAAAAATTTAAAATCTACCCCATGTTATATATGCATAATTTTTAATTGTTTACTAAGTAGTTTAAATGACCACTAATACACTTACTAATACTTATTTAATATTTAAAATATAGCAATACAATATTTATAATAAATATAATATTTTGTTGATTATATTCAAACAGACTTGACAATTATTACCTATTATATTATTATTATTTGTTATCAGATTTATAGGATATGACAACTCAATTTAATCCAATCTATCAAATGATATTGGCTAATAAAACCAATAATTTTATAATAATGATTATTATGCTTTTGATTTCCTGCTTAGCCTTGATTTCCATGCATTTGATTATATATATATATTCAATATTTGTTATCCTTTATTTGTAGTTCCCATTTGATCTATCTCCAATCATGGTGATAAGTTGGCTTATCACTTGACCTTGAAATAACCATTGAATTGACTGAATGATTGAGAACACTTTATGAATTAATAAGGAGGGGATTAATGCAGACATTTCCTGAAATCAATCATCAACCGAATTGAAAAAGTGATTGAAGGAATTCGAATAATGCTTTGTATAATATTTTTATAGAAATTGAGTTAATTACTCATTTTTACATATCATTTAAAATTCCTAGTTAAAAAATATTTAATTTTTATATATGAATCGTTACATTTCAGTCAAAAAAAACGCAATTAAAATGAATTAACAATAACATAAACATAGGAAGCAATTATATTTATTTGTTTTTGTTTTAAAAAATAAAATACCTATTTGGATCTTCGCAGTTTTCTATATTAAACAGATTCAATGGATAAATAATAATAATAATAGTAAATAAATGATTATCGGAGATTAAAAAGCATGTCTTCTTTACTACTATATTATTAAATCCCAGGCAAGGTGGTGTTGGTTGAACCTCGATAATAATATTCTGATATTATCTAATTATTGTTTGAAATAATTCATGATGTTTATCGAAATTAAGTTTTAAGCTTCAAGGCAATAGTTTAAGTCAATTAATAATTAAAATAAAAATGAATAATAATATTCTCTTGGTGAGTAAAATGATTCTCAAATTGCAATTTGTTTTGTATTTGCTTTTAAATCAATTTATTTTATAAAATATTACTTATTATTAAAATAATTTATCTAATTGGATTTTTTTTAAATTTTAAAAATATGATCCAAGATTAAGATGAGGAAAATTCTCATAGGATATCAGATTTAATAATTGTTTCTCTTTTTTCGAGATTAATTTTTCCTTATAGGGGTAATTTTCATGCTCTAAAAGAAACCATTTAATTTTCAAAGTATTGTTATAAGAAATATATTATTTTCATCTGAAAATAAAAAAAGAACATCAAAGAAAGTAGGATGAGTTAATGTATCAAATTGAGTGGGAAAATGGAACAATGCAACCATTTGGCATTAACCTATAAAAAGGGGGGTATCATAAATTTACAGAGATATTTCTTTTTAGGCTAGAAGCCAGTCTGCTCCCAAATGATTAAGATCAGTTCAATAAAAGTGAATTAATACTTAAACTCTCTCTCTATATAAATATAAGTATATACTTATATTTATGTTAAATATTTATGAATGTAAAATAATATAACATTTTTTTTTGTGGTTATTTTCTTATGTATTATATTATTATACATATAATTAATATTATTAAGTGATTAAAAACAAAATAATTCCGAATGATGAATTATCAAAAATTATTTGACACTTTTGAAATATAAAAGATAATAGTAGTTATAATCCTTTACTATCTAAATTTTATCATTTTATTTACAAATTAAATATTTGATAAAAAAATATCTACATTTTAAGGATTATTTAAATCTTGTCAGATATAAAACCATGTATATGATTTATTTGAGAAATATTTTATATATTGAGTAAAAAAAGATTATAATAAATAAATAAATCAGTAATAAAATAAGAGCACCTAATAGATAAAAACAGAGATACTCCCAGGATTAAAATTAGAAAGCGGGAGAGGCATAAAAGGGTCATTCAGGTGTAACATTTTAGAACGGAAAAGTTGAATGAAGTAAAATGTTATGTTAATTATTATAATTACATTTATTTCTTTTCATCCTTTTCTAACAATTTAATAATAATAAAAATAATTATTATTTGCAGTTTCTAGGAGGTTTATGAATAGAAAAATGAATTTGACTAAAAAATTATGATTTTAGCTGAAAAAAACAGAATTTTATCTATTTATAGTTAGAAAAATTAATGTTGACATCTTTTGCTTTAAAAGAAACTTGCCTCATAACATTTTTTATTTTCGTCCGATAAAGGAAAATAATTTTTTTTTCAAAAGTAGATTCTATATTTGTATTTAATGTTTATTTTATTTTATTTATTTATTTTTTTTTTTTGATATTTGTCCAAGAAAACTGAGAATGAAAGTTTAGTAATTTGTTTTCAAAAAAAATGACAGTGGATGTTTTATATAAAGGAATCAGATTTGTAGGAGTGGAAAAAGTTGAAAACATAAACAAACATACATGGATATAGAATTTTTTTTATTTTTAAAGGTTTAAAAATATTTTTAATTTAAATTTAGTATTTTGTGAATATTTGATATTTCTTTTACAAAAAAAAAATATTAATTTAATTTTTTACAATATATAGATCAGTAAATGAAATTTTCTTTCATATTTATGAAAAATCCTTTATCTTCTTTGATCTTTAATTCTATTTAAACTTTTTTTATAGTTTTTAAATTATTCTGTACAGTGGTTGATTTGTGGGTTTTTTTTTGTTTGCCCTCAGAAGATTTATAATTCATGTGATTTTTTATACTCTCTTTTGTCTCTTACAATTGCAATTTGCTTAGAATTTTGTATCATCTTTTTTATCATCATTTTAATAACATATTAATATATTAATTTGCTTCTTGTATTAGGTCGTTTATTATGTAATCACTTTTATTCTTTTCAATATTCAAAAAATTATTTATTAAATAAAGTAAAATATTAATTAAATAAAATAGCTATATAAATAAACATTAATAAACATTTCAATTATTGAAAAATTTTAAAGGGCGTGTTTTTTAATACGATAGTTCTTGGCACATCGTTGTAATGCGGATCATCATATCTCCAATTGTATTCTATTTCAATTCTTTCATATATGATTTTTATATATCTTCTTGGCATATTCACTACATTTCCCAAAAATTATTTATTTAATAATTTTATTACTTTTATTCATGCTAAATGTAGTAAAACTCATCTTAAATTTTATAATTTTATCATTTTAACCATATTTTACTTAGCCCATGAATTTCTTAATTATGTAAAAACTCCGCCCTGCTCCAAAAATATCACATAATAATATTTTCGGCACATAAATGTTACGAAGAGATTTATTTACAAAGACCGAAAATCTACATAAATCATGGTCCACGCCTCCCATCCATAGAATATCTTATTAAAGTTTGTTAATTAAAATTTATATTAAATTATTGAACTTGGCAATATTTGATTCCTTTCCGATTGAATATTATAACCTTCCTGGTTAAATTGTAATTAATTATATAAACTAAAATTAAACTTAAGAAACTTTATTAAAGACACATGATGTTTCTAGTTTCCATTTGATTAATCTTTTTTTTTCTTTAAAGATATTTCGAAATTCAAAAAACTGAGAAAAAATATTCTTATTAACGTTTCTTATTAAATTTTTAAGTTTAATTTTAGTTCATATAATAATAGATTAATATCTTCATTGAGTACCTATTATGTTTCTCTGACTTTGTACGTCCCACGCAAGGACAACGCCTATCAAGCCGGTTATATCAATGAGGTGTTCTATGATCAGTAGAACGGGTCCTCTCAACCTTTACCTTGATTTTCTTGATCGGAGGCGCTATCAAGTAGCTTTTCCCCAATGTTGTTCCCGGAGGCTGGGTTGACTCCGTTCCATAGACCCCAGCTAGGGAAATTCCCTTGTCAGGACCGGGAGTTGAACCTGGGACCATGTGAATGTGAGGTAGGTTCGCTACCCACACACCCAATGGCGCCCTATTATGTTTCTATGAATTTCATAAATTATAATTAATAATAATAATTGTAGTTAGTAAAGTATATTAATAGTAGTTTTGAAATTGGATTATGTTAAATTTTGATGAAAGACTTAAATTTACCTTTTGTTGAAATTTCAATCTTCCTCTATAATTGATTATTAATTCTTCTCCATAATTCATGATTCAATACAATCCCTATAATATTCTCTCTCTCTCTTTCTCTCTCTTTCCTTAATATGTTCACATTTATATATTCCATTGTTAAAATTAATTTGATCAATTGATGGATTTCAATTTATCTCTTAGTGAGCTAGGTATTGAAATGTTTATTCATTAAATGAATGATTTTATAGATTTCATATAAAATATAAGAGATACATATTTACCAATATTATTTTCTTGGAAGTTATACGAAGTTAAAATAAAAACCATAAGGATTTATTTCAATTAAAAAATATATACTTGACCATTTGTTAAATAAGCTAGAATACTTTTGTGAAAAATTTAATGAGGACATATAATTGGAAATTCTTTAATATTCTAAATGCAAAAATAAAAGAAAATAAAATAAAATAAACTTGAAAATGAATATTATAGTGATGATTTGTTTGTTTTTTAAAACTTCTCGCTTTTATTTAATTATTTATTATTAAAATATAAAATAATAATTAATAAAGGAAATGTATGAACAGATAAAAAGGATGATACATGAAGCAGCTTACGAAGTTCTTGGTAAACAACAGGAAACCAAGTTTATAGAACAAAAGAACTATGGTGGGACGAATCGATTGAGAAACTGGTAAACCAAAAAAAAAACAAGCCTATATGGAATGGCTGAATGCAAAGTCAGATGAAAAATGCAACTTATATCGGGCTAAAAGAAAAGAGACACCAAATGCTATAACCGAATCAAAATCGACCACATAAGGAACGATAGAATAAGAGAAATGAAGGGTTTAGAGGAAGATATCATTAGCAAAATTGAAACCAAGCGATTGCGGTGGTATGGCCATCTGATGAGGATGGATGACAGTCGATGGCCGAAACGAGTGTGGCAATGGGTTCCTGTTGAGAAAAGAAAGCTCGGACGACCCCCAAGAACCTGGCATCAGGACGTGCTCAGTGCGATGAATACCCGGGGACTTCAGGAGGGAGATTGGAATGAAATAGGACGAGGTGGAGAGCGGGATGCGATAGGCGGAGTCATCCGTAGAAGTCGCATATATATATATAAAAAATATTAAGAAATTGATTGTTATTAGTTTATTTTATTATATCCAAAATTTTAATTTCTTTTTTTTTAAATAATCTCTAAAAATTATTATTTTAGTATAATATAGTTTTACATATTTTGAAAATATCTCTATTTTTAAGTGCATCAAACAAACATTTAAATTGGCAATTTATATAATTTGTGTTGATTGTGATTATATGAGGATTATTATATATATATATATATATATATATATACCTATAAATAATTAATAATATAAATAATCTGCTCATCCAATTGAAATTTAAATTCTATAATTTGAAATTTTTTAATTATTTCAAAATTACAAAATATAACACTAATATTTAAAAAATTGATAATTATATTATGTCTCAAAACAATTCAAATATTAATCGGCAGTTCCTATAAATCCCAATCCTTACCATTAATTATCATAATTTGGTTAAAATAACGTGAAAATTCTTAAAAATTATTAGAAAATGAAAATTCCTATTTTGTAAAGTAATAATTGTTGAGATTTTTTATTTAACTATTCATCTAAATAAGTGTGTCATGGTTTTTTAACGATTTTAAAAAAATTAATTTATAGTAAAAATAAAAATATACTAACTAAATAAATCTGTATATAATAATTAATTAATCTAGATTTATATTTAACTAGCTGCTCAGAGCTCCTTCGTCGCACTTCACATCTAGACGGGGGCTCCGCCCCCTGTACCCCCGAGTGGTACATAGTATTTGGTTGAAAGTAGTAAAAGGTTTTCATCCATTTTGTTTCAATCAATGTATAACATAAAACATTCATTTCTTATTGTGTGATTATTTAAAATATATTTTAATTTAATCAGTAAATTAATTATATATATTTTTATTGAATATGTTATAACTATCTACTCGAAAGTTCTTGGCAGCTACAACCACATTTCTCCAAGTGTCCTTATCCTGAGCCTCTGTTCCATCTTTCTTACGTCATTCCCTGGTGTCCTCATCTTTGGCCCATAAATGCTGGGAAGAATCCTATTCTCAAATACTCTGAATCCACTCTCATCTCCTAAGATCATAGACCATGTCTCACACTCATATAATACAACAGACAAAATAATTGTTTTATATATTTTAATTTTCATTCCCTTTTATAATAATTTTGATGAGATAACCCTCTTTACTGAATGATAACAGGCGTTTCCCGATTGCAACTTCGATTTAAATTCTTCTCAAATATTATTATCCTTCGTGATTACATTCAATTTTTCTACATATTCAAATTCTACATTTTGTATGTTAATACTGCTCCTGTTTGTTTCTAAATATATTTATTTATCATTATTAATTTCAAACCTCATCTCTTTTCCTACCTCGATTAATTTTTCCTCGCTATCTGTAATTGCAATTGCCGAATCTCCTATTATATTTAAGTCGTCTGGGTCACCTAATATTTTACAATTGATTTCCGCATCTTACTCTTTCTTTACTACCTTCAAGATATATTTTAAGATCAAAATTTGAAAAAGTTTATCCGGATCTATTGAGTCATGCGTAGGTTTTACTAAAGTCTACAAATAATTAGTGAACAGAGATATTGAATTCGCGGTTTTTTTAATATCTGTCATAATGAAAATATCTTAATTAATGTTGATCGATTTGGCATGAACCCGCAATGATATCGTCTAATATTTCCTCCGCCTATAGTTATAAGTATGTATATGTTATAATAGAGTATAATATTTCTTGATCATTTCATTTTGATATTTTAATTTCATTGCTTGATTTTTATTGAATATTTTTAATTATAATAAAATTTGAGAAAATGCAAAGTTAGAGACTTGAGACAATTTATAAAAATTAACGGAATAAAAGTATTGATAAAACTAAAGATAAATTAACAATATATACATTCATTAATAGTATTAATTTAAATTAATGGATTTATTTGATTTTTTATTATTAAGTTCATTTATTAATTTTTTTAGATCATAGTTAATTCCCTCCCTTAAAATAAAAGAAGTATTCAAATATAGAAAGAATAAATACAAAATAATTTAAGTTAAATATGATTTAAATATTTTATTATATTAATTAAAATGAGAACTTTTAGAATAAATTATTTAATTGAAATGATATTTGAATATTAGAATTTAAAATAAAAAGTTAAATATTATAATAATTCTTTGATTGCTAGTTATATACATTGTGTAAAATGAGTCCGCCAGTCAGTGGGCCACGCCTGGCTCTTGAATGAACAACACGGAGTACTATATAAACTTTAAAAAATTAAATTCTTCGGTTATTGATTAGAATTAGATATTAATAAAATCTATAGCCTATCTTACCATAGAGGTATATAAGAATATTGTGATGTAATTTCATAGAAATCGTTTTTTATTTTTTGATGTTTATAATTCTAAATTACCGGTAAAGTGTCGGTCAAGTAGGAAATTTCTTTTTTGTTTGTTTCTATGACAGCAAAAAAGTAAACAAATTACATACATATATATATACATACATACAAACACTCTCCTTTATATATATAGATTTACATTATTGTAAATCTATATATATACTTTTATTATTATTTTCTAAAGTTACATATTTATAAAAAATCAATTTGTATCCTTAAATAGTTAAAGCCCAGAGTTATTCTTTTTGTCATTTATGTAATCTAATAGTTTTGAATTTCGATGCTAAATGAAACAGAGTTTAATTACATTAATAACTCCTCAATTAATAATTCAGTCTCTCTTACTTAAAACTTATTTAGTCCTAAATTAATATAACGTAGATAACTAAATTTATTAATTTTATTTATTAAATTTATATAAAGTACAATTATAAAATATTTTTTATACAAATATTAATAATATATATAGTTTCGTTTTTATATAAACAATCAATTTTATCCCTGTTTGTTTCTTTTTTTATATTTTCAAAGTTCACTTATATTTGCAATCGTTGATGAGCTCAATTGATTATCGTTGGAGGAAACTCCTTTTAGGCCGAACCATTACTTTGTATATATATGAATAGAAATCTTTGTTTATGATAGTAGGAATGGATACATGTCCTTCAAAATCAATACTTGCCACTTCAAGAGTGACACAATTACTCCAAATGATGAGAAACAAGGGATGGCAAAGTGTACGGATGATTAAATTAATTAAATACAAGAACACAATAAAATTAAATACTTTCAGAAATATTTTAAATAGAAACAATTATAATTTAAATGAATTAAATTAATTTAATTATTATTTACTATTATGTTTCAAAACAACAAAAATCAAATCAAGTATATCCATTAAAAACTTGAAAAATAATGAATCAAAATAAAATAATTAACATTTATAAAAGCATTTTAATTACTTTACGAGGTGAAGATTAAATAGAAGAAATATATCATTTCTTTTTTTTAAATTTTTTTTCGCTAATTGCTTATCTTCATGAATGAAAAAAAAAACTTTTTAATTAAACTATTCTAATTAAATTTTAGTCTATCTCTGTGGCTCTACAGAACTCAAAAGTTCTTGGCCACAGCAACTGCATTTCTCCAAGTATCCCATCCAAGTCCTTGGTCTTCCAACCGGACGGTTCCTAATAGGTCTACTCACCAATAAATTTTCGCCACTCTATGTGTGAAATATTTTAATAAGAAAATAATAAACTTAAAAAGTATACAATATAATAAGAATAATTTTTTAAATAGACACTTGATAACAATTTAAATTTATTGTTTTATTTATATACAGTATTTGTTATACAATTAAGAAGATGCCAAAAATGAACCTATGTCAAAGATAACAAAAACTTCACCGAGGGTTTAATGAAACAATTATTTTTATTAAATTGTATAATTGATTAGATTAATTTTAGTTTACATATTCATAATTATATTAAAATATTATTTGAATAATAAATACCTAAAATTTAAAAATATTTGTAAATATTTTTACATATTTATTATGGATAATTTTCCATTTTCAATTGCATATGTTTTATTTTTAAATTAAAATAATATATTGAATCATTTCATTTTTTCCATATTATTAATATTTCACTGTATTTATGTAATATGTGACATTGGAATTTGAATAATGATAATATTATTATATGCCTTTAACCACCTAATAATTCAATAAACGTTTTTCATGATTTATTCATATTTTAATTTAAAAAAAAATTGAATAATTTTTTCTCCCCATGGATCGCACCTTCAATAAATATTAAGCAAAAATAATACGGAGGTAGGGAGGGGAGATAGGCCGCAACTTTTATTCCAAATGTTCTTTCCCTAGCTGTGACGTCATGAAGGGCAGGGTGTCGTTTAAATTAAGAAAAAACTAATGAAGATGATTTTTCCCAGAGATGTGATCAATAAAACTCAATTTTTCTTTATAAATACTATCTCTGGTGTGAATTTAAAAAGTTTCTGAGAACCCATTTACATATATACAAACAATTTTAGCTAGCATAATAAGATAAGATATATTTTTTTACAATTATTGAAATGATGGTTTTGTAAAAAACGGTAATTGAGGTTGTTGAAGTTGGAAATAGAATTTCAATTAACAATTGAATGTATCTTTTAACTGGATAAATGAATGTAATAATATTAATATTTAATTCTTTATTGATTTTTTTTAAAATCATTAAATGGAAAGTGTTAAAATGTCTCCTAGGACAATTTTTACATTTTTTTATTGGGGCTCAGATGTCAATATAAATATTGATCTAATAATTTCGATTATTAATTTATGTTCCAAGGGAGAAAGGCGCTGCTAAAGATGGGACCACTCTATTAAATATTATCAATCGTTTCATCAAATTTGAAGAAAGTTAAGTCGATTGGTTAAAAAAAACATAATTAAAGATTGATAACAAATAACAAGAATTTTGTCTCACTGTTAAATTTTTAATTGGATTTATATTTATTCTCTTTTAAAGAATCAAAGAAAGTTTGAGATAAAAATTAAGCATTAAGGTTATTCATATTAATTTATGACTTGTTTTTCTTCTTTATTTTTCTAATATATATATATATATATATATATATATATATATATTCGCTTCAAGCTATAATTTTAGGTTTTGTTTTTTCTCTCAATTTTTATATTAATTTATTTTTTTCAAAAATATAATTATTTTATTTCTTTAATAAATTTTCAATATTTACTTTAAACTAAATCATCCCGAATTTAGTTATAATGCTTTCATTCATAAAGAATGAAGAAGATTTAACAAAAATTTCGGTCTGAGGGCGTGGTCCTAAATAGAAATCATTCCCAAGCTTTCTCTACTCGTTGAATCTTTTGAAATTATCGAAAGGATTGATAAATTTTAATTTTATCAAAGAGAATAACAATTTATTTATTTAAATGTTTTAAATGTTTTGATATAATTTTTTTTTCTAAATTTATATTTAAATTTAATCAAGCATTAAAATTAAAATCTCAATTTGATATTATTTTAAAAAACAACTATAGGATATAAATTAAAATTAGTTAAATTTAATTATTATCTAGTTTAATGTTTTTAATTATTTATTTAAAATATAAAAAATGGAAAATATTCAAAAATTAATTTCAAATGAAAATATTTTTATATTAATAATAATAATTATATTATATATTATTATTATATTATTAATATTATTTGCTTGAATTTATAATCGATCTTAGCAAAGTGACTTCATTTTAGTTCTGTTGGTGGATTTTATTGATTCGTTTGCATTTCACACACTCAGTGTCATTTCAGAAATCAATATTTCCATGTTTTCAAACATTTCCATTTCATGAAATGTATTACATTTCTTTATTTTATACCTATTATTATTATTGTTTTTTTATGAAATAAAATCCTCAAAAAGAATCACAAATTTGATACAATACTTCTCTATTTCTCCTTTCCACGTTCGCTTGACTTTAGTTTTATTTGATCTTAAGGGATATTTTATAAAAGTATAAGACGATAAAAAAGAACTTTTAAAAGTAAAATCCAAAATTAGATTTATGTAAATTTTAATAAAATGTAACATATAATGTTAATATAATCATATATAATATTTATTTATTAATCAATAAAAAAATGCCATATATTTTTTAAATGATCAATAGTTACAACCGAATGGAACATAGAATTTGATGAATGAATTATAAAATATTCATGTGGTAATAACACACGTTTTATTACATATGCTTTAGGGTTGTAAATAAATCTGTTTTTTTTTGAGAGCATTAAATACATCATTCATTCTGGAACTCTCACAACGATGGATATTGGATAAACCTTCTGTCAAATTGTTTAACTATCGCATTACAAAAATAATATTATTAAACGAGCTTTGCTATTTTAGAATGAATTTGATAAACCCCTGAAAATTGTCTTTATTTTATTACAGTGAGAAAGATAGAAAGAAATTTTCTAACTTAATAATATTATTATTAGCTATATATTATATATAAATATAATGTATGTATACCAAAATATATAATGTTAATATAATCATATATAATATTTATTTATTAATCAATAAAAAAATGCCCTATTTTTATATTCCAATTTTTATAGACATTTTTTCTTCAAAATTGCTGAAAATAATTGAACAGAAGATAATTGAACATTAATTTATAAATTTTAAAATTATCAATTATTCCTTTATTTCTCTTGATTTAATTATATTATGACATTTTGGCCAAAATGACTAACGAGACAATTTATTAAAGTAAATAAATAATAATTATCTTGCACATGGTTTATATATGTTGGGAGTTAGAGAGAGAGTATAAAAATCAAATAGACATATCATTAGATGACAACATGAGAGAGAAATATATATAATACAAAAACAAATTACAAGATAATTTAAATATTATATAATTTTCACATTAATTTATAAATTATTTTATTTGAATTTATTTTAAAAATGAGAATGAATGAAATTAAAAAAAAATTATTTATTTTCTAATAAAAATATGGAATTATTTAATCCAGATTGTTTTTTCTCTTTTTGTTCTTTATCTCAACCACCCACTAGTTATTTTTCCTTTCCGAATGTTGTCAAATAATTTTTCTTACCAGAGTATCAATTTAGAGAAGAGTAAGAATTATTTTTCTTCATAGATAAGAAGTATAATAGATTTTAATTAAAATGCAAATGAGAAGAATAAACTCTTATGTGTGGATAAATTTATTTTATTGAACACAAATGATATAAAAACAATATTTTAAAATTTTTATTAGCTATAGTTATACTTTATTTAAATAAATATTATTGTTTCATTATAGTATATGAAAATAGATTCTTATTTAGTGTTTGAATTATTAAATATTTAGTCTAATTCTAATAAACCATGCATGAATACATTTTTAGATAATTTCAATGTACCAAAATTTAAAATAAAATATCAAGAATCAATAATACTTAAGATATAATTTATCCAATATTTTTTTAAGTACTATCAATGAAATTTAATTTAATTTATTATTTACATTTTATATATTACTAATTAAGTATTAAAAAAATAAATTTAATATCACTAGAATGTATTTTTTGAACTTTTGTATTAATAAATTATTGTTATTTTTTTAGGTAAAGGCATATTCTTTAAAAAAATTTGAAAATTGATTAGCTAGCATATGGTATCAGAAACAAAAGAAATATTATTAGGAATAATTGTAATAAAACAACGTCCTGGGGTTGTTTTGCCTTTCAATTTAAAATAAATGTTTCTGTCTTTGGAATTTATTTGTGGATTATTTATACATGTTTTTAATATATTCACAATGCAGTATGGCCACCATTCGAATGATATATATATATATATATATATAAAATTATTAGATATATATTATATAAACATTATAGGAAATAAACATGTATTTTTCTCCAATACTTTTGATGTACCTATATCTTGTAAAGGCTTTGAACAAGCCCAAAGCTCCTTCATATATAATCTAAATTATAAAATATAAATATTAATATTTGTGCTCTCCAAAAAACATTTATAAAATATTTAGACATATTTAAATAGAATATACAGGGTCCGCCATGTAACATTTTTTTTTAAATGCAATAAAACAGAAACGGTTGGATGAATTTTCAAATTTATTTTTTCATAGTGAAGTAGAGACCTTCCGATTATTTATGAAATGCTACTTCATTCAAATGGCTTCCTCGGTTGGCCTTGCAGTACGCCATACAGTCGGTCCAATTTTTGAGTATATTTGAACTAGCATTTCATAAATAATAGGAAGGTCTATACTTCACTATGAAAAAATAAATTTGAAAATTCATCCAACCGTTTCTGTTTTATTGCATTTAAAAAAAAATGTTACATGACTGTATATATTTTTGATTTTTAAAACACTTTTCTATTCTGAAAAAAATCATCATCTTTCGAAAATATTCTAATCATAATAAACTTTTTAAAATAGAAAAATATATTTCAATTTTCAACGGAAATGAATACCAATATAGATCATAAAATAGAAAAAAATGTACTTATCTCGTGGTAATGTTATTATAAATTTTAAAAATAAATATTTTTTTTTGTTTTAATTGATTCTATATTTTATGTAGATTTGCCATGTCGAATAATAATACCAGACAAGATGTTTTATACTTTATTACGACAAAACTTGGCTTTCCAAAATTATAAATTTAAGAAATATAAAAAATAAAATCTAATTTTAGAATATAACAAATTGCATGAAACATGAAAAGAACTATTTTCTTACTAATAACTAATTTAAAATATTTTGTTTATACTCTCTTTGGTATAATTAAAGTAAGTCTGAATATAATTAAAGTAAATTTTTTTTTCGATTATAACACTTGCACACTAGTCAGCGGCAATCAAATTGTTGAGTTGATTATCGTCAACAGCCAATTGTCACAAAACTTCTTAACTGTCTTCTCTAGTTGACTAATGAGCGGTCTTATAAGTTATTTGTTGGATTATCTGCTTAGTATGCAAGTCATTAGAGAAAACGGGTTGCATAATTAATAGGCGGGTTTATTTTTTTATTGTGATTAAAACATTTTCATCAGTAATTTATTAAATTAAATATCATAAAAAGTGAAATAAACAAAAAGAAAATAAATTATTTTTATTAGTAATAATGAGAAATTATTTTATATCTAAGTTTATTTAGGATACATTATTATACGTAAATTTTAAAATATTTATTATCTACGTATAAATTTTGAGTTTTCTTTCGAAAAAAATTTCACATATTGTCAATTTTTTGAGCTATTAAGAATAAAATTATTGATTTTTATAAAAATTTCGAATTATTTTTACAAGAGAATCAAATTGATTTTTTTGACATGAACTAAAAAGAAACGAATCCATTTTATTATTTTATAGATTCTAAATTTGATGATTCTACGCGTGTCATAATATTGAATCAATCATAAATCACGAGCAATCAAAATTTTGATGAGATATGATTGCCTATCATATCCGAAAGAAACTCAATTGATATCTTAAAATTCAAGATATATTTAATTTATTAAATTAAGAAATTCATATTGATTTAAATATATATATATATACCTTATTTATTTTTAATTCACATTTGACATCGAAGTTCTATTTTCCCAATTCTTCCTCTTCCTCTTTACTTTACATAAGTATGTATGTCAAAAAAAAATTTGGAGAAAAATATGTTTACCTTCTAAATGTTGCGAATATGACGTAAAGAACAATTTACAATCATTCGAAAAACTATATCGTTTACCTGAATCAATTTAATTTTTCGAAATATCGTATGACTCCAAATAACGGTCGAATTTTTGGAAAAAATCTGACCTTTATTTTCTAAAACTAAATTCCAAAATTGCATATTTAATTTAATATTTATGAATAGAAAAATGTGAAATTTAAATTAGCTATATTTATATAAACTATCCATCCTATAAAAAAATAATTTATTAACAAAAAACAACCCTCTTATTTATGTTAGATTATAACAAACCAAGAAAGTCATGATATTGAACAGAGTTTTAATAATAAATTAAGTTAAATTTCAAAATATAACTTAAAAAAATATTTGACGTACTCTAATATTGATTTAAAAAGATCGTTAGAGATAGTTTAATTTTTAATCAAAAATTTTAATAAAAAAAATATAGAATAATAATTTATTTAATATTAATTAGTCAATTAATTAATAATTTAAATATTCTGAGATATATTATTAATTTTGATCTTTCTAATAAATCTCAACTACAATGTTTTCCAGAACGGTTACTTAAACAATTAAGAATGGGTTCTTAAATTGATATCGATTTGATGTTGTAAAATCGAGCCTGTGAATTTCGTCAAGAGACTTTTATGTTGATATTGCTACTCCGAATGTAAACGTTACCCCTCGTTGCGTATCTCATCAGGAGTCGGTGACCTCCTTTTTAGCTCTCGATCACGACGATCATGGTGTATTCTACTTCCCCAAATTCATCTCTTCCCCTAAGTGAATTCCGTCATTTGTGTGCGTGGAGAATTTTGGTGAACTGCGTCTTGGACGCCCAGCACTCTTTGGTGGCGATGTGATCACCGCCACCTGTTCTGGTCGCTTGATGTCCGAGGCCGTTGAATTGTTTGAGAGCCGACACCCGACCTCCAGAACGGCGCCCCACGCAGACATCTCCGGTCGCGGGGGCCGGCGTGCCGGCGGTAATATGACCCCGCCGACGCCGCCCTCCAACCACCAGAAGGACCTGCAGGTGATCAATTGTCTGCTGGACGATCTGGCCAGATGGGACGATCCCGAAGTTGGCGAACGGGTGGAGCTCTCAGCCACGGTGGCGGGTCACGGAACCGGAGTGGAAAACGATAACGCGGCTGGCTCCGGGATTATTGACGCCGGTACAGCGGATCTTGCCGATTACGAGGCTCCTCTTCTTCCAGATAGGAAAAATTCTACCGAGGAACAAGTGAGTGAGAATTTCTGCCTCTGGATTAGAAAATTTATCATAAGTTCTATCTATATTACAATTTATTGAAATATAGATAATTTTTTTTTATTATTATTTTTTTATTATTAAAAGTTCATTTTAATCAGCTTTCGGATTTATTTATAAATATAATTTTAAAATAGCTATGAAATTATTAACTTGATTAAACTCACTGTTTTAAGGTTTAGTACTAAACCCCTTGAACCACGTTTCAGGCACAAAAAAAAAATTTTTACACTAATATTTTGCTAAATATCATTAATTAATTTTTTAATTACATTGTTTTATTTAACTTGCTTGGTTGTCTGTATGGTTCAAATCTAGTAACTCATTTTTAACATAGTTGCAGTTGACCAATCGCACACTTTTCAGATTTGGATGACAAAACATGAATATGAAATAAAGTTTTCATTTTCTTAATTAATTAATAAATTTTAACCCATCATTAAATATCATTTATAATCTCAAAGTATATTCAAATAAAACTTGAAACCTTAAAAATTTATTTACTAAAAAATTAAAAATAAAATAAATAATTAAAAAAAAATTAAGTTTCAGTGTTTTATTTATAAATGCACTAAAAACTAGAAAATAATTTTTCACTTCAACAACAATGGACTAGATACTTTGAATAAAGAGCCTAATTAAAATGAATTAGTTAATTAATTTTCTAATTAAATTAAATTAAAAATTGGGACAAAATTAAAAATTAAATGCAAGCCTTTTATTTGAGAGATCCCTAGAAAATTAATTAACTAATTTATTTTAATTAGGATCTTTATTCAAAGTATCTAAACCATTGTTGTTGAAGTGAAAAATTATTTTCTAGTTTTTAGTGCATTTATAAATAAAACACTGTAACTTAATTTTTTTTAATTATGTATTTATTTTATTTATAAACATTTTATCTTATTTATAATTTACTTTTAATTCCTTTTTTATTTATTTTGCCTTTAAATATCATAAATATTTATTTTTCCAATAAAATGATATTTAATAAATGCCTATTTTTAGAGATACTTAAAATAGAGATATACATTTTTTGTTTTTCATAATGTTTGGTTATTACAATATTATATATCAAAAGTATATTACAACATTTTTATTAAATTTTTTTTTTAAATTTAAAAATGTTTTCATCAACATATTTCACAAATTAATTACAAAATAAATTTAATGTATTTTTTATTCGAAACAAGTAATTCTAGAAAATAATTCAAAATTGAAAATTAAAATATTACATAACAATATATATTATGTTTAAAAGTTATTAATGGAGACATATAATATAATATATACGAATAATATAAATAATAAATATGATTAATCATAAAAAATATAATATTAATTTATAGTTCTTCCTATTAAAAGTCGATGTCCATCAGTCAACCCTTTTAGACTCATTTATTTTAAAATGTTTTTAGAAAAAATGAATATTTAAAAAAAAAGAAATAATTAAATTTTAATGAACTAAAATTTAATTAAGCAAATGTATTTGAATTTAGAATCGTCATTCTCTCTTATTTTAATTGCTTTTACGCTTAAAAGATTCCAAATGATGACTCACTAAAAGGGTAGATCGAGAAAATGGATAATTTCCACAAAATTGATTCCATTGTTGTTTTTTAATAATGAATGATTGCTAAAAATATCTATTACTGCTTTTTAAAAAGCAAAATTAAATTTCTCTTTTCTTCTTTTTTTTGCAATTTTCAATGAAATGTAAATATTTAATGAGTTCATTTCTTTCATAACGAGTATATACTACTTATTTATCTTTTTTTTTCTTTATTAAAGTTATTTCTAGTTGAAAAATAATCCATAAATGAATATTTTCAATTTATTTTGACTTCTTTTAACTACCGAATTCAAATAATCCTAATGATAAAAATAATTATAGAAATCATATATGTATAACAACATAATCATATTATTAAAATAAACTTCAATCTTTATTTATATGTATTTAAAGAAAAAAATTCCTAAATGTATGATATTCTTATCCCAATTTCCCCATTTATGACACTAATAGATTCAATTTGAAATATTGAATTTAATTTTAATAAACTAAAGATAAATTTAGAATTCAAATATGTTTTAATGATATAAGGGAGGATTAAATATTCTAGAGTATTTTAGGCCAGGGATCGGCAACCATTCATTAATTTAATAGGTAAAGAAATTCCTTCATATTTAAAATTTTTAAAAAATAATTATTCAACCTATATAAAATCTTATAAATATAATTTTAAGGAAGAATTCGTTCGATTGTCGAACAGTCGATTGATTGGTCTCACATTGATTCAATATTAACATTTTTACAATAACCATAAAATTCCATTTATACCTTTTAGTAGTATTATATAAATGTACATGGATATTTTTATTTTTAATTTCTTAAAACAAATATTTTTTAAATTATTAATATATATGTTACGGTAAATGTCCACTCTTGGGAAATGTATACATTTTCCGGTAAATGTGTACATTTCCCAAGAGTGTACATTTACTGTAACAAAAGTTAGGTATAAGTAAACTGAATATAATTTATATGTACATTTCCCTGCAAATGTGTACACCTGCCTTTACGTTTTGGTAAATGTATACTCTTACCTTCGTATTTTAAGGAAAGGTGGAATACAAGTAAATTAAAAATGTTGTAACAGTAAAAAAAATTTTATTTAAATAAACATAATACAAAAAGCTTTAATAACGAAAATTATTTTAATTCAAAAATGTGAATGTGAAACAAAACATACTTATTACATATAATATGTCGTAGCTTATGATCCCAATATTCATAAATACTATTTTCGTCCTAGTTTTTTAGGACCAATACGATCGGAATCAAACAAATAATTATAATATTAACATACTTTTTTTTATTATAACAGTTAAATTTTATAAAATTATAAAGGAACATATAGAAATTTCATAATGAAGAAAGTGCTATTTATTTGAGCAAGAATTGCTATTGTGGCACTTGGAATTACATAATATTCCAGCATTTTTACAACTGCATCTTTTTGAGGAACATGTTCCTTTACAGATGCATGGCGAATTCATGCCTAGAATAAGATTGTTTTAAAATTCCCTGTTTAGTTCCTAATTTATATAAATTTTTATCGTCATCTCTAGACAAAACAACGCAAATCAAATTTTTGGGATCCGTTTTACCACGTATGCTCACATTTACCAAAACGACATGGTCATTGTGAATTCAATGTACATTTCCCTTATTTGAAATTGTAAATGTTAGTTGAATGCACATTACCCAAATGAGGAGGCTAATGTGCACATTTACCGGAAAATGTGTACATTTGCCACAATATCTACTTTTACCGTAACATATATATATAATGCAAAATTTATATTATTATTTTAAACCTTACTTAAAAACACTCAACAGAGAATAAATAATTTATTTTAAATCAAAAAATTAATTCTATAGGATACCTAATTTTATCAAATATCATAATATTGAAAAGAAACTGTGAAATTTTGTAAATTGGGGCTTTTATTTCAAAAGATTGCCGACCCTTGTTTTAGGACTATTCAACCAAATATCTTTTTAAAAAGTTTATAAAAAAGGATTTAAACTTGTAAAATACTTTTTTTTAGGATAATTATAATTATGAATCTCCAAACTTTTATTTACAAAAAATTTAATTGTTCCACGAATTTCATTTTTATCTATTGTTGGAAAGTTTACTTATTTGTCTACTTGAAATCCCTTGTAAACAAAGAATGAATTGATAAAAAATGCAATTTTGGTTATAGGTGTATACTTTTAAAAGATGAAATTGCGTCAGAGTTTTTTTTTTCATTTTGGTTCCTTGAACTTATTGATCAACCTAGAAATTCAGTAAATTTTTAATATTGAAATAAATTTAATATTTAATATTTATTTATTAAAATAGAAACGACTTAAATTAAAAATGTAACTGGATGATAGATTAGCATACTATAAATGTAATAATTCATTTTTTTTTTGTTTCAAGCTTATTTTATAGAAACATAAAACATTTTTATTTTTGTTTTTGTTCTTTGAGATTGTGAAAAACAAAATAATTTAATTTAAATAAATTTTGTGTTCGACCTAGATTATTTTTACCATAATTCATTCTATCTATCTCAATGTAGGAAATAAATGTGTTTTCTTGGATTTATTATTGAATAAAATCCATCTATTTGAATATTAATATATAATAGCTGGTCAAACCGTCTTTGTCCATCTTCATTTTTAAACTAATCATTCCGTTCCCCCATACCTCTTCCCTATTAATTATATTGCTAAAATCCCTCTTTAAAAGAAAATTTTAATGAAATTTATAGAAATTCAAGCATATTTATTTAATTGAAATCTTTTAAATTTCGAATACGTAGTCCCATCCCTCCACTCTCCACTCCATTAGTAGCACTATATATATAAATAATTCACAAATAATATACATAATTTATGCTCGAGTCTGTAATAATCGGGAGTGTTAATTTAATTATTAAAAGTGTTGTGATTTAATTGTAATAAAACAAAAAAATATGAATAAATGGATGAAATACGGTAGATGTAGTTTTAATTGATTGTTCAATAATATTGACTCACTGATCTATATTATATACTCATAAGTCATAAGAGGAAATAATGAACTGAATAGAAAAATTCAAGAATTAATATTTTGCGAGTCTGATTTAGAAAAAAAAATTATAAATAATAGTTTTAACATTATTATTGAATAATAACAATTTATTTATAACGGAATTTTGTAAATTAAACCACATATTGATATTTGTTATTGTAAATTTATTCAAAAAATACAAACATATACACAACGTTTCGATTGCTGCTTCTGCAGTCGCTTGATAACGATTGCAGATATTTGTTATTGTAAATTTATTCAAAAAATACAACATCGTTATCAAGCGACTGCAGATGCAGCAATCGAAACGTTGTGTATATGTTTGTATTTTTTGAATAAATTTACAATAACAAATATCAATATGTGGTTTAATTTACAAAATTCCGTTATAAATAAAAACAACCACCAAAGCTTTAATAATTTAATATCTACAAATAACAATTTATTTTTAATTTTTTTATAATATTTATAATTATATATATATTTATATATATACATTAAATGACTGATCTTATTAGTTAGAATATTAGTTCTTTGTGATCATTCAGAAACAAAATAAATAATTCAACTTTAAAAATTAAAAAAAAAAAAAACAAATACTTTGTCAAAATATCCAGACTTAATTTTTTAGATGTTCCTTTTGAACAGTATCCAAGAGGGTCTAACAGACCTATATAAATATCATTGGGACATTTTTCTCTTTTTGGAATTAGATTAAAAACAAAATATTATATAATATTATATTATAATATATATTAACTACTATCTTTATAATTAAAAAGACAATTAAAGAATTTTTAATTGTTGAAGAAAATACATAATCAAGGTTATTTAAGAGAGAATACAAGTTTTTTGAATGGAAGTAACCCAAAATTTTTTAAATAGAGTTCAACAAATAAAAAAATAATAAAAATTTAAATAAAAATTAAGCTTGTAAAAATTTTTACAAAAAATTTTGATGGTAATAATTTGCGTCAGATTGATGATGAGGGCAATGAGCTTGAAAATAAAATATTTTTACTACTCTTTGAATTTTTAAAGCATTTATTTATTAATATAATTTTTAGATCAACATAATATATCACTATTAATTTTTTTTTATAAAAGGATAGTTAATGTACTTTGTTTCTTTGTTTGTCATCTCAGGTCCATTCTTTCTTGTTAGAAATTCAAATGTGATTCATTGTCGTGCATTGTTTTCTTTCCCATTTGATCGGAGAACATTTATAGCAGTTGATCTCCCCGGGGTCGTTGAAAGTTGGGCATTCGGCCAAAGTAACTTTCTTCAATCTATTAACATCAATGAGATACCGGTGGATGAAAAATTTTCCCAAGGGAGGATTCTCTCTCGAGTCAGCTGGACTTGCGTTTATATTCGTTAGGAAATGCACCGAGAGCTAAAATTACCACAGCCAACGCGTCAACGTATCTATCTATTCCTAATTAACGTGGGAGAGAAATCACGTTGGGTGACGGTTGTCGTCGTCGTCGTTGTTGATGTCCTTGAATGATGAATGGGAGAAGAGAAAAAAACAATTGGCCATGAGTCGATTGATTTTTGGGAAAAGAAAAAGAAAAGACACCATTAAATTATAAATTTACGTTTCATAAATCAAATTCAACTAATTGAATAAAAATCCTGATAAAAAAATCTGGAGTGTCTCCACTCGACTATCTCGCAAATTTGAATTGGATTAATTAACATAATATATTATATTTAAATTAAATTTAATTAATTATAAATTAAAATTAATAAATAATATTTATTAAACCAGCGCATGTTTGGCTCTTTGTTGATGGCACCACGTCACGTGTTGGCGCGTGAGATTTGCAGTGTTAAAAAATTAATTCTGGTACTTTCAGCCATTCAATCAAGCTGAAATTCTATATATAGCAGTTTTATATAATTTTTAACCTTGTGAAAAATTATCAAACATATATATTTATTTTTACGGTCACTTTAGAGGAAAAAAATCAAAACGTTGTAGGTAATTTCCCTCTTCCGGTTGAGCTACATTTCTTGATAGAAAACTACGAATTTTGAATAATGCTCATATACCAAATTTCATTATTCTAGCTCAAACCGTTTTTGCGTAATCTTGTCTACACAGCCATTTTTCTCATCCTTAGTGAAAATGATTCAGAACCTTCAAAATGTACAAAAACATCAAAATCTCGACATCGAAAATTTTCTATGTCTGGCGAGATAGTAAAAATCATTAACTCAAACGGAGAGTGATTCATTAAATAAAATATCATTAAAAATTGCAATGACAAGGATCATTTGAAATTGGCAATTTTTAATGTAATCTATATAACCAAAATTTCTTTCAATAATTAAATATTAAATTTTAGAATTTGTAAAAATAACAATTTAAAAATAAATAAATTTTTATTATCTGCTAATATTATTTTATTTTATATTTTTCTCAAACTACTTATGATATTTGATAAGAGTAATAATTATAAATATTAGCTGTGGCCAGACACAGAACCAACTGACGATTTGAAATAAATTAATTTCCAAACAATATTATATATATATATAAAGTATAAAAAAAATATTTTTAAAATTTGAATTAAAATGACTAAATTATATTATCTTGATTTTTAGTTTAATTACTCATTTATTAATTACTAGTATATTTTAAGTGAAATATTTTCGGATAATGAATATAAAATTAATAATTTGTAAACTACCACTTCCGGTTTCCGGATATACACCAAAAATTGATGAATTAATGTTACTGATGCATTAAGTAAATATTCCAAATTTTATCAAAATCCGTTGAGCAGTTCAAGCTATACACGTCTATACGTACATACAATGGACAGACGGACGGACGGACAGATATCGTGCTAAAAATACTTTTATCTGTTAACAAATTGCATGATTCGTCGAGATATGTAAAAAATCTCCTCATGTGAAATTTGATGTGAAAACAATATCTTCCCTTCCTATCGACGGTTGGTAAAAATTACAAGACAGAGTATTATCAAATAATCTGGTGTGGTATCGTTATCAGTTCTTACCTTAATTCATCGGTTCAAATAATTATGTACGTCTCCTTTCTCTTCTTTCCTTAATTTATTTCATAATCACATCTAATTTAATGAATGATCACATGATATTGTAATTTGTATATAATAGGCTACAAATACATTTTATAAATAAATACCTATATGTCAATAAATATTTTTTTATTGAGAAAAGTAATTAGTTATTCACAAAGAAAGAAAGTCAAACAATATATATATTCCTATAATATATATACCAATATATATATTATAGGTATAAATGTCTTTTCCTAAAAATATATATAAGTGGTTTGTGTAAATATTTATCAATTATAGAAGTTAACTTATTTAAAGTGATTAAAATGACTTTCAATTTAGGAGAAAAAAAGTATAACAACTTTAAGTCTTTATATTTTTATATTAGGTATATCAACTTCAATACATACTTTACTTTGCCTTACTCAACCTCAATAACGAATTAATACTTTGATTAATTAACAATTTAGTCCAATTTAAAAGTTTCTAACAATTTTCTTCTTGTTTTTCTTTTTTATTAATATACTATGGTTATTTAGAAGTGGGACTCAGTAACTTTTTGTGTCAAGAGTAATTGAATTTAATAAATATAATTGCACTCTCTATTACTTTTTTTATATGGATAATGTTTGCTTTATTTTATTATTATTTTATTGTTTTATATTTATATTTTAATTATATCATTATATATTATAATTCTTTTATCCCTGCTCATATTTGGGCTCTCCTTGGGAAATTGATTAATGGCTTTTATACGTAGACAGAGAAATGAGAAGCTCTCTATTATCAATGATATTAACAGGAATTACAGAACACTTAGAAACAGTATCCTTCAATCAGAATTTGGTGTACATGGTATAATATTAATAATTTATTAGTCTTTAATGCAAGTAATAGTCGAGTTATATCCTCTATAAATTATAAAAACCAGACATGTATATTCTAATTTATCGGTATATTCTATTCTATATTTACATTTATCCGAAATGGTATTGAAAAAAGTTAAATTTCTGAAAAAAAAACAATTTATATTAAACAAGTAACAATATAATATAACAGTCCATTCCTATTTAAAGCTCCTAAAACTCTATTTAAAGTATTAAAAATTATTTGAAAATCAAATTATAAAATTATGTTTCTCTCTAAGAAATTCGATCCAAAGGCATGAAAACTCTAAATTAATGCTCTACCAAACTTTGGCAATACAAGACAAGTCCTTCTTAATATATAAGAGATTTTTTTTCATATCAAATTAAATTTATTTAATAAAGTAATATTAGAATAAAATATACATCATTCGGAATTCACTAAAAACTTAAAAAATGTCTTTAATCTTGAGTGGATGAATAAAAAATATTTTTTTAAACGATTGAAAATTTATACAGGGGAAATAAAGGAATAAAAGTGTGACCTAATAGTAGGAATTGAAAAAATCGAATAATTATGTACATATCTATTGTCTTTATCTTTACAGCACTACTGACCTCAAAAAATCTTAGTCATAACAATCTAACAATCATGTATTTTCTATTTTCTCGTAATTCTTTAAATTTACTTCCCACCTGATTATTGACTTAACTACTGATTCTTTTACAATTGGGTTTTCTATAAATAAACTTTTCACTAATCTTTCTTCCCCCATTTGATTTAAATTCTCGGTCTCGATTTTATAATTAGCATGCATGGAGGTCTTGTAATTCTTAATTATGTACTTTTAATCCTTTATGTAATCTTAAATCAAGTTTCACAATCTAACATTGATAATCTCACTGAATAAAGGAAAAAAATAATAAATAAATAAGAAAAAATAAAGACCATTAAAATAGAAATCCAATATATTTAAAAAAAAACAAATATAATATATAACTGATACATTTATATTTCACAATTGATAAATATTTTTTTAATTCCGATTTTTATTTATTTAGATATCTCGAAAATCTCTATTAAATGTTTTTTTAGACACTCATTTAAATTTCAATAATTAGTTTTTAAAAAAATATAATTTTTTTAAACCTTTACACTGAATCTAGGTACTTTACTAAAAAAAGAGATAAATTTTAAAAAACAAAAATCTAGATATTTCTGAAATTCTCATTTAATTATGAAATATCAAATGATAAGTTTCGTAATTGCAGATGTCTAAGTTATAATTTTTTTTAAGTAATTAATTAGATTAGATTAAGATTCAATAAAATTATCATTTAATTAGAATTTATATTTGAATTTTTTATTTGAAGTGGTTTATAGCGCCACACACAGAGATAGACCACAGAGTAATTTGTAAATATTACAAGGATTTTTAAATCAAATCATTTGTTTGTTTTTTTTTAAATTTTGATAAAATGATTTAATATGATTATCTCAAATTATTCAGCAATTAAATATTTTTTAATCACTTTCCCTCTCTCTTTTTTCCTAAAATAATAATTTTAAAAAAGTTGTGTTTAACATTAATTGGAAATATGTATTTATTTTAATTTTTCGATTAATCTATGATTTCTTGTTCTATTTTCCTAAAATCTCGAACATACTAAAGATCGAACATAAATCAATTGAAATAAATTTATTTTATCTCATCCTCTACTCACACTTCTATAAAATCTCAAATTGTGAAACAGTAATACCACTAAAGACCAATTTATAAATGTTTTTATATTAAGTAAAATTTATTAAAAAAAAAAGAATTTTTATAATAAATTTATTTTTTTAATTTTCTCGAGTGAAAAACTATACTATAATATATATACCTATATATAATTTAATTCAAGAGTATTGGTTCATTCGTAAATTGCTCATCTTCAGAATTTGACGATGATGGTTCAAACTTCACCAAGTTCAGAACAATTTAAAATTATAATATTCAAACTGATGAAATAAAAATAAATGAATGTGTAATCTGGCTAATATGACTTTAGATAACATAAGATCAATAAAAGATAACAAAACACGACGACTAGGAGATCTAGATACGTTTAGATCTAGATTACGTATAGAAATATAACAACTGAAAATTGATATTTCTAGATGTCTATATAGACGTCTAAAGAGATATTTCTAGACGTACATTTAGATTAGATGTCTAAATTGAAATTTCTAGATGTCTAAACAGACGTCTAAATTGATATTTCTAGACGTGCATTTAGATCAGACGTCTAAATTGAATTAAATTAAATTAATTTAAATTCTATAGAGACGTCTAAATTGATATTTCTAGACGTAATCTAGATCTAGATGTATCTAGATCCCCTAGACGTCGACGTACTTGCTGGGTTTGATATTAAAATTAATTATTTATATCATTTGTATTAAATTAAATATATACTTTATTATTATTTATACTTTTACTTTTACTTTTGATTGAGGATAATGTTAACTTTTTTGCAAAATAAAATAAAGGAATAAATAAAAAATGTAAAAATTAACTTAAGTGCTCACAGACACCCATCACCATTAAAATGTCAGAAATGGATTTTTGTGGGACTTAAAATCATAAAAAAAAAATTACAAAACCCCTGATATTTAATTTTTTTTTATTCTGACTAAAATAAAAAGAAAGTATAATTAATATTAATTTATTAATTTATTGGTTGGTTATCAAATTTATTTTGCTCAACAATTTTTGACTGGGTAAAGAGGTCTTTGACCTCCCTGGATGCTTCTATTGATCTGCCAAAGTGTACAGGTTGGTTGCTATTGGGGCTCCTCGTCGGATGCAATCTTTACCATCTTGTCTATTTTCAATGGACTGAACGTCCTTCAGGAAATAAACATCTCAAAATAGAATCAACTTAATAGAATTGAAACTCTTTCCCATCGAACAATCATAAACCTTGACGATCATTTTGGAGGTTGGTTAAAGTAAACGAATGTTTACATATATGGGGAAAAGAAGATGGGGAGAGATAAACAATGAAACTATACCAACAAACTCACCAAGTAACATCTTTAAATAAATTATTTTATATATGATTTATAAACAAACAAAAAGAAAAAAAATATTTGATAATTAATTTTAGATCAATTTTAAAAAGATATAATTAATCTTGACTTCAAATTCAAAACCTCTCTTAGATCACGTGAAAATTAAATGAATTTTAACACCAACGCTGGTAAAATATATTATATATCTATCTATGATAATGATGCTATCTCAATGTTTGTTTTTAATTTATATTTGAATAGTCTATTTTTTTTTTTTTTTTTTTTTTTTTTTGGTTTCACAGAAAATAACAGAGAAAGTCAAATTAATTAAAAGCGAAAGAAAATGTAGAAATAATAATTTATTTATAGAATTTGATTAACGGTAAGAATATTTTTACACTAAATTTCCTATTAAATTGACCATCAACATAGTTTAATTTTGACAATAATACCAATATACTTAAATATTAATAAATTTCATTAATTATAAATTTTTTAAATTAAAATAATTTAGTAATAAATAGGAAAGATTATTTATAGTTAAATATTATATAGACATCATATTTAATATATTTATTTTAATTTAAATTAACTTGTCCCGGAAATGAGGGACATCTCATGATGAACCATTGAATCTGAAAGTTGTTTAATTTATTATCAGCTTCTCTGTTGCTATGAATCTATTTAATTGACTAAATAACGCCTTGTTAAAAAGATAAACTGTGATAAAAAAGCTGTTATCTGCTGACCAACCATGACAGAGGTAAATCAACCGATAAATTGACATATCTAATCACATCGTCCCTTACTTCTACTTATCTTATCTTCTCAAATGTTATGTAATAATATACCTATATATTTTGAAATCTGTTAATTGTTGTATTTGTTATAGAGATTTCATTGAGAAATTACATTGATAATTGACTTTTATCCCTGATAAACATTCAAGATTTATGGAGGTGAGGATTATAATAATTGAAAGTCTGAATGTTTTTGTATACAATAATAAAAATGGTATACACCGAATCCTTGTTTTACAATCAATTTAATTATTATTTCTACTCTTAGACTTTTAGAATATTAACTACAAATCAACAGCCCTTCCCTTATCCCTATCAAATCAGCACGCAGAGTAGGGCGGCATTCAAGTTGACCTCATTAATGTTATTATAAAGCCCAGGTTTGCTTACTCTTTTTATTTAGTTTGTGCAAGCTGCCCGCTGACACTAAGTCAACCCCTCCCCTCCCCCCCACTCATTTCTATGTTGATAAAATCATTTATTATTAATATTTTAGTCCTTTTGAAAGATTCTATATCCTCAAATGTATTTATACAGAACTAAATTTATATGTAAATAATATATATATAAAGAAAGAGAGAGGGATGTATATATGTTAGCAGAAAAAATATTCTAACCCAACCTTTATTATTTTAATTTTTGTTACATATTGTTTTTCTTCGATATTTATTGTAATTTAATTAAAACACATATTTATTATTCTTCATTTTAAAAAATATCTAATATCATAAAATGTAAATATATGTGGATACTTTTAGATATGGAAGAAATATCTAGGGTAATTTGAATCATAATTAAATATAAATATTAACGTTCAGAGAAAATATTTATCTAAGTAATGATGAAAGATAAAAGGGAAAGATTTAATCTTGTTAACTTTAATTATAATTATAAAAATTAAAACTTTCTTAAATAATTTGTTTGATTGGCTCTTCGAAATTTTATTTCATATTTTGATATATTTTAGTAGTCAATTATATTTTTGAAAATTATTATGAATTGCAAGTTCAATATACCTATATATATATATCGGGGGGGGGGGGGGGGTAATTCAAATATATGCTGATTAATCGCATTTTCTGACTAGCAAAACCTCGCAATTGACGAGTTAGACATACCTACCTCTCTTACGCTTCATATTAATATAAAACTTGGAACTCATATTTATTGTATTCTTTGAGAAAGCTATACAATGTTTTTCATTTTATTAAAATTTTTGACTAAATCTTGTAAATTGTGACCAAGACAAACAATTCAGAAGAATTTTAGCCAGATTCTAAATAACATTTATTTTTGTATAATTAAATGGAAATTTTTAATTAATTTTAATATTGGTTTATTTGTATAGTACAAAAAAATTATTGCCATTTAATAACAGGTAAAACCTATACAAATATAACCATTATGAAACAGATTAATTTTCACTAGTATTATATAATTTGACGGTGTTTCCTTAATTAAATATTAGTTATTGAATTTTGACAGATTGAAAAGATTCGCCGCCATGTGATTGGCGGCCAACTCAAATGCTTTGCTTATCCATGACCTTGAAGGGGACAATTGTTTTTTAATTCCTGCATAGCAAGCTCTTGCTTACCCCCAATGGAGGAGATTCAACTGCCTTTGGCCTTATTTCCCTAATACACACCTGCTACATTAATTTTACATAATCTGACTATTTTTTTTTAATTTATATTCTTTTAAATTATTTGAAATTGTTTCATATATTTTGTCGTTTTATGTATTTTAAATAATAATTTTAATCATAAATATTCATAGTTCATAAGTAATAATGTTTTTAAAGTATCGAGCGGCGGCTCGGTGAACCAGGTACTATTTATATATTTCAAATATTTTTTGAAAATATAATTATAATAAAATAACATAAATTTGCTCTTATAATAATATAATGAAAATTATTATTTTGAGTGGGGGATATTATAACTAGAACAAATAATACATATAAATTAAAAGAATATTACATTTAATATATATTATAACTTAAATCCATAATATTCAGATATTATAATAAAATATAAAGTATTAAAGTAAATTAATACATGTAAATTGAGAACATTAAGTAAATAAAATTGCTAGATTATAAGATTATAATAAGTGGCATAAAAAAGAATAAAAATTTGAACTAAATTTGAATTAATATAAGTAGGAAAAATACAAATAAATATATAATTTTGTAAATGGGAAAAATATATTTCATTGATATGTTTTTATAGTATACATTATTTATATATATTATCTCTTTTAATATTGTAATTAATTGTTATTATTATTTTATTACCGACCGACGATAGTAAGGGAGGTATTGTTTTCACACCAAATTTTACATGTGGAGATTTTTACATATCTCCACGAATCATGCATTTTCTAAACAGAAAAAAGTATTTTTAGCATGATGTCTGTCCGTCCGTCTGTCCGTCTGTCCGTCCGTATAGATGTGTACAGCCTGAATGGCTCAACCGATTTTGATGAAATTTGGTATATTTACTTAATGCATCAGTGGGATGAATTGATCAACTTTTGGTGCAATTCCGGAAACCGGAAGTGGTAGTATTAGCGATCGACGATAGGAAGGGAAGGGTTATTTTCACACCAAAGGAGATTTTTTTATATATCACCACAAATCATGCACTTTGTATTGGTTTTATCCTCGAGAAAAATCATATTTATTAGTTTTTTCTTGATTTAAAATTATATGACGTCATCCAGCCATTCATGACGTCACAGCCTGGTCTTGCATATATATTATAAATAAAATAAAATTAAAAATGTTTATATTTGTATCCATATCTGTTTTTTATTACATTAATAGATATATGAAAATTATTTGAAATTGTTTCTGTAGCTGGAAATTAATTTATTTCAAACCGTCGGTCGGTTCGGACCTGGCCACAGGTCAACTTATTTTTAATTTGAATCACTTGTTTAATGTCGTGAGATGCTTTTTTTATTTATTAACATAAAAAACCGTGCAAAAACCAATTGGAAAATTAAAATAAATTATTATGAAAGTTCAGTAATGGTATTGACTTTTCCGATATATTAATAGAAATTTACAAAATAAATTTTACAAAGATTTTCAATTGATTTAGAAGATAGTTTGTTAGGTTCTGTGTTATTATTATATATTGAGATAATAATTGTTAGCAAGTTATAATAGACAATTAATTATGTTTAACATGATGATAATTAATATCATTCAAGTTGAAAATTTAACTTTACTAACTGTTCTATTTTATACTTCAAACAATATCCCATTTAAATATAAAAGATATCAATTTATGTATTTCAAATAATGTAAAGTTTTTCTTTTTGTTCTCTTGTCGATTTTAACAGCATCGAGAATCCATATTTTTCAAAAAAAAACAATCGACACCTTTCTACTTTAAATAAATTTTATTTTTTTATTTTATTACATTTAAATATTAATCTGTTTGTCACGATCTTATCGAGTGCTTGTCAAATTCACAATGCAATTTCAAAGATTATTATCTTTCATATTTTTTAAAAATAATTTATATGATATTATCAATGAGTGTATCGACAAAAATATTCAAATAATGAAAGAATGGAAAAATGATAATCTTGAATCTGTCAATCCAATATTAAAACTTCTAATCATTTTTCTTTGACCTAAATACACTAGTTACAAATGGTGATTTCTACAATTTTTTTACGATTTTTTTTTAATTAAATATTTTTTAATTAGTAATCTGATTTTTTCAATTAAATTAGATAAAATTTATTTTACCATTTGAATTATCAAATTCATATCACAAATCTTCAAATAAATAAATTAAATTTAAAAATTGAATTTTAAAAATTTGAAATAGATTGATTAATTAAATTCATATATATTACTTTAAAAATTTTTAATTATAAAATTGAAATGAAATTTATTAAAAATCACGATTAATACAATGATAGACTATTTTTGTTCCAGTGATAAAATTGAATATTGAAATAAATTAATGATCCTTTTTTATATATTTTTTCAAGATTTTGACGTTATTTTAAATATCACTAGAGTATCTTACTCCCAAAATTAAAAAAAAAAGAAATAAATACAGTTTTACAATTCTCTTTGATGTTTTAAAACCTTTTTAACTCAAATGAATGTAAATTTCTTTTTATATTTTATAAAGTTTCTCTTTTACTGGGTTAGGGAATAGGGAATTTGAAGTAAGTACCATGAAGTACCTTGAATTCAAATGCTGCCATTTATCAAGATTTTGGTAAATTTTTGGATATCATTAAGTACAACGTATTATGTTTTACATAGAAATAAAAGTAGTAAGATTTGGAGGATATATATGACCCTTTAAATCTATCATAAAAGTCTTTTATCATTCCAACACGATGGATTACAATTAATCTTCATATATAATATGTTTTATATATATATATATATTATAAATAATTTTATTAATTATAAATTGAATTTGATTTTGTTAATTTAATTTTTTCCCCAGATTAGTTGTTTTTTGTTAATTTTAAACAAAAGCTATTTAATGTTATGTATTAAATATTTATAGCAGAAAAAGGATAAAAAAATTATACTTGTTATTTTCATCTTATTGTATATGTTAAGTACTTTAAAAATATGTTCTTTTGATGTTCCTCTCATTTAAACATTATTTCCATTAAATATTCTTTATTAAGTTGAGCAGTAAAAATTTCTTTGTGGTTTCTATTATATCTTTCATATTCTCACTGGATCAAAAAAAGAAGAAATTAATTTTATTATTGAAGAAAGGATTTATTTTTAAGAAAGAAGTGGATTCACTGGATTTTCTCCCCTTTAACACTAGAATCCTGGATTGATGCATTTCTGAAGAAGAGTTTGCGCAGCTGCGAGTGGCTGGACCAGGGTGCTGGGGAACTTGTCTAAATTGGGGGTGTTATTCGGTGGGAGGGGTGGGGTGGGGTTGCGCGCGCAGCGTCAACTGCCAGTGGCGTCCAATCCACCGACACAGCATCGACCCCGTGGTCCTCGCGCCCTCCTCAACGATAACACAATGAGCAGTTTCCCGCTAATTTTCCATCGCTGGGCTGCGATTGCATTTCCGCTTTTTTTGCCTGTGCCAGTGCCATTGTGAAAAATCAACAATATTTTTTTGGAGACAATTGTCGTTTTTTCTCATGGCTAGCAAAATGAAAGGAAGAGGGTGCATTCTGCACTCTCTTATTGATCTCCCTCGCCTCTTAATAGGTTAATTGCCATTCACTTTCTATAATGCGATTATAGAAATGACTCGTACGGCGCCCAAGTCTTTCATAACCAGGTAGAAATTTTCTAGTTAATAGCTGCGTATTCTCCCCCCTACTTAATCAATGTGTATTTGTGATTACTGAGTATTTTAGTCTCTAGGCTTTCAAAGTCCTATTTCTTAGCATAGTGTAGAGCTCCCAACAATGTCCCATCGAATAGACGCTAGTACTCTGTAGTGCGTTGAGAGGTGCGCTAGCTGCTAGTGTAGTAAACGATGGCGATTAGCGATACTTCAGCACCGGCGCTAGCTTTATCAAAAAGCTGCGCCGCGATATGATTTGCGTTCTTCAGCAGCTCAAGGAATGGCAACAGAGGGTCAAACGTGCCGGAAGTCTGGCCTCAAACATGGACATGGACCTTCCTGACAAGAAGGAAGACTCGGTATGTCGATAAACACGTTGCATATACTACTCCCCTCAAAACAACGCAATCATTCATATAACTTGTATATTTATTGAAATAAATAAAAAATATAATAGAAACAAAAGGTGATAATACCACAACATCAACGATCAGCTGTCATTCAATTATAACATGTCTACTAGTGGTAGTATTATTATAGTAGTATTATAGTATAGTATTATTATTGTAGTAGTAGTACCTATAGTAATACTATCAATTCTCTCTTAATTAATTTGTTTTACCTTGAAATTGAAATTACAGAGGCTTTAGAAAAGACAATTAAATACCACTGTATTCAAAATTAATCATTGATAGTCAAAATAAATTAATAAAATTGATATCATTCATAAATATATACTAGTATATATATATTATATATATATATATATATATCTTAAAACAAAAACAATCTTATTTATATTAATATCTATATGTTGGAAGGCTTTTGTTAATAGAATGTTTGTTATTAAAATGTTTTCTTATTCATTTATTGGAATTTACATGAGGAAATGATCTTTTTTTATTAAAATTAGCTCAAAAAATAATTTTTTTTTGGCAAGAAATAACTATAATATTTGTGATCTTCACTAAATAAACACACAAAAACGGAATTTAAATATTTAAAATAAGAACGAAGGGAAATTAATAACAATATGTTATAATATCTGTTTAATAGAGATTTTTATTTTTTACTTTCTTTTTATATATATTTTTAATTCCAATAAAATCAGAAAGAAAAAAAAAAGAGAAAAAAGAAATTAAAATAAATATTTGAAATCAAAATGAGTTTTTTTCATTTATTTATGTCTTAATTTTTAAAAGAATTGTAAATATTTAAAAGGCAAAAGAGAGTCTCAGATGGTTATGGTTTATATTGGTTATTTAAGTTTAATGATTAAAATGATTGAAATTCACATATAATCCAAAAAAGTATTTCTAAACTGGCGGATTTTAACAGTATTCGGTTTCTTAAAGAACTATTGATTTCTTCTTTCCTTCCTTTTTACTGGTAGAAAAGATTTTCGAAACCAATTCACTTTAGAATTTCATCAGTCTTTAAGAGATCCTTAATAAATAAAATAAATTGGTCAAATGAATTTTTAAAATATATCTAAAAATTATTTTTTAAAGTAAATTTCCAAAGTTTAAATTGAAAAAGTTAAGTTCTATTTTAGAAAATTAGTATGTGAAGTAAGAAGTATAAAGTATAACATTATTCCTTTTGACTGCAAATTTACTGTAAATATTAAAATGTCGAGGCACAATGATGGTCAAGAGCTTCGTAAGTTAAATATAATAATAAAAATAATAATAATACTTTTATTTTTTTTATTTTAGTCTTTCTTATTAGTTCTTCTTAAAAAATTATTTAATTTTTATTAATTAAATTATCTTTACTATTCATGTTTAGTAAATTAAATAAAAATACACTTCTCAAAAAGCAAAAATTTTAGCGCTATTTTTTAAAATAAAGTAATTTATAATAGCATATGGATATTGAAACAATATCATTAAAGTACAATTTAGTATATCACTAAAAAATAAATTTAAAGTTAAAGATCTATATTTTCTGAAAATAAATATAAATTCTAATTAAAGATTATTTTAAAACTTTTATAATATATATATATATATATATTAATATTATCAATATTAGAAATTTTCAAAGTTAAGAAAATTAAGTATTAAAAATTAATTAATTTATTGAATAATCTTTATTATATTTGTCGGTAAGTTTAATTTTATTTATGAAAATTAATATATGTATTATATCTAAAATTCTTGTTACTTGATGAAAATTGTGTAATATATTTTTTAACTTATAAACTTGAGTGAGCAATTGGTAAAAAATAACCTGGACGGCACTAAATTTATATTTTATAACCTAAAATAATAAAACTGCATCGAATGTTATTATTTAATATTATTGGAGAAAATAACATATACTTAAATGTTTTTATATTTACTTGAATTGAAAAACATTAAAATTATGTTTTGGTTTATAACTTATTACCTACATATATATACTTTAGAATACAACTTCAAGGAAAAAAAAGGAAATGTTAGTTTGTGACATCTTATTTTTATTGCTAATCAAATGTAAAATTGGGTTCTCAAGACTTTCACCCATTCCATATCTCACAAACTTTGAAATATTAGGATAGGAATAAATTTTCTGTATAGAAGTACAAATGTGAAATTAAATTAAAGTTTTTGAATATCTCTAGCAAAAGTTTAATCTCGTCTCTGTTTACTAATATTAGTATTAATTTATTGTTTGCTCTGAATTATTATATCTAGAAAATGACCTCTTTACCATTAACAAAACTACACTCTAACTTTTCCTCATTATAAAAGGTTATCTTTTAATATAAATTATACTTTATTTAAGAATATTAATAAATCTTAAATAAAAAACAACAATTATTTTCATAATTATATTTTATAAAGTTTTTAAAAATAAATAAAATGTAGAATTTAAGACTTAAATATGCCAAAATATTTTCTATTTTCTATGAAATTTATTAGAAGTGTATTAAAACCATTCATTTATGAAAATGATAGCTGAAAGAGCGCACATACCCAAAAAGAGATTAACTGATTAAAAGATAAAATTAATTGAAAAAATCATATTAAAAATATGATTTTCATATTTTGGTTCTATTATCATTTATGATAATATTACTCAATAAAGTTTTAACAAAGGTTACAATCATGCTATTGTTCTTTCTCGTAAATATTAATATTTGAATAACAGTACAAGGGCTCCTTTTGTTGTCCTGGTCCGGTGAGAATGAAAGGAAGTTCGTAATATTCGAAAACAAAATTCCTAGAATGAGTTATCGTGCAAAAATAGTTAAGAGTACGTGAGATTGCATAATGGGGACCTGGGTCGCTTTTTCTGTCTCTCCAGACAAAATTAGATGCATACAATCATGGAGGGTGAGATGGATCGGATGGGGATGGGAATCGAAATATTTCGAAAGCATAATTGAGAGATACTTAGAACTATGAATTCAAAATTACTTGGTTTAACTTTATAAAAAGATGTATTTCGGTTGGACAAATAACCATATATAACCTTAAATCATATTATAAAATATTTCATTTTAAAAAAGAATATTCAAGATCAAATATGTCAAACCAACATATTTACATTTTTTAAAAAAACAACTTTTCTAATTATAATAAAAACTTTGCCAATCTTGTGTTTTAAGTTTGAAATAAAAAATAAAAAATAAATTCGGATATAAAGAGTATATAAGACTAAATTTAACTACGCTCTTTCAAAATGACAATAATTTCAAACAGGAGAGTCAGTTTAACTGTCGATAATGAATAATTCTGATGTCATATGAATTATATGCTAATATTATATGTAAATGGCCACATATGATAAATATATTATAAAGACCAATTCAAAAATTAACCACTGAATTTAAATATATACATGTTGTATTTAAGATCGTCCATACATAGAAAAAATTATTTTCAAATATTAGAATAGGTCCTCTTACATATTAAAGAGTTTGTGATAGAAATATGATATGAGTAGTGCCGGATAACACAGATTTCTAACATCTTTTAAAAAATTCACGGATAAAAATTTGAGGAAATCAAATAATTAGTTATTTTTATTTTTTAATCTAATATACCTAATATTTATAATTATCGTATTTATATTTTAAATTTTAATTCGTTGTAATTTATTATTTTTGTATTTATTCCTAAAACTGTTATAAAATAAAATTATATTTTCAAAATTATAATATATAGGTGACAAGGTCCTCAGATTCGTCCATCTAATACAAAATACACCCTCATTTTGATTAATTCAGCGCACGATTTGAAATATTCCATAATAACATATAAAGCTCTTAATAAACTTAACGAAGGCAATAATTAATTATAATAAGCAAAAGGATAAATTAATGGGTACTTCAAGAGGATATTGTTGTGATAAGAGCAACACCTAAGAAATCAATAAGATGAAACCATATTTTTTGTATTTTTGAAATAAGTTAATAAATAAGGAAATATTTTATTCTTTAAAAGAATCTTTCATACAAGAATTTAATATTGAATATAAATATTTCGAAGAAATGTTAAAGTTCCCTTTTCATGGAACAATTTAATCCTATTAAAAAAAAATAAAATAGGGTGAGATAAAGAAGTGTTAATTTAACAAAAAAAAAGCAATAATCCAGAATGGAATCATTCTTTATATTTATTATTAATTATTATTAATAATAATATAATATTATCATATATTTTATATTATAATATATATATCTATATATATTTACTAAATAGTTGTATTGATCACATTCATATATACAAAAACAAATTTGTATTCACTAAATTATTACCAGGAAGTGTTTGTGGTAGGGTTTGTTTCTCATTTATTGTTTGATCGGCAAAATTCCAACTACGTTCCAAAATAGTTACTAGATAAATCCTGCACTGTTTAACGTTTAACTCCTGTGAGAAATAATAATGAAAGTAAGGAGAAAACTTCTTAAAGCTAATTTATTTACAAACTTCCCGTCTTGAGCGTCTAAATATCCGCAACTAAACGATTTTATTTATTTATTTGTAGTTAAATATTTAAAAAAAGTGTTGATACTTAACTTTGACATAATTAGAAAAGAATAGTTTTGTTGAATTACTGATTAAAAATACATTTTCATTTATATGTACGCTAGATGTCAGGAACTAATATATATATAATATAATTTGGAATTGCCAATTCAAAAAAAATATAAACCTTCTAAAATTCTATATAAGTTTTAATATAGGTTTTATTATTATTTTTTCATTAACTAGTCTTATAATTAGCATTAATTGCGTTGAGATATTACAAATTAATCTTGGATTAAAATTTCATTCGATTTGGATAATTTGTGTTTTAAATTTTACTTTATTTTTAAAATTATTTTCTTTTATTTGAAAATTAATTATATATTGTTTGTAGAAGATAATTTTATTTTTAAATGTTGATAATGAAAGTATTAGGATGCTCTAAATCTAAAATGAAATTATTTAAATAATATCATTTGAAAATATAATATTAGTCTATTTATTTATCTATTACACTTTCTAAATCTGTCAATTGTTCTCGTTCTTAAATGAATCCTTTTCTTGGTTTCAATTTAAAAGCTAACCATTAATTTATATTTCATCCGCCCTTGAGGATACTTATGTCTTTCCAACCTTCATTTATTATAAACGAAGAAAACCCACTTTTTTCTATCATCTTTCACTAAAAATAAAATTTACGTGATAACTTAAACCACAAATTTTATATATATTTTACGGAAATTAAAAAAAAAATGCTCATTTATATTTATTAATTTTGCATTCATATATATATTGAAAGAAGTATAAAGTAACTGAAAATATCCAGTATTGTGTATGGGTGAGTAGTTTGTCATTTTTTTACATTTTAACCTCCACACACTATAAAAAGACTATCAGATTTCGCTATTCTTTACGTTTTATGACTCAAAAACACTCCGCTCTCACTATTATTAGACATTAAGTAAAAATTTGACAAGTTGTAGATTAATTCATAATTCCAAGCCAAATTTTACATTTTCTTTTAACAAAAATTTTGAAAAAAAATATTCTTATCCTACGTTATCATATTTTTCCTGATAATGGATAAAATAAAAACAAATTCTATAATTTAAAATGATTAAATAATAAGACAGAATTTTATTTGTGTTTGCATGTACATTTTGATAATTTATAAAGTACGTATTACGATTGTTCTATTCTGATTTTAGAAAATAAAACTAGAATATGATTGGCAAATGAACACATGATAAATTTTAGCTTTAGATTTTTTGTAAGTTTTAATGAACACTGAATACTTATATTGAAAATTTTAGATAATTTTATATTAATTATTTAAAAAATTTAAGAAACAAAAATTTAATAACTATTTCTCTTGTATATTTTTATTTATTATTGATAACTGATTCATAGGATTTTCGTGAGTTATTATTTTATACAAATGATATATTATTAAGACGAATATGTAAAACAAGAAATAAAGCAAGAACAAATTCTCAGAAGAAATGGTTAAATATTTGAATAGTCTGATTACACATGAAATTGAATACATGAAAGGAAATCTTTTTCAAGAATAGTTGGAAAAACCTTACGATTTGAAAACAATTAGAATGTCTAATAAATATCTTTTGTTTTGATATAACTTTTTATTAAAGGAACTTAAATCTTGGAAAGCTCAATTTAAATTAATTAAAAAAACATTAAAACACGAATGTTTTTTTTTCTTTCTATATTTAGATTCTTATTTAATTTAATTTCGATAAAACTGATGTTATTCTAAAATTTATCATGTTATCTTCTACATTTTGGTTGTAAAAATTAATTTTCATTCAAAATTTTTAAATACATCTACAAAATAAATTTGATATAATAGAGATATTAAATTCAAATTTCTATTTTTAATATTTTGTTATGGGAAAAGTTTATAAAAATACTTTAAATTAATATATTAATTACGAACTGTAAATATATTAATTACGAACTGTAAATAATTTATATTAGCTATAATGTCAATTATAACATCAAGAATTATGTTTATACCCTTGGGAATATTTTATAACCCACTTAGATCCCTTTATTAGTGTATTCAAAAGAGTACCTAAGTGCCGGAACTTGGTGATTTTGGCTTCTCAGGAATAATTGAAAACAAATAAGATATTTTTTAAATTTATTTTCATTTAAGTAAACACAGCAACTTTTTTAATCCCTGAATTTGGTATGCCTACTACTAAATTAAACAACACTTGTTTGAAAATTTCTACACTTGCATATAAAAAAATTGTATAAAAATAATTTAATATAAAATTTTGTGACAATTTTGTTTACATACTATAAAAACATTAGAGAACAAAAAATGGGCCTTTCTTAAATGAGAAAATATTATTTTATTCAAAAATTAAACATCATTAACACGTTATTAATTATTTCAATTTTTATCAGAATGGGAACTCATTTGTCCTCATTGATAAACTATACAATGCAAGTATATTATATATTTCTTATGGTTGCAAAACACAATACACTCATAAGAACACACATAAGAAAATGCGTGAATGTACAATGTACGTATATGCATACACATGACCTGTGTCACGATTCAAATTGGTCACGAACAACACGAGGGTACACAAATGACTTTACTTACCTTTTTTGAGAATTTTAAAAAAAATATATAATAAATAAAAACTTTTACCACTTTTTGTTTATTAAAAATATGATAATAAATTCAAATATAAATTTTGTAAGGAAACAATTATATAATAATGTAGCATAAAAATAAAAAATAAAAGTTTTTTTTTTAATTTAATTTAATATATATTTGTAAAAATTAATTCGTGACCCGTACAAAAAAATTGATTCCTTAAAAGATGCTTCAGTTTTCAGCTACGAAATTCTATTTTTATTTTCATACGATAGATGAAATGATAGGAATATAATAAACATCGATATTGATTACTTTATTATTATGTACGTTGATTAAATCATAATTTGGTAACAAATTAAAATTCTTTATCGAGTTACATGATGCACTAATAAGGATATAAATCTATGTAAAGTTAATTATCGGTCATTTGTTAATAACTTTAAAACTTGGATAGAAGACAAACATAATACAAAAATTATAAAAGTTAATTAAATTAGAAACATTTATTTACATAAATGATGCGAGTGCATGATTTAATTTTATAATAAAGTAAGTATAATTGAAATTATACAATTCCTTGATAATCTATATATTTAATACGATAGTGTCCGTCTGTACGCAAAAAACTCCAGAGCCTAAACTACAAGGAGTAAGGTAACCAAATTTTTCTGAGGTGAAGAGTAGCTCAAATGATGAAAAATAAAAAAGAAATTAGAATCTTAGGTAACTCCTGAGCTGAGCTGCGGGTGTTCCATTTTCCAGAAATATATATAAAGGAGAGTGTTTGTATGTATGTAATTTGTTTACTTTTTTGTTGTCATAGAAACAGATATATATATATATATATATATATATATATATAATTAGAACCTCTCTCTCTCCCTCTATTTAAAATTTTAAAAAATGGAGTGTTCTAGCCAAATTAAGAAATTTAAATTCCTTATGCAACATTGATAGGTAAATGAATTGGACTGGAAGAGGAGACATATGATTAGAGAAATTGAGAAAAAATCAACCGAAATGTAATTAAACAAAAAAATTCAAGAATTATGATACGGATACGACTTACATACAATTAACATACAAAATGTAGAATTTGAAAAAGTATAAATTTTAAATACTTAAGATAATAATATTCGAGAAGAATTTAAATCGACGTTGTAATTGAGTAACGCCTGTTATTATGCAGTAAAGGGGCTTATCTCATCAAAGAGGATCAAAATTAAAATATATAAAACAACTATTTTTCATGTTGATCGATGACTAGGGTGACCATATTTCGAAAACACCAAACCGGGACAAACGGTATACCTTATTTTTTTAGAACTAAATTGAAAAAATTTTGAAAACAAAATTACGAAATTTCCTTAATATTGAAAAAACGGGACAGTAGGGTGTCCCGAAGACATTTTTGGGACAGAGCACCTAAAGACGGGACGTTTGGTCACCCTATCGATGACTCTGGGAGACGAGAGTAGATTTAGAGTATTTGTGAGATTAATATTGTTCGCAGCATTTATAGGCCAAAAGAAGATGAGGTCACAGGGGGATGGTGGAGATGGCATAACGAGAAATAATGTCCAGATATAGTTAAGGTTATAAAATCGAGAAGGCTGGGATGGGAAGGGGACGTGGTTGGAATTGGAGAAACTAGAAATTGGAAGAAACCGATTGGGAAACATCCGGTGGAAGACCAAGGACCAAGGTGGGTGGACAATGAAGGAAGGGACATGGGAGAGATGGGACAGGGTAGGATTTGGTTGTAGATCAAGATAGGGACGCTTAGAGAAATGTGGATGCTGTGGCTAAGAACTTTCGAAAACTGTAGAGACACAGAGTTAGATAAATATAACATATACAATAATAATATATAATTAATTTACTGATTAAATTAAAATATATTTTACAAGAAAACAAATACATGTCTTATCTACTTATACTGATTGAAACAAAATGCATGAAAACCTTTTACATACAGACTTTCAACCAAATATTATGTATCACTCGGGGGTACAGGGGGCGGAGCCCCCGTCTAGGTGTGAGGAGCGCCGAAGGCGCTCGGAGCAGCTAGTTAAGTTTAATATCATATATATGTATATATATAATCACATAAATTAATTAAGTAAATAAATAAACGTCTCATAATTAATTAGAAAAATTAAAATTAAAACATTTCCTTCGTTTTTCTATAAAAACCTAGATGATAATTTAACTTGTTATTTTAGAATTAAGAGTTTATTTTAATCGGAATGGGATATTATATAAATATATTGATTGGATATTCAATATAGTATATTAAGAACTTTGAACCTTAGAACCTTTGAATAGATTATTTTTATTAGAAATAAAGATTTTTAAAATTACAGAGTTCAAGTAAATTATATTTATATAATATATTTACTTTTCTAACTTTAATAGTAGAATTAACTCGTCTATAATACTAACAAATGTATTTTTGTAATTTCTTGTTTTATGGACATTTTTGTAAGTTTTTGTTTTTGAAGTTTTAGTTTAAATTACTAGTTTATCAACTTCAATTTGGACAAACTCGATTCATAACTAGGGACATTGTTAGCGATTGTAAAAAAAATAATTGATAAAATTGTAATATTGAGTATAGAATTTTGTTTAATAAATTTAGTATACCTATACGCCTATATGAAAGCAAAATTTTTAGCGATAATATTATCTATCCTGCATTGACATAAAAACAAGGAAAAATATTCGAAATCATAGAATAATTCTTCATTTGTATAAACAGAATAGTAATACTTCTGAAGTGAGAAAGTTATATAAAAAAGGCCGCTCCAAATATGCGACATTTGCAGCGGACTGTACCTCCTCCCTACCAGTTCAGATTAAATATTTTTATAAAAAAGTTAAAGCCGATTTAAATAAAAAACAAAATAAAACAATGACATAACTGGCATTCGTTAAACTAATTTTAATGAAACATTGAAATGCACAATATCAGATGAATTGGCAATTTTTTTTTTTTTTTGTTATTTATATAATAATTGGACCATGAAAATTTAAAAAAAAATTTACAAAACAAATTATAATTGTTACAAAATTTTCGATAGAAGGGTCTATCGTTTAATAATTGCATTATATGCTCACCTTTAAGACTTCATATTAAACTAAGTTCAGCCCCATCATAAGTAATTAACCAACTAAGTTAGTATATCCACTTGTACAAATTTAATCATTTCATTAAAATTGATTTATTTTTGATAGCTATTAACACTTAATATCTATCTGATTTAAATAAAAGAGTTAATTATAAGTATATTAATTAATATTTATTTATATTAATTAATTAATGTTTTGTGAAATAGAGGAACTAATTTAAAATTAGGCCCTTCTACTTATTTAGAAATTATAAATAGTGCCATTATTTGATTTAAGGGTTGAAATTACCTTACTATGGGAGCCATCTCGAGAATAACTGCTGAACAAGGCTTGGTAGGGTGCATGCATTAGCGCACTCTACTGGTGTACTTTTATTTAAATTATAAATTGATGAATAGACATCTTTAGTTTTTTATCCAAAAATCATAATAATTTAAAAAATTCACTATTCGGTTTTAACTTTATAACATAATCAATATATCCTCATGTAATATTTAAAAACATTATTTTTTAACTTTAATTAATTATAATTTTAAAATAATTCAATCAATAACCATATTGTCTTGTGAAACGGATCGGTGTTATCAAATTAACCTTAATTTATATAATGCATAAACAGTGATGTATTGGTAAAATAAGAAGTAAGGGAACGCATAGTGGGAGCAAAAAATTGTCCTATTTTCAACTAACTATTTTTTTTCATATAAGTTTTTATTTTTTCTTATTCTAAATATTAAATATTAATGAACACAAAAAAAGCAATTCTAAGTAGATTTAAGTGGGAGTTTTCGGGCCATGAAAAAGTACTAGAACGCAGTCTGGTTCTGATAAAAGGTAAGGGAACGTCGTTCCCCCGCGTCCCCTCCCAATTTACCACTGTGTATAAATAATTCCTCTTCCAATTCTCAGTTCAATTCATTAATTTTATAACACCGTTCCGTTTTTCGTTTAGACAATATGGTCACCCTACACTTGCCAAACAATTCATAATTTAAAATTGGACACTTTCCATCCCCCACGTTTTTTTTTTTCAAAATATAATAACTTCAATAATGAACTAAAAAAATATTTCGATTAAAAATTAAAATTTAAAAGTGGTGTTCGAACAATCCGAGATCAGAACTTTTTAATTTATTTTTAATTAAATTTTAAAAATTAAAATTTATAAAATGCATTTTGATAATTTTTTTATTGATATGATACTAATTTGTATATATTTATAAATTTAATAAATTTTTCATTAAGATTTGAATAGAATTAAGTTTAAACTTTTCTCTCGATTCGATTTAAGATCTAATTAAAAACATCATTAATTATACAAAATTAATATTTGTGTTTTTGCTCTATGAATATGATTTTTATTTGAGAGAACGCAAACCTCCGCTCGAGCTCGAACGCCTCTCCTCTTCCCCTCCACCGCCTGGCCTCACCTCTTGCCTGCCTGCCAGGCGCTTCGAAGTCATTCAGTTGTCTGCCATTCACCTTGCAGTGCAAGACGCAGAGCCGCCTCTCCACTGAAATCATCTTCAATTATTCGCTAATCAAGAATTAATTGAAAATTTATTTATTTTTATTTATAAAAACGAGATTTTATTAATAAATTTAAATAAAATATTTCAAAAAAAAAATTTAATTTTATACTTAAAATGCATTTTTATAACTTTTTACTGATATATAAATTATTCATTAAAATATTTAAATTGAATAAGGTTAAATATTATTCTATTGATTTATTTTAAAATCTCATTAATTCAATTTTATTAAAAGTTAAATGGAAATGATTATACATTAAAAACTCATATATAATTCATAATTCCACTTTTAATTCTCTACTCTTTAAGTATTATATATTCATAAAAAAGTATCCTGAGAAAAAAAAATATTATATAAACATACTAAATCTACAAGCGATTATTATTTAGTGACCGATACAAAAGTTTGTTTAAATTTGTATCCGATAAGGGGGATATCTTACGCAGCAAATTTCGATCTTTCAACACCCTATCATAAAAATTCTCACACTCCATAACACAATTTTAGTTTTTATTATAGTTTATTAAAAACAGATCAAATTTGTCATTTTTTTAAAAAACGACGATTCGATCGATAAATATGAAAAGAACTGTACAGTCCTGTTCAAAACGGTACGTATAAGAGTAAAATAATTAAAATATTCTCATTTATATCTTTTAGTTATTATTTGTAATTAATTCACTAACTTTCCTAATTTATTTTATCTTATTTCTAATATGATTCTACTTAATTCTATTAATTATTTTAATATTAATATTTATTTTCATTTATTTGGAAAAGCTATATTTATTTTTTTTTATAATCTCAAATGTGGATTATTAACTAACAAAAGTTATTTTTTATATTTATTATATATATATATAGTAAATTCAAATATATATTTTTTGTTATTCTGTCATGATTTTACAATAATAAAATGTAAACATTGAAAATCATTATATAAACTTCATCTTTATAGAATAAATAGAACTTTTTCCTCAACGGTTAGTTATTTACTATTATAAAAAAATTGATTAAAAATAAAAAAAGAAAGAAAAGTTATAGAAGGTTGTGTTTATTAAATAGAAATGATTAAATATCAAAATAATCATAAAAATAAGAGATTTATTTATTTTTGTATTTCTAAATTATCATTGAAGAATGATTTGTTAAGATAAATCTGGTAAAATTAAAATAAGGATATACAAAAAATGAAATTTTAATTCTAAGAATGTAACTTATATATAAAGAACGTTTAAAAGAAATTCTTTTCTATCACTTTTTTATTTCTTTGAAAATAAAAGATTTTTTATCTTATGAAAGAGAGTTATTTAAATGATTTCTATAAAGAAAAAAATTCTTTGTAATACATTTTTAATATATATGTAGGAATCTCCAACGGGATAATCCAAGCTTAATACATTTAAAAGAATTTCATTTTAGATATTTAATTCAAATTTCAAATCGAAAGACTATTTTTCTTCTTAGAAGAATACATTATTTTCAAGCTGTGTTAAGTCTAAAATCCAATGATTTTGGAAGAATCTAGGAATTGGATTATTGTTTAAAGAGATGGTATAAGGAGTGTTCTTACTGTCCTAAGATCTTTTGAATAAATAGATTGTTTCGAAATTTCATTGTCAAAATTTCAATGAAAATTTACGTTTTAAGGATTCCTAAAAAAACTGCTCTCTGTCTTTGTATCTCTCTTTCTCTCTCACTCTCTCTCTCCCTATATATATATATATATATATATATGTCATTAATAATTTGATTTAAACTCAAAAAGAAAATGTTCTATATGATTATTTCCTTTATTATTAAAATTAATTATTTTCTTTAATATAAAATTTCGTAAATTAATGTATATATGTTTTGCATTATTTATTTTAAATCATAATTACTTTCTTATTTCAGTGATTTCGTGTAGATATTTATTGCAATTAATAAAACAGAAAATAGCATATATTTATTACCTCATTAAATAAATAAAAATGGAATCCTTGATACAATTGTTTTTCATTTTAAGGACGAGTCAATCGTTATAAAAAATTTTTTTTTTCTGATTTTGCATAATAAGTCCATTTTTCATTTTATTGTAAAGATTTCTTGTCACTCTCCTGACAAGATAAATTTATTCGTACGTATATTTTCTGACAGAGACATTTTTATCGTTGAATCTTTTTTTCTAATGATTTCTTAACTAGAATACCATTATTTCTACAATAGAAAACTTTCTATTTATTTTCATTTGGACAATGGTCATTTTTCTTTTTCATTTTTATATCAGGGAAATTAAAGATTCTTTTATCTTAAATATTGAATTTTAACTGAATTAATTACATGAAAATGTACTTAATATTATTTTCATTTTTTTTTTATTTATAAGTTTTTTGTAAAGGAAATTTTTAATTTTAGGAAACAATAACATTATAAATATTTTATTGATTTTTATTAAGATAAAAAATGAGCATTGGTTTTTAGAAGGACATTTTAATTAATAAATAATGACTTATTCATTTATATACCTACATTGACATTTCTAATTACTTGACATGGATAGTAATGAGAATGACTTTGTTATTATCAAGAGCAAGATAAGAGTACAGAGCCACCGCTAAGTACTTTCAAAAGATATTCCTTATGAACTTTATGAATATTGTTTTAAGATTTTTACGAGATTGGCTGGGAATATTAATAAATTCGTTGGGGCGTTTATAATGAATATCCTCCTTTCTGCTATTCTTATTTTATAATCTCACTTCTGTCTCTTACATTACATTTCTTAATTTTTTCTTACATTTTCTTACAAACATACAAACACACATTTATATATATTTATGATTCTATAAATAAAGGATTATTCTAAATGATTGACCCATTTTTTAAAAATTCGAATTTATTAAAGTACAAATATTACATGAATAATTTTTATATCAATGAAAAGAGGGAGTTTCAAAGTTTTTTTCAATTTATTATAAGTGTTCTATGTGGCCTCCAGCTGCTGCACGTTATACGATCTGCCGTGCACTCAGTAACCCTTCCTTGCTTGAGTGTGGGACGAGTTTGGCTACCGCGTAGATTTTTGTAGGACACTTATAATACATTGAAAAAAACTTTGAAACTTCCTCTTTTCATTGGTATAAAAATTATTAATGTAGCATTTGTACTTTAATAAATACGAATTTTTAAAAATGGGTCCATCATCTAGAATAACCATGTATATATGTATATATAGAAACATTCAATTTTTCCTAGTATAATAAGATAAGACATAGGTTAATAAAATATATGATAATTATTAATATACAAAGTATTAAACTTTAAAATTAATTTTTAATTTAACATTTTGAAACATATTTTTATACAGTTCTTAACACTTGATTGATTGTTTACAAATCTTAACTTCCCATTCAGTCTAAAATCTAATCGATCATGATCAAAAGCATTCTGTAAGATCTTGTTTCTAAAAATTTCTGACATTTTTACATTTATCTGTGTGTGTGTTTGGATAGGTCTATGATTAATTATTTTTATTTCACGCATTTACTTTCAAAATTTAAAAATGATTTATTTTTTTTATTTTAATTGATTGAAAAATGTCATTTTTAGAATGCTATAAATAGATATTAATATATAAAATACAATTTTAAATAATCAAGCAAAACAAAAAAAATATTAAATTCGATATTGCGCGGAACGTTTTATGTTTTTTTTTTATATCCCAAATAAGTTTTTATACCTAAATATGTTAACAGTTTAAAGCACTTAAACTGTAAATATTTCATTATTTATCAAATTTTATAAATATATAATTACTTGAATGATTTTTCAGATTTTCTGAATACCTATTTTACCATTTTATAAAAAATCCTTAGAAATTATTTTTTTCTATTGTTTTAATTCTTTGAAATTCTTTTAAATTCGATTATATTATTTTATTAAATTAATTAAAATTATTTAATCATGTGCACATTGGACAACTCAAGATTAAAAAAATTGTCTAAGTGTTTCGTATTCCATTAACAAAAGATCTCTTTTTGATATGATAATAATCATCCTCTATTTTCTTAATTTGCTGTCACTCTTTCTTGAGTCAAGTTCTAGAAGCTGCCTACTTTGTAAAAAAAAAAAAAAAAAAAAAAAAAAAAAAAATGTTTTTATACCTTTACGTTAACAATTTAAAGTATATTAACTTAATAATCATCTTCTTACATTGCGATTTAAAATTAATTAAAAAAGTCAATTGAAATAAAATAAAACAAAAATCTAATCAACTAAATATTATAGTTATAATTTTTAATGACAATATAACTTTAATTAATAATTTTCTTTATTTTATTTATTATATATAAAAACATTACATATTTTTTATCCTTTTTATTCCTCTAGCATTTAATACAAGCCGTGTTCACTGTCCTATCGAATGTTATAGATTAAAATCGCAGTGTGACTCTGATGATACAAGGGATGGTCAATAATTCCTTAACTTTTTGAATGAAACACAGGTTTTTGGATAAATTTTTTATTTTTATTCTGTTCTTTGAGCTTTATACACTACGTCCAACGTTTCTCCAATTTTTTTATCCCTTCCAAAAAATAAGATTTGTCGATGACAAATAGATTTGTTTGTGGGATGATATCATCCTTGGAGTCAAATCTCTTTCCGCTGAGCCATTTCTTCAGGTTTGGAAACAAGAAATAGTCACACGGGACTAAATCCGGATAAGAGGGCGGATGAGGGAGCAATTCGTATCCCAATTCATCATTTTTTATTTATTATTAATATTATTATTATACATAGATTTAAAATTAAATTAAATTTTATAAATTTCAGTTTAATTTAAATAAAATTGTAATTTTAAATGAATGTTAATTTTTTTTTTTAAGAAAGTAAAATTCTCTTTCATAATTATAACCTAATAACAATCGTCCAGTTGTATTTATTTTCTAGTAATAATAAAACTGGCCATTTTTTCCATAATTATCTTTTATTCAAAATTTATTCAGCTCAGATGGAAAGTTGACAGATGAATGTTAAAAATTTAAATTTACTTCAGATTATTAACCACATTATTTATACTTATTGTATTAACTAAATTCAATTAAATTATATTGAAATTATTTCATTGAATTGAATTTAGTTATTGTTAAATTGTTTAATGATTGCTTATACAATTAATAATTATTCAATTTTAAATTGTATGTTACCTATCAATTAAATAAAATTATATATTCATTGTGATTATAAATAAAATATTTATACAAAATTTTGTTCGTTTTCTTGTCTGATAAAAGTCATCTTTTGAAAAATTGATTTTAAATGATAAATGAGTTCTTTTCTTGATAAATCGAGAATGAGAAAGTAATAATTCTTTTTCAAACTCGGTAAAAATATAGAAACGATCAATTCAAGAAAAAAGGAGATTATCATTAAAAATAAAAAATAATTATGGAACTTGAATATTTACGAACTTTTAAACTAAAGGACACATTAATTAGATTCCACCATAATAATATCAAATAAATTCTTTATTTTTAATAATAATTTAATTGAAATTTATCTTTAGAGTTGTTAAAAATAGTTCCTTGGACAAATTGATATAGATAAATAATCATAATGATTTAGCAGTAGCAGTCAAACTGTATAAGATCGAGTGAAAATGATTGATAGATCAATCCAAACTTATTTACGACTTTATTGTATTAGAAAGACGTATCGATAAATCGCAATCAAATTTAACTTAAATAGACAAGTTTCCAATTAACAAGTTTTCTTTTTCATGTCATATAAAATAAAAAAAAATATTCTGTTAACAAAGATTATCTTTCTGACAAGTCTTAAAAATGCTTTTTATTCTTTCTATTTCTTTATCTGTTTTTTTATACGCCTGTTTAATCTTTAAGAAAATGGCAATGTACTCGAAAGTAGGTTGTTTTTTTTACCTAAAGAATTCTACATTTTTTTATACTTTTAATTGCTTAAAAATTGAGGGTATTAACTTCTGAAATTAAATAAGACAAAAAAATTTATTATTAAATAAAAGTGATTAATTTCATAAAAATAAAAGTAACTAGTTATTTTTTATTACTTTCTTCGTCAAAAGTAATAAGAATTATTGTGGAGACAAAGTGGACTGTAGGAAATTTTATAGGTATTTGAATGATGAATGTTATATTAACTAAACTTGAATTTATTGATATTCATAAAAGATTTTACAAAACATACAAAAATACAGGAATTCAAGTAGAAAGCTTGTGTGTGCGGATGGTCTGTGGTGTGAGGAAAATACAGGGTAAGCTCATCTTTTAAAAAATATGAGTTGTGACCAGGCATAGACAATTTGAAATAAAAGTGGAAAAACAATTCATGGCTTTTGCATCACGATAATGCCCCTGCTCACTCATCTTTGCTTGTGAGAGATTTTTTGGCTAAAAACAACACTACAATCATGCTTCAGCCACCATATTCACCGGATTTGGCCCCATATGACTTTTTCTTGTTCCCAAAACTAAAGAGACCTATGAAAGGACGGAGATTTGCAACGATTGAGGAGATAAAGACTGCATCGCTGGAAGAGCTCAAGGCTATACTGAAAAGTGCTTATGAGAAGTGCTTAGAGGATTGAAAAAACAGTTGGCATAAGTGTATTGTATCCGAGGGGAATTACTTTGAAGGGGACAACATAAATATTGATAAATAAATAAATATTTTTTCTTAAAAATTCAAAGTCACCTTACTTTTCGAACACACCTCGTATATATAATGTATCAAAAAAAATATTTTTAAAACTTGAATTAAAATGACTAAATTAAATTATCTTAGTTTTTATTTTTAGTTTAATTAATCAATTATATATCACTACTATATTTTTTAAGTGAAATATTTTCTGACAATGAATTTAAAATTAAAACAGTAGAACTTCGATAAGTTAAAGTCCAAGGGAAACACAAAATATTTTAAGTTATAGAGGTTTTAAGTTATCAAGGATCTATTTTAGGGATAGGTTAATAACATTTTTAAAGGCTAAATCATGTCGTTTCTTAAAATTCTCTAACTTGCTGGCTTTAAAATTTTTGATTTTCGGGGAATTAGCGAACTCTTGTTTTAGGGAATTAGTGAACTGATGTTTTTGTTTCTTCACTGTTTGAATCACGTAAACAAACATTGTTCTAAATTAGGAAATTCGGAAATTTTTTTCTTTTAGATTGAAGACTTTCTCCTGATTCTTGTTTCTTCAGGATTTCAGCTCCTGGGGGTCAATACAGAGATTACTTATTTAAGTTATAGTGGTTGCGTATTTTAAGTTATTGAGGTTTTGGGCTCAGATGGGAAGGGAACATTATTTTTTGAAGTTATAGAGGTTTTTAAGGTACCGCGGTTTGAGTTATCGAGGTTCTACTGTACTTTGTTAACTACCTCTTCCGGTTTCCGAATATACACAAAAAGTTAATGAATGCATTAAGTAAATATTCCGAACACGTCTATACCCACACACAGACAGACAGACGGACAGACATCATGCTAAAAATACTTTTTTCTGTTAACAAAATGCATGATTCGTGAAGATATATAAAAATCTCCATATGTGAAATTTGGGTGAAAAAAACTTGGCAATAAGATAATTCCTTCATCATTATTCCTACTCTTTTCCACCTCAATTCTTTCCAAATTCCCTCAAGTTTACTTTTATTATTTGTTCATCTCGCCCTTGGTCTAGTAACTAGTCAATTGGTTTAACATTAAACAAATTTCTTCCTATTCAACCAGATATATTTAATCGTTATATTTGGTGATGTAATTTCTCTATTATCAAACACTGATTTTTTGCTTATATTTTACGAAAATATTTTTTTCATCTCTTTTCTTCCCCGGGACACAGCAAAATAATAATTTTATAGATTTAAAATTTTAATAGAATTTTACTGAAAAGAGCTCCTAAATCTCTTTATAATAGGCTTTGCCTGTTAGCAATCATTATACAAAATAGAATGGATATTATTTTGCTTTTAAAATAATTTTTTTAGCAAAATCTCGTGATGGATTAGGCTTTTATATATTCTATAGTATAGTTATTTTTCAATTTACTCAATATCCTTTTATTTCTATCTTATTTATTTGAAATCTTATAAGACAAATATAAGTTCCTAGAAGAAACAAGGTCAGAAAGGCTCTCAGACTAAGTGAGCTCTTGAGTGCAATGAAGATCCACTATTATAAAAAGAATCCGTTACCATCAATCAACATTCAAAGCAAACAAATACACAGCAAATGGATTTCCAATGATCCAATAAAATCATACAATATCTATCAATATTATCATTTCAACATTTGTTTATTTGTTTTATTTGCCATGTATTTTAATTGATAATTATTTTAATATCATCAGGCTATTACAACTAAAGATATTTTGAATATTTTTATTTTCTCTTTTAAATGACCAGATGAAAGAATATTTATATTTATTTTAAGGATATTTTAGTAGTTTAATTTTATGAATTTTTATCTAGTCAAGTTAAAATAAATAAATCCGGAACCGTTTGCCAATCGATGAATATTTATATCAATGTTCTGGATTTTGCTATTTGCTTTCATATTACCAGGAATAAGGAAACAATTGCGTTTGTTTATCTTTCTTTAGAATTTACATTGTATTTTCTATTGAGTTCATATTTTATAAACTTTGGCCAATATCGTTCCATATTGTGATAGCAACTTTTTCAAAACATGTTAATCTTTTTGGAAATATTTATTTAAGGATAAGTTTTTTTAAGTGCACGCGTTTAATTTTCTTCTGAGGGTAATTATTTTCATATAATGATGAATTTATTTTGGAATCTTATTAATTTCCATTTAATGATGAATTTATTTTTAAAATTACAAGTAATTGAGAAAACAAAAAAAAATTATACGAAAAATTAACTTTGGAATAAATAATTATTGAAGTACTTTCTTAATAAGGGTATTAAAATAAAAAAAATAATTAAAAATAATTATTTTAATAATAAAAACCATCTAAAAGTGATTTTTTGTTGTACATTTCAAATAATCGCTTTATACGTACTTATAGGTATATACATATACTATATATATATCATTTAATATAATTATTCTATTTAAAATCCAAATTGAAATTATAAAATATAATATATTTTATAAACTTTAAAAAATAAAAGAATGAATTAAAGGTATTAGTGAATTATTTATAACAGAAATTTTCATATTATTTTTATTTCATTTGTGCTACTGTTAATAAATTAATTCTTTATTATATATCGAAGAAGTAAGCGGGGATTCTACAGCATAACCCGCATTTCAATCCTTCTATCCTTCTAGTCATCCTTCTCGATGGCTCAATCTCTTTCATGCTTCTTCTAATCCCTTCCATCCACTGTGTTTTTGGTCCTCATTTTTTCACCTGTTGTTTGTACTTCTATGTTCTCTTTAGCCATAGTGTCTCATTGATTCGCATTACATGACCCTATCACAATAACTTCTTTCTTATATCACATATTGTTTTGGAGATTAGGAAAGGCAAATATTTATAATTGATACAAAAGGAGAGGGGCATTAAACCCTGAAGGTGAATTTAATATAATGTATTATAAACCTAATATAATGATACTATATTTTATATATTTAAAAATATTAAATATTATAAAAATATAATTTTTCAATTTTATTACAAGAGTTATTAAGAATTGATATGAGCTATCCCTTTAATTAAGATAGCATCTGGAAGATATGAATATTAAAAGTTCTCATTGAGTGTTTCGATTAAACTTTGGAGGGTGAAAGCAACCACATCAAAACCACAATTCCCTTGTCCATTACAATTTAAACGAGAGGGGTCTTAAATTGGCAGTAGCTCAAGGATCGTATCCGGAAATTCTAAATAGAAAGTGATCTTATCATATACATGATCAAATAAATCATTTTATTTTGGAAAGTTTTTCAAAATTAATAGATAATAATAATCTCTATTTTTTATAATTTATTAAGGTAAATGATGAAAATGATGAAAAAACATAAATTATAAATTAATTATATTATTTAAACTAAAAAATAATCATAGTAACAATAATCGTTTAATTATTATTATAGTTATTGTCATACAGAAAAATTACTTATCCTATATAAAACATATAAATATATAATAAAATTTCGATATTATTTTAATAGGAAATAAAAATAATCCTGAATACAAATAGAAGTAATATACCATTTATATTTATGAAGATAAAAAATTAACAAATCTTGAAGAAACAAAATCATTAAGAATAGTGAACAGCAAAACAGAAAAATCAATTCAGGTTATTATTTAAAAAATGATTATTAAATATTTAAAATAGTGAAGTTTTTTCGATTTTTTGTTAGAAACTGTTTCTGAAGTTGATTGTTTAATTATTCTACTTTTTCAAATGATAAATTTGCTGATTTAAATTTCTATGTTATTTTTACTTTGCTTTCTTCTCTCCACTTTACGTTGGTGATAGCGATGATCATATAAAAATATCCAGATATTTTAATTACTACAATTTCATTCAGAAAAAACTTCTATTTCAATAGATAGAATAATTCTAAATAGCAGAAAATTTTATAATTTATTTCTAGATTCTTTTAGATTTGTTCAGAAACTGATATTTGTTAAAAAAAAATTATTTTTAATAATTTAAAATTATAACTTGAAAAAAAAAACCTCAGCTATTTCTGTAATTCAAAAACATCGATGACTCAGTCATTCGCTTGGAAAACTTGACTGCGAATCTCTGAATAAATTTCACTTTTAATTTACTTAAATGTTAAAGAAAAATATTAATCATTCATTAAAAAGAAATAGAATTTTTAATTATTAAATACTTTTTAAAAAAATTAAAAAATTGCATAAGTCATATTGGATTAATTTTTAATTAATGTTGGAAAAACCATTTAAATCTGTTTTAATATTTGTAAAATATTTAATTTGACAAATTGAATTAGTAATTACAAATCAACTATTTTCAAAAAGTTAATTTAACGGATCAATCAAATTATCAGGATGATTATCCATTAATTATATTAATTAAATTAACTGAAGTGTTAATTAACTCACATAAATTAATGAGTAATTTGGATTATTAAGATTAAATATATTTTAAAAATATTTAATTTGAGAAAAAAACGGAGGAACCGGAAGATATCACTAGTGATCTTTGAGGATTTATAATTTAATTAAGAGAATTTGAAGTCAATGGACAAATAGTGATGTAAAATTAAGATCTTTCAAACTCATAAAGACTCACACAGAAATATTATTGCTAAAATATCTTAAATTAATTCTTGGGACTTTACTATATACTCAGAGAAAGAAACAGTTGTTACATTAATTCAGCACAGGTATATAAAAATTATATTTCATTCAAGATAAATATGGACAAAATTTTTAAATTAAAAAAATTTCATCATTTAATTATTTAATATAATACCAGCTGGTCAGAGCGCCTTCGGCGCTCTTCACAGCTGGACGGGGGATCCGCCCCCTTTACCCCCGAGTGGTACATCGTATTTGGTTAAAAGTAGTAAAAGGTTTTCATCCATTTTGTTTCAATCATTATATTACATAAAACATTCATTTCTTTTTGTGTTCTTATTTAAAATATATTTTAATTTAATCAGTAAATTAATTATATATATTATTATTGTAAATGTTATATCTATCTATTTATATAACTCAAAGATACTCGAAAGTTCTTGGCCAAATTTCTCCAAATGTCCCTATTCTGAGCCCTTGTCCCATCTCTCTTACGTCCCTTCCTATGCGTCTTGATTCCCTTTGATAATAATTTTGATGAGATAAGCCTCTTTACTGCATGATAACAGGCGTTTCCCGATTGATACCTCGATTTAAATTCTTCTCAAATATTATTATCCTTCGTGATTACATTCAATTTTTCTACATATTCAAATTTTACATTTTGTATATTAAGATTTTGTATGTTAATACTGTTCCTCTTTGTCACTAAATATTTTTTCTTATCACTATTAATTTCAAACCTCCATTAATTTTTCCTCGCTATCTGTAATTGCAATTGCCGAATCTCTTATAATATTTAAGACGTCTGCTTAGCCTAACTTTTCAATTTTTTTGTTTAATAGCATTTCGAGTGATTTTTTCCCAATTTGTGTAATCACACATACTCACAACATGCAACATATAATTGGCTGAGGGAAAAACATGGGGATTGCAAATGAACTCCGCAGCACTTGAGTGTCTGGCCCTGAGCTTTGTTGATAGTATGTTTGTTTCCTTAGAACCTTTACCTCCACAAAACATACCCACATTGCACTTTTATAATATATACCGGGACCCTGAGCCTTGCTCGGTACTTAAGTTAAAAAAATGATTCATTATTATTGGATTTGGCTGGTAATATTAATACCTTGGACACCGAGCATTCGCTCTACCCTTTGAAAAATATTGATATACAATTCTTTAATTATTTATTACAATTATTAAATGTTACACATTTGCATCAATCTGATTAAAATGAATAACCTTGTGCTCCTCAATAATACATAAATATATAATATATAGGTTCATATATATTTTTCTATAGTTTTTTTTTTGAAAAACTGTTTAGCGCCCCAAGTGGTTATAAAACAAACAATTTTAGCTAGTATAATAAGATTAATCCAAGTAATATCGTCTATTTCTATTCGACACTATTTTCACTCCTTGGGTAGCGGCCCAGTCAATGATCTTATATGTCGCCAAATTCAAAATCAGTGTTTGACACTACAGTTGTAATTGCATATATATATATATAATTGGCCTTTTTATAAAAATATATTAAGATCATATAAATTGGAATCTGTCATCCAAAGAATATCTATATTTGTTTTTATTTATAATACACGAAAACATTCAAAATTATATAAATAAATAATTTTAATTTTGATCTCATAATTGGATTTTCATTTTCAATTGACGATTTGAATTCATAAAATATTAAAAAAAAACTTTTAAAACTTTTTAAATTTTTTTCAAGTAAGTATATAAGAATATAGATATATTATGGGTGAATTCAAAATGTATGAAGGGACACATTATATAATATAGATAGATATAACATTTACAATAATAATATATATAATTAATTTACTGATTAAATATCTAATATATACTAATTGAATATTTAGTATATAATATTTTATAATATTTACCGGAGTATAATAAATTGATAACGTCATTTAATTCTCCTACTATATATCGAATCGAATATAAAGGTAAATCTTCTTTTAAACGTTGTGTGAAACAATTTCAAATAATTTAAATCTAAAACTATTAATGAAATAAAAAAAAATCAAATATATGAATATAATATAAATATTTTTAATTTTATTTTAAGAATAGATATGTATATATCTCACAGGCGGTGGTTGTGACGTCACATATATACATTTAAATTTAGAAGAAAAAAACTAATAAAGATGTAGTTTTCCAGAGATGTGGTCAATAAAACTCAATTTTTCTTTATAAATACTATCTCTGTTGTGAATTTCAAAAAAATCGTTAGAGCGGTTTTTGAGAACAATGAAACAAACAAACAAACAATTTTTACTCGTATAAGAAGATAAGATGTATATGTATTATGTGGTATATTAAAATCTTTTTATATTTAAAAGAAATAGTAATTAAATTATAAAAAATTTTTTTTTCAAAAGTTCTTAATAAATTTAATTAAACTCGAATAAAAATGACAAATTATTAGTGAAGACTTATAAGGTTGTTTATTTAATTATGAATATAAAATTAAGTATAAATGAATGATACCCGGTCAAAAGCTTTCATAAGTAGCTTAATATTACATTAAACATTTAAAAGAATATTAAAATCTAATTAACATTTTTTTTTATTTTGGTTTATTAAATATTTGTTTTTTTGAAGATGTTAAGAAAGCTCCCCTTTAATGTGAAGATTAATTAAAGTGTCACTGTCACTCAAAACCATATATCTTTTGAATGGGTGAGACCTGGTCTGTTCTTATGAGGTATTCCTTGATAGAATACTAAATTAACCTATTAAAATCATATTTCTAAATGGATTTTTATAAGTTGAGTGTAAAAATTATCATTTTATAACCTCTACTTAAATATAATTTTTAATCTCGATAAATTCTAAACCTCAACCGTAATTTTAAAATCATTTATGATTTATAATGGTTTATTTAAAAAGTTTCCGTCTTGCCACTAGGCTCTTTTTATATTCTTAATTGTCATTGATATTTAGTGATGCTTGATATTTAAGTATCAACACCAACTATTAATAAAAGACCGCAGACAGTTTTTATCTTACTTATTATAAAATGAAATCACTTAATCACAATAAATTAGAAAGATAATTAAGAAATTAAAATAATACAAAGTTAATATTAAACATAAGAAAAAATTACCAACAAATAAATTGTTAAAATTATTTTAACAATTATTTTTGTGTTTTGGAATATAAATATTTTTATCATTAACCTCATATAGGTGGATATTAAATACATATATTTAATTAATAAATATTTTTTATTAAAATAATATTTTTTATATTTACAAATTAAACTTTATATAAAATGTATTATTAAATCAACTTTTATTTGAACGGAATTAATTAACTAGTTAATTAATATCTTTGCTTGTTCATTTTAGAATTATTTTTCTCAGAAAATTTCATAAATGATAAATAATTGATATGAATTGTTTTTAATTTGAAATATTGTATTAATTAGTATTTTATTTTATTTAATTCTGTAAATTTAAAAATTTTTCTCTTTTTATATTTATTTATCCATGTTGAACAAATGGATGACTTTTTTTACTTTTCTGGGCTTTTATTATATACAGTTGAAATATTTATATACGACAAAAGGGTTTCTCGGAACTTTAGTAAATAAAATTAACCCATTTGCAAATTTTGCCATTGCAAACTATCTCTTATCTATTTATTATAGATCACGTGATTAATTTAAAACAAGTTTATATTTATTTGACTTCTTATTTAAATGCCTTTGATGTTTTACCTTCAACGAAAAACCTGGTCTTACACATCTTATCTTATTTCCTAAGTTATTTATGCTGGATGAACTTGATAAAAGTGAACAATTTTTATTTACCATTTTCACTGATTTCCTAAATTTAACTTATCTTGATTTATCTTTCGATAACTTTTAATTTATATAACTTATTTTTTAATGATTTACTAAGTGAGTAATTAGTCTAATTATTTAAGCATATTTGACCTTTTAAACTTCATGCACTCACACTCTTTTTCGGTTGAATAAATATTCTTAAAAATCAATTTCTATTTTTCAATCACTGATATTGAATAATATTGAAAGTTCAAACATAACGCTTTTTATTTATTATATATATGGTAAATATACACAAATATTTAATTAAGTGAAAATTCATAATATTTTGAATATTTTATTTTTAATTTATCAAATCATTTAGCCATCAAGTTTGCTCATTTGACTATATAGATATTAATGCCATTTAAACAAATCTTCTATTTGTCTTACTTTTGACACATTTCGTGTAAATACAATAGATCAGATTATCAGATCTGGTTGCATAATCTACAGGCGAAATCTTACTGTTTTTTTTTCAAACATACTAATTAATATTATTAAATATTTCTCTAATAATATTTTTTCTTAGATATTGGACATTTTATAATAAATAAATAATATATAATTAAACAGATATGCTTACTTAATAATTAATAAATATAATTACAAATTATCAGTGTATATAATATATATAGTATATAAGGCATTAAATCATGGAATAAATAATTTTTATAAAATAATAAAACATAATGCGATATATTTTAAATATGTGTATTATATTTTAATTATCATTATAATCTATAAAATTTATTCCAACCATAAAAATGATTATTATGAACATTTTATATTAAAATAAATTTTCAGATATATAACTTGAAGAATATTTTCTATTTAAGCGTGATTACTATAATTATAATATAGATAAAATAATTGATTTAAAATTACTTTTGAAAATGATGGTGAATAAGTGTTTATTTGAAAAGAGAGGAAATAAAATATTTCCGGTTGATTATGAGTAAGATCGCGATAATTGGCGTTAACCATATCAGCTATTAAATAATTCATTGTTCACTCCAACTTTTTAAAGACGAACAACTCTCTTTTGTTTGACTTTAACACACTAAAAAAGTTACTTGAATTTTTTTTAATTTTAAACATTAAATGACATTAACGATTAATGTTGTGGTATTACAATTCTATTTTAATTAATAAGTATTTATCTTAATATTTATAAATTAACATTTTATTTCAATATTAATAAATTAATTATTATTAGAAAGAATTAATAAAATATGTAGATCGATTTTTTTTTTTTTTGAGGAATACTTCAAAAAACATATATTAAATTATTTTTAAAATTTAAATTTGAATTCTTATTTGAATATTTTTCATCTTAAGATTGTTTGGTAAGTAATAATAGGAGTGAGGGATGAATGAATAGTTTAACAATTTTAATCAATTTTTTTTTAGATCAAATGGGAATTGGGGTATTTGAAAATCAATCAATAAATAAGCGGCTTTGCCTATTAATAGCATTAGGGATGTCATGTCGACCACACCCTGGGTCTTCAATGATTCTTCTTAGTATTCTAAGTATTTTCCTCAATATTCGAAACACCGGGCAGCCCGGGGCGTGTGTTCGATCACCCACCTGAGGCAGCGCGCAAGCGCACGGGGGCCGGTCGCCTCGTTGTCGTTGACGCCGTACACTCCACTCTTCTGGTCCAGCTGTTGTCGTTAAGTGGTGCTCAGTGTTGTGATCCAACTTGGTTAGAATTTCTCAGTTCATTCAGGTTTGATCTCACAGGGCATTCTAAGTTGAATATTTCGATGCATTCTTTTGTTGTTGTTTTTATCCACTATCAGGTTAGCTGTAGAATAGAAATGAATTCCATTCAAATATGTTAAGGATAGTAGTTCTTTATTAGATTTGGGTGGTTGGGAAATTCATACACAGAAGAGAGGGAGGGTTAGAGAGAAGGATGTTGGAGAGCACGCGGAGCGACGGAATCGATCTCGCCGATCGGACATCAATTATAGGGTTAAATAAATGATCGTGGGGGGCGGCGATGGCCGATGGTGAACGTCTGTTAGGCACGGAGAGGGCCTGGACGAGTCTCAAGGCGCCTAACCACGACCGCAGGCGTTCTCTTGCGCCGAGGCCGCCCAAATGGGCCAGTTGCCGAGCACCGAGTCGAGGAGCCCGCTCCGTCGAAGAGCGCGGTTCTCAGGCCACCCTCGATGGGCAATTCGTGTTGCCCTCGGCGGCACAAGCAGCCGCTAACCTCGCGCATCGCAACATCGGCAAGGAGGTAGACTACTTCCTCGATCTAACTACTTCACGTCCCAAACTAAACCACTCACAATACGGAAACTAACGAGCACTTCACTTGTCAAATTCATGTCATTTCATTCATTTTCAATCCATTCATTCAAAAAAAAAAAAAAAAAAAAATTACTTTCCTTATTGCTTCTTGACCTCGACATCTCTATCATCCCTTTTCCGCAACGAAAAGTAATTACCTGAAAATCACAGTAAGAGACAGAAGCTGTTTTATCGTATTACATATTCTATACATTTAAATGAGAATTAACATGAACATTCAGATTCTATTTAGAAAGTTGGAATTATTAAATAACACCTTTGTAATTAAAACAAGAAATTGGTCCTCCGCAAAACAAAATGTATAATTATAATTGTCCACTAATAATTAGACCTACTTTCGTTCATTCCCTTGAAATGGTTTGATGTGTGCATTCCACTCTTCCAAACTTTCTCTAATTATTTAACTGTGAATGTTAATAATTAATGATGAAGTTGACTCCAATTTTTCTATTATAATTTTCTATTAAGAGAGATATCGGTTTCATTAAAAAATCACTAAAAATTAAATTAGATAATAAAATTGAAATATAATTTTCCTGATTGAAATTAAAATTAAATCTCAGAGTAATATTCTGATCACGAATTTTGACATTAAAATATTTCCATTTTATTAAATGATTTAATGAAATTAATTAATAATTCTGATCATTTCTAGGTCATTTGAACTATTCAAAATGGATTTTATTAATTAAAATTTAAATTAACTATAGTATTATGTGTAATTTACAAAAATCATTAAAATGTTTATTATTTAAATCACTTTAAATTATAATTTTTAATCAATTTTTATTTTTTTAAAATTATTAAACTTCTGAAGACAAATTAAGAATAAAAATAATTATACTTACTTCAAAATCAGAAAAATAAATTTTAAACATATATATGTACAAAATATAAAATGGATTTTTGTTCTCTTCAAACGTAAAGATACACCAAAATAATTTTTACTAAATTTATAACTATTAGAAAATAAGTATTACAATAATATAATAATCTAATATAATAATACTAAGTAAACCTAAGGGATTTCCGCATGATCAATTTTTATGGTTTATTTTTGTAAAAAAAATATCTTTAATATCATTTTATAATAAATATAATCTTAAATATAAATATATAGTGTTTAGTATTAATTCTATATTAAAATAAATAATTATTTTTATAAAACAAAAAATACATCAAAAAATGACAAACCCAGATTATTTACTGAAAATATTTTATTTTTTTTTATTCAGGCACTATTATATTCTCGTTGAGCTATCAAATACTTAATAGCAAAAGTTGAATTCTACAAATATCTTATTTTTTCATCTCTAGCTATTTTACAAATATGTCTCTCTATAAAAGAATTTGAAATTTCCGAAAAGCAAGAGGAAATTTAACTTTTAAGAAAAAATAAATCATCATTGTATTTACACTTGTCAAAAGCAGAAAATTCTAAGCCACGCCTGCCAAATACATGCTTAATATTGCCATTTCTTTTGTGTGCCAACTTAAACAAATCTACAAATCCACAATTCAATTTCCTTGATCTCTTTTAAGTTATTATTTTCTCAAAAATGATTATAGAAAAACTATTTTTTAATTTATTTAAAATTTACTCTTTATTTATAATTATTTTTTTCTCTAAAACTTTACATATAATATATAATATTATTTATAACAATATATTGAAAATTTTATTAATAATAATCAGTCAAGTGAGTCAAATACTTTCCGATGACCACTTGTTAATGTAATCCTTTTATGATTATATTCGATGTTAGTTAATAATTATTACATTAATTTTAATTATATATAAAACATGTTATACTTTTATCTAACTTCATCGATAAGAGATAAGAGATTATATATTTTCTTAATGTTTTATACATAGCTAGTCAAATGTGTTTATTACAAATTAACTGATATTACATATTTTTTTAATTTCTATTATAATATGGATAAAATCAACAAGATGTTTTGTATGAAAAGTTTAATTGTGTAGTTGTAATTATAATAATAGTGTTAAATATTTTATAACTTTCTTATGATCTATTTTGTTTAAAAATAATAAATTTTATATAGAGAGATTCAGTGTATTAATTAAGATAAAATTTCAATTTCAATTAATATTCAAAGTAATTAAAAATAACAAAAATAAAATAAATAAAATATAATAAAATATTTCTAGTATTTTTTTACAATAGAACTTTTGAATGTCCTTTGAATAGGACCCCTGATAATTCTCCGGCCCTTTTGAATTTGTCCATTGGCTCAATTGCTTGACTCTCCATTGACTGTCGGTCTCTGGGGAAGACCGATTTGGCTAAAGAATTTTTAACTTATCTCACTAGAAACTTGGGTATTGGATTATTTAATTTAATTTTATTTAATTTAAACTGATAATATCTTTAATTTATTTGATAAAATTTACACTCTTATTAAACTTGACTTTGTTTTATTTTATACATATATTCTGTAGTTACCAAATTATTTATTTATTATTTATTTGCTTTATTCGCTTATGATAATGAAAATGTTTAAAAGTAAGATCAAACTAAATTAATTAAACAATCAAAAATGGAAAGGGAGAGAAGGGGGGAGGAGTTTTCGTTCCTATCAAACTAACTATATTTAAGTAAATTAAATAATATACGTAAAATATTATTAATAATTTTGTTGAAAAACTCTTGAAAGATTAAGTAGAGGAGAAATTTAATAGTACTTCACTCATTTAATTTATTTAAATTTATTTGTTTTATTATTTATTAATTTTCTTTAGATTGTACCTCAAAATATAATATTCTACATAAATAATAAATTATTTCTATTTTGTATCATTTATATATAATAAAATAACTATAAATATAAATATAATTATAATGAGTTCTTTAAAACCATTTGAAATTTCTATTATTTTTTGTAGAAATTTAGTCAATATAATTTAACAGAATATGATATCTAAAACATTTATTTATTTTTTTATTTAAGTTGTAGAAAAAAGTATCCTATAAAAAATAAAATACATTCTCAACAAAGTTTTAATTAAAAATGGTTCCTTAATTCCTAGAAATGAAATCTCATTGGAATGTGTTCTGTCGAATCCCAATTGTCCTCCAACTTTTAGTTCATTGAAGTTTCAAGTTCTATTAAACATAGTTGAAGTTGAAATAAAAAATTGTATTCCAATTCAATCTTAATTTTCTCAAACAAATAAATACTTACGTTTATAAAATCCATGATAGTATTACTCTAGAATTAAAAAAGTGTATATTTTTATAAATTATAAAAAATCTTTCTTTCTTTTTCCAATTCAATCTTTAAAGTACTATCCTTTCGATACCAACTTATACCAAGGTTTTTTTCAATACTTTAAAAGTCAGATATGTATTTTTTTGGGTTGGTCTTCAATACTTTCTTCAATTGAGATTTAATCTCCTCAATCGAACAGAAATGATGTTCTTGGACCTTGAGTTTGTTGAACAGCCAAAAGACGCAAATCAGATGAATCGGTGTAGAACGAATGATATATGCCGAATTTTGAATGAAAACCAAGATGCAGAATCGTATCACAAAACCACCCTTTAATTCTATTCTTTACTGCGAAAAAGTTTATACAAACAACGCAAAATAATATAGTATTTAATAAAAGAAAAGAAGAAATAACGAAAAAAAAATAACACTGCTATAACCAAAGTTGAAATGTTCACCTTATTTTTTGTTCACAATTGTAATTTTTTTTTTTTTTTTGTTAACTTAATTTTAACAAATTACCAAAAAATTATTATTTTATTGATTAAAATATTTATTAAAAAGCTATTTGAATTAATTATTAATAAATAAAATTAATTTAGATCACATATCAATTGCATTTTATAGACATATAATTTTTAGGTTTTTTTAATAAATTACAAAATATGATAAACACGTATATATGTGCCACTCAGAACCCAAACCGATTAACTCCAATTTTTAAAATTTTGCTAGTAATGTAATGTAATGTAAGGTAAGGTAATCTGCAACATATGAAGTGAATAATGAACTTGATAATCTTAATATTGAAATGCAATTAAACATTTTTCGGTTATCAATAAACCTGAATTTTCTACAAGCTGTGAACTTTGGGCTTAATTTTCTCAGTTTCTTTAAATGTAGAGTTAATCGCTTTGGCTGATGGGTGCCACATATGGTACTTACCTAATTATTTCATAATCAATGTGGTAATTAAATTAATTAAAATATGTTATGATTGAAAATAAAAATATTTTGGAAATTTTTAACAATCAAATAATCATTATTTTATTTTCTAAAAGGATTTTCTTTTTACTTCAAAAAAAGGATTTTTACTTTCAAACATTAATAAAGAAAAATGTCATAAAATAATAACTTTTTATGTCCTGAGAACAGTAATATCTGGAATTTAATAACCGAATCTTCAAGAGGTTATTAAAATCCTCTTTTGACTCAAAAAGAAATCAATATAGCATCATCTTTCTTCTAGAAAGATATTTATCAACTTGTAAGACAAGTAACTATTATGAAGTATTGATAAATATATTATTAATTGAAATTAAGCTGATAAGAGAAAACTGATAATTTATCCCTTTAAACTTTAAATATTTTTAAGATTTTAATTTTTTCTAATTAATTGGTCTTAAAGTGGTAGAAAATATATCGATCTGAATTCAATTGATGATGTCTTAATAGGCATTTTCAACGAACTTTTAGTTCGCTTATAAAATCTATATGACTGTGTCTGTAAAGTGGTCTTGGTTTTTTTTTTTTGGGTTGGGAACATGATCAAATCGGCGGTCAAATTTGATAATTTCCCATATATTATGACTCTGACCGCAGATTTGACCATGTTCCCAACCAAATTTTAAAAAACCAAGACCACTTTACAATTACACTTTTTTAAGCTCTACTCGAATCCAAAATCAAAATTTATAAAATCAAAAATTTTTGGCGACAGACACACTGACATATAGATTTAATATTAAAATTTATATTTTTATATTGTAATTATAAATCTTGAAAACATTTTAAAAACATTGTTTCTTATTTTAATTAAAATTACATTTTCATTCTGTAAATTAAATAATTTTATTTCATTTAAATAAATATCTATTTTTAAATATTTTTTGCTCTCTACATTATTTATCTAATTCTCACAATATATTAAGATCATATAAATTGGAATTATTTATGCAATTTTGTGATAAATATGAATAAAAGTTCGTTGATAGTAATGCTTTCTAGCCTTCCCAGATGTTTACTTTTAAAAATTATGTAGAATATTTCAAATAAATAAACTTATAGTCTTGACTCTGAAATTATTTATTAATAATGAATCTTGAATTATGTGTAGAAAATACAAAATTTCAGAAATCGGCGATTACTGCAGAACCCTTCTACACACTGATTATTATCCTATAAAAGACAATTTTAATGAATTAAATTATTTATATTATACTAAAAGTTTATTTGTTGATTAAAAGGTTAATTACATCTTATTACGACTTACCTTATTTGAGACATATATTAATGCAGGACTTTAATTTGGGATAAATGACGACTATATTTTTCAAATACATTTTTTTATATTAATAAAGAGTTGCTCATAAATTAAAATAAAATAAAAATTTGTAAATTTGGTCAATTTAATATAAATTGTAAAACATTTAAATTTAAAAACCAAATGTATTTTTATCTGACCTCCAAAACTATACATTTAATCTAAATAATCGATTAAAGGTTGTCTTATATTTAAACGATTAAATTAAACAAAAATTACCTTCAATATTAACATATTATATATTTACAATATTCATTAACTATTAAAATACTAAAAATTAGAAAGAAAGAAATTTGAATTATTTAAACTTTAAACCATTAATTAAAATTTATCTAAACTAATACTTTTTCCTTTAATATATTCATAGAAATTTATTTATGAGAAAAGTTCTATTATTTAAAGAAAAAATTAAAATCAAAATAAAATCAATATTTTCAATAAAATTATCAAAGGAAATATTGCAAAGTATATTCTAATATTTATTCGAAAGTACTTATACTATTTGAATATGAGAAAACAAAATTTATAGCTATTGATTTGTTTTTTTTTATTTATGTTGATTTATTCTTTTAAAAAAATTGAATTAAATAGCTACTTCGTATTTAATAACTGAGAAAATATTTATCATGGCTTTTGAATAGATAGATTATGTCCAACTTTAAAGATTTATATAACAAATGCGTTAATAATTGATTTAGAAATTTTAAAATACAAACAAAAAACATTTATTCATGAATTGTTATTAATTATATTAATTTTTATATATTAATTTTTTAAGTTTTTTAAATCGCGCTTATTTATTGCAACCAAATGATTCGAAATTTAACCCCGAATACTAAATTAAATAATTATGTTTTATATTACCAAATTTTATTACCATCTTAAAGCTAAATCATCACTGTTTTTCTCTATCAACTTAATTATGTTGTTAAGTTATTGATATTATTTATGTGGCCGGAGAGTGTCCATATGGAAATGTTGAAGTGACTCTCCTTGGGAGCAATTCTGGCTGATTAAAACAGAGACCAGGCATAAATTTCTTTGCAGACTTTAATGTGTATTCATTTTAATGAATCGTTTATGATTCAATTCTTTATAATATTTAATATCAACTTTTATATATAATTTTTTATAATCAAATCAAATCTAAATGAAATGAAAATTAAATTTAATTATATTTAAAACACCTATTTATTTAGCCGTTTTAAAATTTATAAATAATTTTACATATTAGTATTAATCATACATATATATATATATTTCATTTATCTATATATATCATAAATACAATAATAAATTAACATTAAAAAAATTTATATAAATAAATTAGATCTAATTAAAGTAATATAATAATATGTATAGGATCGATATCTTTATTAAAATTTTGTAATAAAATAATCATCTTTATAAGAAGCTGAAAAAACCCTCAACTCTCGATGTAAATTCAGTCTATAGATTTTTTGTTATTAACACATCCTAAAAATATATGATCTGTATCACAAATAGAAACAAACATATTTAATGTTATCTCAAACCAAGCATGTGTAAGCGGTGAGGCTTTAATATATAGTTCATTCTTAAGTGATTAATCAATATTAAGAGATTTCTATAAAGCTTTCTGAAGAACCATGGTTTACAATTAACTTATGATGACATATAATTATATTTAGATAAAATCCTCTAGAATTGGTTTAAGTACTAGGTTTTCAATAAGTTTGCGGAGCGCCATCTATTCATCAACTTTATCGGAAAAATACATGATATGGTATAGGAAGACCGTCGATTGACTGAATGAGATTTAACAGAGGCTTTAGACATTTTATTGGGCACAGTGAGCAATATTTTGAGTGTTAATTAGGGTTTCAAAAAACTGTACAAAATGGGTGCCGCAAAAACCATTGCTAAAATAACTGAATTAAAGTACGAATTGTTTCAACATACAGCCTATTCGCCAGATTTAGCTCCCTCCGACTTCTGGCTTTTCCCACAACTCAAATAATATCTCCCGTGAAAAATAAATTGCTTCAAACGAAGAGGTAATATCTGGCGTGGAGGGATATTTTGCAGAGCTACCGAAAAACCATTACAGTCAAGGGATCCATAAATTAGAAGACCGATGGAATAAGTGTATTGAAGTTGAGGGAAAATACGCTGAGAAAAATAAAGTCATTTTTTTTATAAAAATCGGTTTCTTCATTTCCGTTCCGCCAACTTATTGAAAAACTATCTAACTAATTTTAGTTCACTTACAAAAGTTTTTATATAATGTAGGTATATATTTATATATTTATTTGTCTTTCTGATTTATTATTTTTTTCTTTTTGGAATTCACTTAGGAGGCTTTTGAGCAGAAAAATCATATAATATAATCTCATTTCTTTAATTTTTTTTAATTAAAGTAATTATTTCACAGATATCAATAAATATCCAAGGGAATTATAATCACAACATTGAAATGGTTCATGTGGTCTATTAATCGTGAATTTTTAAATAACAAATATAAAATATAATATTATCTATATTTTATAAGTTAGGTTTTGTTCTAATTCAGTTACAACAATATTGTTTTTATATAGTTACTAAAATTACAATAATAGTATTTTAATGAATATATATATACTGATTAAAAAACAGACAAATCGGTGTAAAATAAAAAAAACTATAAAAAAGCTACGAACTTATTCCTCAACATGTAATTTATCATAAAAATATTGTATTTCTTTAAGGTATATCTATAGAAATATAATAATAAAAAAAGATCATATTTTAATTAAAAAACTAATTAAAAGACGATTCTAATAAGGTGGCAAAAGAGAAATCAGATAAAACTTGTTTTGGTATTATTTTATTTTTTGTTAATATTGTTGAATTTATAGTTAAATCAAAGAAAGAGTTTATTTATTTAGGACCTTTATCAATATAATGAATGACAATTTTCTGGAAATTAACTTGCCATGTTATTTCTTACTCCTTCTCCGACCATCCCCATGACATTAACATGTCTTCCAGTAAACTTTTATAAATATTCTATGCTTCATTTCAGCTAATTAACTGTCTTTGAAAGATTATTTTCAGAATATTTTAGAACTAGCATTCCAAAATTTCCATTTAGTTACTTTTTTATAATTATTTTTTTTTCTTTTATATAACTCGAATTGATTATATATAGACAATTCTAAAAAAATAACGTGTTATGTAAATGAAAACATATAGAATAATAGAAGAGAAAAAATAGAAAGAAATTGAATTCTATAATGAGTAAATATTTCCATTGCTATTTTGAAACATAACCTTAATTTTCACTCAATATTCATTGAATTAATTAAAATAGTCATTATCATAAATATTTAATAATTATCTATCTTTGATCCAAAATGAATAATTAAAGTTTTTAGATAAACTGTTGTCTCATTCATCCGTCGTTGTTGTTTTAGTATATTTTATGTAATATAAATGTTTTCAAATTATGATTATTATTCCTCTTTTTCTGAATACTAGATTTTAAAATATAGGTATAGACAAATAACACAAAATCAAAATGGGGAAGTCAAGTCTTTAAAAAATTTAAGTATAAGATTTATCTTCAATATTTGTATATTTGAATCAAAGAGGTTATTTGTAGAATCCACTGGGGGCTGATCGGAAATTAAACTTCCTGAGATCAAAAGCTGGGAATTTGAGTTGTTTGTTCTTGATCAAATGTGCCTTTATTGCCTTTTCAGTATTTTATAATTAAATATTTGTGTATCTATATCTATTAAAATTGTATTTTTATCATTATTCTTTCCAATTATATATTGTGTTATCTTTATTTTTCAATAAACATAATCAATAATCATTATTAATATATATATTTATTAGATAGATCACTAGTTAGTTATCTTATCATTGTCTTGGTTATAGTTAAATAATTAAATATAAAACAAATTATATTAGTGATAAAAACGTCTTTAACATAGTATAATAAGTTGACGTTGACCTGTGGCCAGGTCTGAACCGACCGACGGTTTGAAGTTAATTAATTTCCAGCTACAGAAACAATTTCAAATAATTTTAATATATCTATTAATGTAATAAAAACAAATATGGATAGAACATAAATATTTTTAATTTTATTTTATTTATAATATATATGAAAGACCAGGCTGTGACGTCATGAATGGCTGGATGACGTCATAGAATTTTAATTTAAGAAAAAACTAATAAAGATGATTTTTCTCGAGGATAAAACCAATACAAAGTGCATGATTCGTGGTGATATGTAAAAAAATCTCCTCATGTGAAATTTGGTGTGAAAATAACCCTTCCCTTCCTATCGTCGATCGCTAATACTACCACTTCCGGTTTCTGGATTTGCACCAAAAGTTGATCAATTCATCATACTGATGCATTAAGTAAATATACCAAATTTCATCAAAATCCGTTGAGCCGTTCAAGCTGTACACATCTATATGGACGGACAGACAGACGGACGGACAGACATCATGCTAAAAATACTTTTTTCTGTTAAGAAAATTGCTGATTCGTGGAGATATGTAAAAATCTCCTCTTGTGAAATTTGGTGTGAAAACAATACCTCCCTTACTATCGCCGGTCGGTAAAAATATATTGTATCAATTTAGTGGAAAAAAATATTTTAATATATAATTTTTGGAAAAATATTTAAACTCAATTGAAAAAAAAAAATTTAAATATAAATAACTGTGTACAATATTGAAAATATCTCGGACTCAAAAATTCTTATGTATTTGTTTTTTAATGACTATAAAAACTACCAATTCACATTTCTTAGAGATACCAGTGACATTTTGGGTTAAATGATGTTCTTAAACTCTTATATATCAAGTTGGGGGATTATTGAAGAATTTTTTTCGAAGGCATGAAACGAGAAGTTCAGTTTCTCTAAACTACGTACAAAAGTAACTTTTGTTGGTCGACAAAAACGTTAACTTGTAAATGATTATGCGTTTGATTTAGTTTTGGAAGGAAAAAGAAAAGAAGGTAGCAAAGCTCTCTTATAGTACTTTAAGGAACAAAAAAAGAATAAGCACACTCAGTTGGTCACAAAACCTCTATAAAAATATCACCACGATTTCTTTCCATTTTTTTGTTGCAATTAAACAAAACTGAAAAATGACTGTGATTTAAGTGTAAGCATTAAAAAAAAAAGTCTAAAGACATAGATCTCATGTGACAGAATAGATCCAACAATTTTTAAAAATTTAGAATATAAATCACACAAAAAATTACACTTTTTACCGACCGACGATAGTAAGGGAGGTATTGTTTTCACACCAAATTTCACATGTGGAGATTTTTACATATCTCCACGAATCATGCATTTTCTTAACAGAAAAAAGTATTTTTAGCATGATGTCTGTCCGTCCGTCCATATAGATGTGTATAGCCTGAACGGCTTAACGGATTTTGATGAAATTTGGTATATTTACTTAATGCATCAGTGGGATGAATTGATCAACTTTTGGTGCAAATCCGGAAACCGGAAGTGGTAGTATTAGCGATCGACGATAAGAAGGGAAGGGTTATTTTCGCACCAAATTTCACATAAGGAGATTTTTTTACATATCACCACGAATGTATTGTTTTTATCCTCAGGAAAAATCATCTTCATTATGTTTTTCTTAATTTAAAATTATATGACGTCACAGCCTCGGCAACGCCGGCTACTTCAGCTATATATTATAAATAAAATAAAATTAAAAATATTTATGTTATATCCATATCTGTTTTTTATTACATTAATAGATATATTAAAATTATTTGAAATTGTTTCTGTAGCTGGAAATTAATTTATTTTAAACCGTCGGTCGGTTCGGACCTGGCCACAGGTCAACTTATTTAATATATCACAAAAAATCATAAAAATAGTTTTCCTTTGATTTATCTTTATTCTTAATTCATAATTAATAAAAATTGAATTTACAAGAGAGTCTTTTTCTGTGTGTGCTGTAATTTCAATAAATGGAACTGATTTTTGAAAAAAAATAAAAATTAAATTTATTTATTTAATTTAAATATAATAGCTTCTATTAGGGAATTATAATGAAATAATTGACTAAAATTTCAAATATATAATTTAACCAACGATTAATAAAAAGTATATTTATCTAATGATTATATTGTTGAAAACCAAACCAATAATTTTATAATAAAAAAATATATTTAGAATAAAATTATATTATATTAATACTCCTATTAAGTATATGAATAATATACATTTTTCTAATTGAAATTTTGTTTGTTTTTGGCGTCTGACTCTCTTTCTGTTCGCTCTTTTGACAAATTGGAATCGATTTTTCATCATCTTAATATTGAGATACACTTTTGAAAATTTTTATAGATATTTCAATCGATCCCTAGAAGGTATAGAATAAATATAATTGAATTAGTTAATGTAATTAGTTAACGATTAAGTAACTAACTCCTTTTGTATTGCTCCGATTAATTTTTTTTCAAAGGATTCTGAAGCATAAATATTGATTTCAGGATAGATTTTCATATTGAACGTATTTAAAAATATTTAAGATACACTGCCCCGCAAAAAAGTAACGCACCTGGAAAATTTCAATTTTTTCCTCTTCTTTCTTTTTTTATACTTTAAATCTTATTTATATTAAAATTTATCTAAATAATGATAATTTGTAATAGCTTTATAAATAAAATATCAATTTTATTCAATAAAATTAAATCTATTCGAAATTAATCAAAACGAAGATCAAATTACAAAAGTTTCAAATAACATTTTTATTAAATTTTATTGCTTTTTAATAAAATCTCATTTACGATTGAAATTCTTTATGGAATACATCGTCTGGGATGTAATAATTAAAAAAAAAATGATTACACCAGAACAAGTGGCTCAAGCTCAACACCGATTTATTGTCATAAATTCGTTGCGGAATCGCAACGCAACTGCCCCAGAGATCGCTCAGACCCTCCGTACAGTGAGAAATGTTTCTAAAAGTGCTGGTACAGTTAGAAGAAGATTAGCTCAAGCAAATTTACATCCCAGAAAACCATCGACAGGACCATTGCTCTCTATGGAACACCGAAGAGCCCGCCTTGCCTTTGCCAAAAAATACAGCCACTGGACAGAGACTCACTGGAAAAACATTTTGTTTTCAGATGAGTTCAGATTCAATTTATTTGGTCCAGATGACCGTCTTTTTGTTTACAGAAGACCAGGCTGCTTCATATATTTTAGTGTGGTATATATGTATATATATGAATTATAGCTCTATAAAGAAAGTAAATTGCATAGAAATCAAATGAAAACTAAAACGCGCCCAACGTTTTTCGTTGAATATGAAGCAATTCATCCATAAACTTTGTCAGGCTTATAGAAAAATTATTTTATTCTTTTTAGTCCATGAGAAAGACGTTATTTTATAAAATTTTTTTATTTATATTTACTCTGATTTATATATAATAATATAAGACTAATATTTACTCTTTTTTTTCTAAAAACCTTCTTGATTATAGGCAATCGTTCATTATCTAAATAAACTAGCTAGATTAAGAAATAAATTAGCTGGAGTGTCTCCACTCGAATATCTCGCAATTTGAATTGGATTAAATAACATAATATATTATATTTAAATTAAATTAATTATAAATTAAAATTAATAAATAATATTTATTAAACCAGCGGATGTTTGGCTCTTTGTTGATGGCACCACGTCACATGTTTCGCATGAGATTTTCAGTGTTAAAAAATTAATTCTGGAATTTCCAGCGATTCAATCAAGATGAAATTCTATATATAGCAGTTTTATACAATTTTTAATCATGTGAAAAATTATCAAACATATATCTTTATTTTTACGGTCACTTTAGAGGAAAAAATGTCAAAACGTTGTAGGTAATTACCCTCTTCCGGTTGAGCTATATTTCTCAAAAGTTGATAGAAAACTACGAATTTTGAATAATGTCCATGTACCAAATTTCATCATTCTAGCTCAAACCGTTTTTGCGTAATCTTGTCTACATACATACACACACACACACATACATTTTTCTCAACCTTAGTGAAAATGATTTAGGAACCTTCAAAACGTATAATAAATAATTATTTTATTTTATTAACTAACTCTATAAAATTCCCAAGTGAAGATGAATTAATTTGGTTTGTGTTCTCTATTCTTCAAAATTGAATCGTTTCTATATTTACATTGACATTTTCGAGAGAATATTGTTAAAAGCCCATAATAACATTCAATCAAAGTCTAGATATGAAAACAGAGATCAAAGTTACTGTTTGTTATTTATTGACCTGGAAAACAAAATTTTTCTTGGCGAGATTGCACCATCGTAAATAAATCGCTGCCATCTCAAACAAAGCACTGTCTCTGTCATTGTTATCTTAATCTCTTATCAACTCACAAGTATGTTTAAGCAAATATAAAATCATTTCTAAATATAAGGTTTCTTTATTGTTTATTCATGCAGAACAAAGTAATTAATGAAATTTGTCAGGTGTTATTACAAGATATTTCAACATTGAATAAAAAAAATAACAACAAACAAAAAAATTTCACTTAAAATAAAATTCTGATTAAAAGGTTAATGAGAGGAGAAGGAGAGAGATGTTTAATTTTAGAAATTATTATATAATAAACAATTATTTGTATTTTTTATATATGATAATAAATTAATCTATCAAAAATTGTGTTATTTTATTTTGTATTTTTTTTTTTTTAAATAGTATCCATATTTTTCATATTATAAAGAGTAATTTAAATTAAACATTGATGAATCTTTGAAAATTTTGTGCTACATTCTTCTTGATCCCTTTCCATTCAATTCGGAACCTCTCCTAATTCTTTCATATCTGATTTTATATTTACTTTATTCATGAAAATCGAAATATTTAATTAATTTTTTTTCATAGTTGCATTTATTAATTGATTATATAATAATATATTATATTTAAATTCTATATATTATTCATTTTTTCATCTTAATTAATTCTCTTTAAGAATAATGAATCGGGTTTATTTATTTTTACTCTTATATTTAGACAATTAAATATTTCTTTAAATCTTATTTTGTTCATTTATATCTTGTACTTTATATTTTATTGTAAATTGAATAGGAGAGGGTTTTAATGATTTCACTATATACATAAAAGGATTAAATAGAATTACCTTAATTTATAGTTAAATCTTACATAGTCTTGATCCTTGCATATTTGCCAAGAATAAACAAGGACTTATATTTTAACAAATATGCACAAGCTATTTGATTCTAAATATTGTATGTCTAATTATATATAATCAGATGTTTTAGAAATGATTATCAAAGAAAAAAATCTGGAGTGTCTCCACTTGACTATCTCGTAAATTTGAGTTGGATTAAATAACATATATTATATTTAAATTAAATTTAATTAATTAAATTATAAATTAAAATTAATAAATAATATTTATTAAACCAGCGCTTGTTTGGCTCTTCGCTGGTGGCACCACGTCACGTGCTGGCGCGTGATTTGCAGTATTAAAAAATTAATTCCGATACTTTCCGGACGGACGGACAGACATCATGCTAAAAATACTTTTTTCTGTTAAGAAAATGCTTGATTCGTGGAGAAATGTAAAAATCTCCACATTTGAAATTTGGTGTAAAAACAATAAGTCCCTTACTATCATCGGTCAGAAAAAGTAAAAACTTTCACATTATCAACAAAAAGTTGAGTAAAAATTAGTTAAATCCAAAAATTAATATTTTAAATTGACTGATATACGCCTGAGAGTTGATTAATAAGTACATATTTTAAACTATTATTTTTTGAAGCAATGAATAAAACTTTCTTTTGTTATCTGAGCTTCCTTTATTCATTTAATAATTTATTTTATTTTAAAAATTGTATAATCTCTTGTATTATATACTATATAGTATATATGTATTTTCATTATTTTTTTATACTATATTAAATCAAAAAACATGTTTATTATTATAAAAATTTAAAAGTTTAATTTAATATTTTAACTTAAATTAATATAGAAGAATTTCCCTCAAACAAATAATTAAAGGTCTTCATTGTAATATAAAAAAATAATTGAATTTGAAAAGAAAATTTATCAAATATAAATATTTGTCACTCACAACATTGAAATCTTTATTTTCTAGATTAAAAGTATTTTTTTCTATAATCATTGAACTTCACATACAAACTTGATGTAAATTAAAACATAAATGTAAATAACATTTATAATTATATTTTTCTTGTTTTGTAAAGTTATTTTCATTGTATAATTTTACATAACTTAAAATAATTTGTTGTTGTTATTGTTGTGTATAAATTTTTCGTATATATAACACGAGCAAAATAAATATTTTCTATATAATAAAATATTCGGGTTTAAAAAACTTTTCAATGAAGACAATCCACAAGTGTGTGTTTATTTTCGAAGGGGTTGTTGAATAGGGTGAAATAAGTGAGGTGGCGAATGAATGAAATCCCTCCCTCCGCATCTGCGTTGATGGTGCTGGTAACGTTTTCAGGATCGTCTGGCCCCCGTTCAGGTTGCCAAGCGACCCCGACCTCGTTGATCGATAGGCGACTGGCCTCCCTTATTGGGGTTCCTTGCATCCACCTGTCACAAAAGGCTCTCGTGTTCACGTGGTTAGCTCGTTTTATGAATGATCGCCATCACACAGAAATATCATTTGAAATTTTTATCAATAATGACAATCGATAATTCATTTGTCATGAAATGACAATCTGATCTTATATTAAAAAAAATTACTATATGATTAATTATTAGTAAAAACATGTTTAAATACTATAAATTTCAGTGTATTTATTATATAATAAATAATTTAATTCAAGCTCTTAGCTCGATGGTAAAATTCTGAAAAAAATGAACTTAAGCCTAGTTTACACGGGCTTTGTACTTGTCATTAGTTCAGGGATTGGCAAATACTTTTAATCGCGGGCCAAAATGAAATTTTCAAAATGTCATCAGGACCGGAGGGCCATATTTCGAAAACACTAATAAAATAAATTTATCTTTTTTTTAGAGACATATTGAACGAAAAATCAAAATAAGAGATAACTTTTTCAACGGGCCGGCGATCGTTCAAAAAGCCCACGATTAAAAGTATTTACCCACCCCTGAACTAATGACAAGTACTAAGCCCGTGTAAACTAGGCTTTATGGATGAGAGAACCAAATCTCACCATGTTCATATAATATAATATATATATATATATATATTTAATTTAGTTAATTTTTAATTTCATTAATATTTCAACTTTTTAAAATTGAATTATTAAATAGATAAAAGATTGAACTTCTTTTAAAAATTAGAAATTTAATTATTCAACAACTAAAAGCGCGATTTGACTAGATTAGGTATAAGCAAGGAATCAAAATAGAAAATTATATTCAGTAAAAAACAACTATATTGAATAATTAATTATTATAACATTTTTTTTAACTTATTTTTTATATTATATCTTTTTTAATATTACGAACCATTCACAATCATTATAAATTTCCATTATTTTTAATTTCACAATAAGACCTGTGAATAACGTTAAATCCAAATTAATTTTGCTTTTGTTTTTATCCCTTTTTGTAAAAACAAAAAACTAATTGACAATTCTAGAAAATAATTAAAAATGTTTATTATGAAAAAATATTTGTAATATGGGTTTAGAATATAATTAATAATAAAATGATAAATAATAATAAAAAAAATGAACAAAATTTTATATATATATATATATATACAACAAATAATCCCATTTAATTAAAGCAAAAGAAAGAAAAACAAAATAATATCAGGATTAGAATTTGGTTCTCTTTCATTTAATTTGGAACTTGGCCGAAATCTTAATAATATCAATGAACATCATTTGGCAAATTAAATTAAATAGAATTAATTAAAATATCAATGGAATGAAAAATAAATTTAGTCCGAGAGCATTCATCTATGACATTCAATAACTAAAAGTATATAATCAAATTATACATTTGATGTTCCTATACATTTAAATAATTTATTTAAATATTAAAGAATTAAAAATAAAAGTCAAAAATAACCTTTAAAAACTTTTAAAAAATAAGAATAAACTTTCAATTCCATCTGTTAAAAGTTAATTGGAAAGTTTTTCCAATGTAAATTTATTTTATTTGACTTCTCTGAGCATAATGTAATATAGTAAAGAATATACATATAATAATATAATTATATTCAATTTTTTCAATTTAATTTTAATTAGAATTATAAAACATTTGTAATCTTAATTCAAAATCAGAACTTGTTCAAATACATCTTATACAATTATATCTATAATTGAATCAATGTCCAATTAATATTATTCTATCTACATAAACGCATCGATTTTTTTCTTTTTAAATTATTTTTTTTAAAATGATTTCTCTTTAAAGCTTGGCCAAGTCTATCTGAATTGGATTGAATCGGAATTTCCCGTTTCTTTATCCGATTTTCTTAAACCTCTTCATTTAAAACTTTTTTATGAAATTCTAATTAAAAATTAATTAAGAAACGATCTTATTAGAAAATATTTAAATATTATTAGTATTTTTAATATTTATAAAATTTAGAATTTCATATAAGAAAAGGATAGAAAAAATGTTTGACTTTACTTGGAAAATTAATTAAATTTGTTTGAAGTACTTTAGCACAATTATATGATAATATTTGAAAAGATATTGACTATACAATTGTGAGAGAACTTTTGTGCTTGATATTAGAAATAAAATGAATGAAGAATGTGATAGATATACGTATATATCAATACAACACACAATATATAAATTTGATCGATGAAATAATTATATGAGTTTTCTATATATTTCTTTAAATTGTTATAATATATGATTAAATAATTATATGCAGTAAATTATATGCAATAAGAGGGTTTATCTCGTCAAAATTAATATCCATGGGAATCAAATTAAAATATATAAAACAATTATTTTTCCAGTGGTATTATATGGGTGTGAAGCATGGTTTATGACCCTGGGAGACGAGAGTAGATTTAGAATATTTGAGAATAGGATTCTTCGGAGCATTTATGGGCCAAAGAAATTAAATTTATTATTTGGTTAAATGTTTTAAATAGTACAAATATTTTCACAATTTATTTATTTTTGAAATCTTGACTAGTTATTTTAATTTAATTATAATAATTAATATAGTTAATTAAGTTTATTACAATGAATATTTAGTCATCAGTTTTATGATACTTATAATTTGTAGTATCATTTTTGTTTCAAATTTGTATAATCAATAAATCGAATTAGCCGGGCTCGGAATACCAATATATCGGGTTTCCATATCAATTAAGCAAAAAAATAAATAAAATAAATGTAAAATATACGGTTTCCGGCAGGGCTGTTCTACCGTCGACGCCATCAATAGGATGGTGACATTTGCTGACAGGGCGAGGGAGCGTCGAGATTCGAGTAAAGGCTTCTGTGCTTATCGCTATTGACATAAGGAACGCCTTTAGTTCTCTTAGGTGGCGTGATATTATGGAAGCAATGAGAGAGACAAACGTTCCGCAATCCTTGCTAAATTTCATTGATGACTATCTTTCTGATAGAAAAATAGTCTACTGCGGAAACGGCTGGACTATTGAAGTGCCGATGACTAGAGGCGCCCCTCAAGGGTCAAGATTGGGACCTTTCTTCTGGAAACTGGTGTTCAACGAGCTTTTAGGAGGCCCAGTTTCCTGAGGGCGTAGATCTTGGGGTTCGTAGACGACACTATCCTTATATATGATGCCCATGAGGAACACGTCCTTGAGGTGAGAATGGAGGAAGGAGCAACCGTAGAGAACTGGTTGGCAAGAAAGGCCTTAGAGATAGCTGTCGAAAAGACTGAGGCAGTACTAGTAACTAAATGCCGTGCTTACAAGACTCCGAAGTTGGTGGTCGGCGGTGTCCGGATTGAATGGAACAAACAATTAACTATCTGGGAGTGGAAGTTAATAGAGGACTCTCTTTCGGTCCCCACGTTGAAAAGGCATGCTGTCACGGTTGATGCCCAACGTTGGGGGACCGAGAGAGATGAAGAGAAAGCTCTATGTGAACGTGGTCCACGCCATTATTTTGTATGCGGCTCCGGCCTGTGCGGGTGCAATATCGAGATTGGTGCACAGGAGGAAGCTGCAGTCGGTACAAAGACAGGTTGCCTTACCCGCAACGTCTGCTTACCGCACTGTTTCCTTCTGTGCTGTAATGGTGTTGGCGGAGATTCCGCCTATAGATTTGCTAGCACGTGAAAGACACGAAGTCTATCAAGAGGGAAGGTCTGAAGCTTCCACAGTCCAGGAGGCAAAGGAGCATGCAGAAGGCGCCTTTTGGATAGATGGCAGCAGAGCTGGGACAACGAGTCAACAGGCTGCTAGACCCACAGCTTTCATACAACCATGGATGGAACGGAAGTACGGAGAGGTTGGCTTTTACCTGACACAAGTGCAATCAGGTCATGGCTGTTTCAGAGCATACCTCCATCGCTTCAAAAAAAGTGCGGAGGCAACATGCTTGGATTGCAGGGAAGTCCTAGACCCCGGAGTACATTTAGTCTTTATGTGCAACAAGTGGTGGCAGAAAAGGAGCGCCTTATCAAATAAGCTGGGTGTTGAAATTGACAAAGCAAATATGGTTTGGCTAATGATAGAAAGTAAAAAGAACTGGGAAGCGGTCGAGTTTGTTACGGAAGTGCTCAAGGCAAGAGAAGCTCAGCTTAGGTTGGCTGAAGACGATCCTTGACTGGTGATGATGTATGTCGAAAGACGATCCCGTCACTAGTCAGAGAGGGTCAATGGAATGGTATGGCGGGGTTTTTTAGTGGGTAGCCTAACAACATCATAGGTAATCCCACACTGTACACCAATCATTTTCGATGATGGTGTGCGCTTCGTAAGAAGTTATTCCAGGTCCGTCATATTTAAAAAAAAAAATAAATAAACTTTATTCTCCAATATAATTCAAAAATATATTTTTTCTTTCATTTATTTAATATTCTTATTTTTAATAATTAATATTTAAATTTATTTATTTAATTTACAAATTAAATCATATAAAATTTATTGACTAATTAATATATTTGTTTTCTATATTAATCAGGTTTACTTTTTAAATGATATTTTAAAGAAAAACACTTCGAGAGAAATTACGAAAATATTTTTAATATTCAGCCCAAGTTCATATAGAAATTTATGAATTTATTTAACTTTTTTTTTGTTTGACATCGCTTTAAAAATATTTTTTCTAAATATATTTTTATAAAAAAATTAATTAAATATTCAGATTTATTATCTTATAAATTATAACGAAAATCATAAAAATAATATTTTTATTTTATCAGATAAAATTAATTTTCTTTTCTTGAAATTAATTTTTTTATTATATTTGATATAAATAGAATTTTAATTATTAAATAATCCATCTAACAAATATTGAATTCTAAATATTTGTTAAATAATAACAAATCTAAGCAAATAGAAAATTTATTTAATGTATATACTCACACACACACACACATATTTTAAATCTATTAATCTGTAAAAATAAATATATAAACAATTTAAATGTTATTGAATATACTAAACTAAAATAATTATTTCTGAATAAAAATGATATACAATTTTTTTAAATATTAAAGTTAATGCTTTTTGTAAGATTTTTTAAAAATTATTTAAGAGGAAATGACTACAATACTTTAGAATATAATTTATTAACATTTTTATTAATAAAAATATATTTGAATTTATAATATTATTAAAATATTACAAATATTTTTATAATTAACTTTTAATGATTATATATTTATTTAGTTATTAAATAGCGCTATGAATATATACAATAGAAATGAAATATTATTACCTCTTGTGTTGTATTTTTTTGTAATTATAAATTTATTACCTCTGATAGAATTAGGAAACAAATTATTAACAAATTTAACAATTGAATTTAATATATTGAAAAAATAAATAATTATAATATCATTTATGGGTAGTGGTAATGAAAAATTTTAAAATAAATATTCTCCAAAAGTTATATATCATATAACACATGTTTGACTATTGTTTTCTTGTAGGTGCTGTCGCTTGGAGCGGATGTCCTTCCAGAATATAAACTGCAATCTCCCCGCATCCACAAATGGACCATACTGCACTACAGCCCTTTCAAAGCCGTCTGGGACTGGATCATCCTCATTCTGGTTATGTACACAGCTATCTTTACTCCATACGTCGCCGCATTTCTACTCAATGAACCGGATTATAATTCAAAACGCAGCAAAAAATATGGGGACGATCCTATTATGGTTATTGATCTCATTGGTAAGTACTATACTTTATTTTAATCTATGTAAACAAATTATACGAACATCTTCCTTGGAATGCCTAGAAATATATATTGTTTATATGTTGCTTAAATAAGAAAGAGATCTCATAAATGTAAGAAAATATTTTCAGTTATAAATTTATGAAAATATTTAGAAAAATGAAAAAGAAAAATATAAATCACATTAAAAATATTTTTACTTAAATGTCCCGAAAATTCCATTGTCAAAGATCCATCTCGCTCACGCTTATCAGTCACTGAAAAAGTCGATAAAATTTTACATCGTAAGACTTTAGAGAATAGCGGTGGCACCAAAGATCAACCGCATGACAGTTTTTACTTTGATTTAAAAAATAGCCACATAAACAATATTAATTTAGAATTATTTTTAAATAAATTTAAATTTTAATTCAGAATGGTTGAATATTTAACATATATTTATCTTTTTTTGCTAAAGTATAATTTTTTGTAATTTGTCACTTTATTCTTAAAATATAATATATATATATATATATATATATATATATATATATATATATATTTACTAAAATAAGATCTGTAATTTCATTATTCAGTCGGGTAGATGTTTCAAGTATTTTTATTATAATTTTTTTAATATTAGTTTATTCATTATAATTGGAATGATAAAAGTTAAAATTCTAACCCAGAGAAAACATAATTCTGCTGTTTCACTTTACTTCAGAAGCTTAAATTATTAAACAAGGTGACAAAATTATTAATGAAATCTCAAATGAGGGAAAGAATATTTTGTTAATAATATAGATAACATAATTTCAATGAAGTAATGCATACTTTGATTAATCATTTATAGTATCACTATACTAAGTTATAATTTTATATGATATTTCAAATATTTTTTTTATATTAACTAATAATAATTATATTAAGTTCCAAACTATGATTTTACCAATTAATAAACATTCGGTTTAAATTATGCATTAAACCTTAGAAGACAATGTATAGGAAATTATTCTGACGAAGAACAGAGAAATAAAAACTTAACTTGTTTTAGAAAAATTGGAAACTACGTGTATCAATTGATAAAATTAATTACAGTCGATAAAATCGAATAACAACTTCCTCATTCAAATTATAATATTAAATATTATTTTATTCCAGATAATATTTATTCACTAATACTATATAGGAATATATTTTAAATATTTTAAACGACCAAATATTAGAGATTTTTGAGTTTCGGGTCACTAGACAATTTCAGATAGACATCATCAGTTCATACAATCATTAAATATACCCAAAGCGATTCTTCAAAGGGCTGTTTATCATATGACCTTAAAATTGATTTAAATCCGCCTATTATGATTTTCTCGTTAGTAAATGGATTTTTGTAAATTTATCTTTCACCTTTTTGGGCGAGTTTAATCAAATCATAACAAAAAATAAAAATTCCACCCTATAAAAATTTTAATTAAGAGATATCATCCTCTACATTCATTTTTAATCTATTCACATTCATTGAATCTGTTCGTAGATTAAAAAAGATTAGATAGCAGGGTGTGGCTTTTAGATTAAAGCTTCGTGTTGTTTTCTCACAAAGTTTGTTCATCTATTTACAAACTTAATTGCAAAATATGTTTATTTTCTTTCTTTATATTATTGAAGTTATTATAAAGTCTTCATATTCAAATTTATTTCTTAAAATATACTAATTGTCTTTGAATGATGATCTCTTTAATTAAATAATTTCTATTTATTTAGTGTATAACAATAATTTAAAAAAATTGAAATTTATTAATCACTCTACAACTTGAATAAAATTGAAAATTGAGATGATTAGGAGTTTGACAATAAAATCAAATCCTTTCTCTGGTCATAAATGTCATTTATGTTTTGTTCTTGGTAAATTGAACAGGTTTCGAAAGCCAACGATAAAAGAAAAGGAAAATTAGATTTGTTGTATCGACACATTTCATTGCCTCTTCCACCCCTAAGCTCTTTTTAACTCTTATAACATTTGATAAATCTTGTTCAGTCTAATATTACAAACCACTTAGGTACGAGTATATACTTAAGAAAGATTGTTAAGAATTTTTAAAATTAAAGTATTATTAATATTATAAAGAGGTGATGATGAATTAATTAAATCTAATTTAATTTCAAATTTCGATTTTAATATTAATATTTATTTATTAAAAAATAATTATTTGAGAAATTATTTTATTATATATTATTAAGTGCTTACAGATTGAAAAAAAAATCTGGAGCGTCTCCACTCGACTAACTCGCAATTTGAATTGGATTAAATAACATATATTATATTTAAATTGAATTTAATTAATTATAAATTATAAAATATAAAATTAATAAATAATATTTATTTATTAACCAGCTCTTTGTTATTAGCACCACCTCACGTGCTGGCGCGTGATTTGTAGAGTTAAAAAATTAATTCTGGTACTCTCAGTGATTCAATAGTGATATAATAGTCTTATAAAATTTTTAATCATGTGAAAAACTATCAAACATATATCTTTATTTTTACGGTCACTTTAGAGGAAAAAAAATGAAACTCTTCCGGGCGTACTACATTTCTCAAAAGTTGATAGAAAACTGCAAATTTTTCCCGTGTACCAAATTTAATTATTCTAGCTCAAACCGTTTTTGCATAATCTTGTCTACATACACACACACACACAAACATTTTTCTCAACCTTAATTAAAATGACTCAGGGACCTTCAAAATGTATAAAAACATCAAAATCTCAACTTCGAAAATTTTCATAATCGCAATACTATCTCTGGTGAGATAGTAAAAATGAAAGTAGCGTGTAAATCTAATCTATGATATTGAAATTGTATATTCTGATATATTTTATTATAATTTTAGATTTATTCATATGTTAAATCAAAAGAGAAATTGTATATATATAAATCGGAGTTGTGTAATGTGATAGACACATACATAGAGCGAAAAACTCTTTTAGGAAATACTCAATATTTTGCTTGAAAATAATTTAAACCTCTCGCTTATTATAATTAATTTTAATTAATATAATAATAATTAGATACTAATTATTTAAGTAATAATGAAAGTGACAAATTATTTACTTGATCCGTTATATCAAAATTCCCTTGGTTTAATTTCATTATCAAATTTTAATTTAAGACAAATATTAATTAATATTACAAAGACACAATTTAATGTTGTTTTTAATTCAAGATAATTTATTAGAAAATCTAAATTAAAATAAATTAGGTTTATTTTGGGGTCTTTATTTTCATTCTAATAAGCATTTTTTTTAACATTCAAAAACTCTAATAAATACAATAAGTATAACCGAAAGTATTACCATTCATCCAAAAGTCAAACATAACTTTTCAAGTCAAGGTTTTTGTATTATTCATCTCATTTTATTGATTTGTTAAAAGACCAATCTTAACTTAAGTAATTATGTAACTAAGTTAATTAAATATCGTTCTTAAAATGTACGATATCTTTAAAGTAAATAAATATTAAAGTCACAAAGACCGACTATTATTCTAACATTTAGAAATTAAGACTTTTGAATTGTTTGCATACCCTTTATTTATTCAAAGAGAAGAAGATATTTGAAAATTGTAGCTTTAGGTTATTTTGAATCCATCTGAAATAATCTATTATCGATGATTATTGAAAGTATTATAAATACAAATTTTAATGTATATACTCTTTATTAATGGTTGTCCTGGCCATTTTATTTTATTTAATAATATAATAAGTTTTTATATTATTAATTGGGTTTTATTTATTAAAATCTAATTATAGTTCATTTATTAGTTATTTGTATAGGGTTTTTATTGGAGATGCTACAGAAATTTTACATTTAAATCTGAACAACTCGATTTTTTTATAAAATTTATTTTAAATATTTTTTACAACCTTTATCTATTAATTTAATTTTAAAAATTAATTTCTAAATTGTTTGTTTATATATTGTTAAAATTTCAAGCCTATATTCAATAGGTCTATATAATAATAGTCTAGAAGAATTTTATAATAAACGATCCAGGCCAATTTCAGTGTATAATCTCACATTTTTCCAGACAGACACATAAAAATACCATTAAAGTTATATTAAGATGTCCCAGATTATCAAAAGTAAAAATATTTCTAAATTTTAAATTCTGACCAATTTGCAGCCAGAAGTTTTTATTTTTTATTATCGTATATAGATATTATAGTATTATGTAAAACATTGTTATTTATTATGTATTATATCATATATTGTATTATTTTAGAGTTTTATATAATTATAAAACATTTTAATCGTATCAAAATGTTGATTTCTTTCATTTATCTAAATTATCTCAAAATTTAAATTAGATGTGTTTATGTATACATTTTTATTTATTTTTTTAGACATTCTTGACTGTTAGATCACATGAAATTTATCAAATAAGTAACTCTCGTCTTAGGTTGATAACCGATACATATATATTATGTATAAATAGAATTTCCTTAGAAAAATTAAATCAACAGGGGGAAGAAAATGTGTAAATAAAAGCTATTATTCAATTCATTTACATGTATTTAATTATAAAATATTTAAAGGGTAATATAAATAAATTAAATTAAAAACAAAGATATTATTAATCTTCATTTTAATTAATTACTAATACATTCAATATGTATTTAAAAAAAAAATTAAAAAAATTTTATTTTTAATAAATCTCACAATGTTCAATAAATTATTCTCAATGATCATTGTAAAATATTATTTAATTTATCTCTGTACTAAAAATAGTTACCAAAACACACACGGATCAGTCAGAGAGAGACTATTCCATTTACTTCTTTTTTAATAATAGTTAATTAATAGTTGTAGAACTAAATAAACACAAAACAAAAGTTGATCTATTTAATTTTAAAATAAAAAAAAAAATTGTGAAAATTTTTATTTCGAAATTTTCTTAAAATGATAAGTTGGCATTTAACCCCTGGAAGGTCGATAACCGTGCATGGCATGGTTGTTTTTGTGCGGTTCAATGATATTATATTCATTGTTTAATTAATCACCCACTTTTTATATTTCATATAATAATGCTTGAATCAAATTTGTGTCTATTTATAATTGATAATAATAAACGTTACTATTCCATTTATAAAGGTATTTCCTATAATTAATTTTTTTTCTTGATTGCTTTTTCAGTGGATGTTACATTCATTGTGGATATACTCATCAATTTCCGGACTACGTACGTCAATTCGAACGATGAAGTGGTATCCCATCCTCGTAAAATCGCCGTACATTACCTCCGAGGCTGGTTTCTCATCGACTTGGTCGCTGCCATTCCTTTCGATTTGTTTCTCGTTAGCTCCGATACCGACGAGGTTTGTAGTTAAATTCTTTCTCTAATCATCATTCGACATATGACTTTTATTATATATAATAATTATTTACATAGTAATAGTAAATTTTTCCTTTGAGCAGTGTTTTTCCACCTATCAGTAATTTAATGAATTTACCTTTTTCTATTTATTACTTATTTAAATAAATAATCAATATTTTTTGAATATCAAAATGATTCAATTTCAATTGAAATACAATTTTTGATTATTATAAATTATAAGGTGTTTAGTTAAATATTACTTTTTAGGGTAGAATAATACTGTCTCAATAAGTTTTATACAAACATGTAAACTAATAAAATACTAAGATAATGATATTTTATTTATTTAACCTTTAAAACTTTTTAGAAGGTTGATAATTTAAATTATATATTAATTAGATATAAAATAAAATTTTCGATTATGAATTATTAAAAAAATTTTAAATCTAGGTATATAATATACAAATAATATACATTGAAGTTTAAAAAAATTTAATTAAATTAACTTTAGATTGCAATTACATTCTCATAATTTATTATATAGAAATTATTATCTAGAAAATCTACAGAATAATTTTACTTTTACTTTTATTTACTTTTTTATTTTACTTGTTTAAACGTATAGGTATGTGGAGTAGTTACATGATATTAACTCATGAGAATAGATTTAAGGTATTTGTGATAACATTATCTGAAATATTTAAAGACTTAAAATGAGAGGATGGTTGTGATCATATAATGAGAAAGTGCATGTCCTCTAAGTATCTCGAAATTTAATTAAAATTATAAAATCGAGAAAGTTAAGATGGACAGGATTTCTAACTCGAAAGGAAGAAGAGAGATTTTAATAAAAGATTCATTAATGGAAAACCAAAACTGTAGAGTAGGCTAAGAATGCGATGAATTGTTAATATAAAATCAGATAAAGTAAGGAATCAGATAGTAATGGAATTTGAGTTTCTTAGAACTTTCGAGTAAAAATAGATATATTGATAAAATGAAAAAAGTCTCATGCCTTTATTCTAAATTAAGAATTTAAATCCAATTTTTAAATATAAATAGATAAAAACAAAAACAAAATAAATAAAATTACAAAGCGACTGGAAATACCTAATTATAATTAAAAATATTTATAAGTCTTTTAAAAAAATATGATTGAAAAAACATACTAAATAAAAGTAGAATTAAATTAAGAGAATATTAAAAGGTAAAAGGAGCAACAAATTTGTTTTCAACTCTTAAATCCTTTGAAATGTTCATTCAATAACAAAGTTTAGAGAGAAATCCATTTATTCAATTGTTTGTTTGTTTTTTTAATATTAAGTATTAATAACCTCGGCTTTGTGGTTTGACATTTGCTCATCAAATATTCCTTTTAATTGTCCTCTAGTTTTATATAGATATTCATTTCTGTTTAATGGAATTAGAATTTAGTATCATCATTCAGGATGCATCATTTTGTCATCGAAATTGTGTTTTATTCAAATTATTATTTATATTAATATAATAAATAAAATTAATTATTGCGCATTTTTACATTATTCTTATCACGAATGTATTTATTAAAACTTTTTCATAATTATTAAAGGAATTTTTATTAAAAGACCACATACTTGTATAATTTATTTATTGAATTAAATAAACGTACAAGGGGAGTGCTTGAGTCGGACCAAATGTACGATACTTGATATCTCAATAGATAAATTATTCAAATATGTGGTCTTTTAATAAAAATCCCTTTAATTATTATTCTTATCATTATAGGTAGAACATTTTCAAAATCATATTTGGAATGTAATAAACATAGTATAAATCAATATTCATAATGGAAAATTTAGTCAATTTTCAAGATCAAAATCATTTGAGATAATTTAATAATAAGAGGGCATGAAAGCTTGATGGCAAAGTCCGGCGTGGGGATGGTATTAGATAAAGTTGTGCTTAAATGATGTTCAAGTAAAAGGCAAATGCAAATTAATCTCCACTCATTTTATATCTAAATTAATTTAAACAGAAATTCATTTGTGGTTAATAAATGAACCCTGATGATGAAATTATAAAAGTCGTATATATTTAATTAAAAATGTATATATATATAATTATATATATTTTAATTAAAATAATCTTCAATATATCTGCATTTAATCTCAATTAATTATATATACTATTGAACCACAGTGTGAAAATTTCACACACGAACAATTATTAAAATTTTTTTTTTTTATTTTAATCATATATAAATAGAAAAGGTTAAAATGATGTATTAGCAAATCATGATATGATATTGAAAGTTATCTTATAAAACAGATTAAAAATTACGTGAAAAATTAGGTTTTAGTTTTAATTTTAAATTAAAAAAATGTTATTCTACTAAGATAATAATACTATAATAATAGTTTTCAATTGATATTTAATATAATAAACAGTTTATTTAAATTTAAATCCCTAATAATAATAATTAAGAGTTAATTATTAATTAAGATAACAATTAATAATTAAGACATTAAGATGGACCAAATATTATTTGATTTGGTTTAAATCAATTAAACTGTTTTAACGGATTTCATGCCAATAAGATCATCCTTAGTCTTTTAAATATATAGTTATGCTCATTAATAATAATTGGAAAATTTTAAAACGGATTTTTATGGTTTTAATGCAAGATTACAAAATAAGTATAGTATATTTTTTTTTTGGTTCTCTTTGAATGTTGGTTTTTCTCTTCTCTGGGAATATGTTATGAATATATATTCAAAATTAACTGATTCTATTATATATAATATCTAAAGCAGTGATTCTCAACTACTGTGCCGCGAGATTATGAGGCTCTTAAACATTTCTGACTTTTTTTCTAAATTTTTTCAATATGGTTAAAAAACAAAAAAAACAGGTAAACCGTTTTTGGGACCACTTTTTTCAATATGGTAAACTTTTACACTTATCTTTTTCTTTGTAAATTTTCAAACCGTTAAAAGTGTGCCGCAGTAAAAACAAAGCTTGAGACTCACTGATCTAAAGGATATCATTACAATAATAATTTTCACTCTTGCTTCTACATAGGATATAGACTATATCATAATATATTTCAATAATCAATAATTATTAATTATGATTATAATATCAGAAATTCTTGGTATGATAATATATGTTTTAGGGGAAAGAGATTAATTTAATTATATTTAACTAAATATTTAAAAATAAAATAAAGTATTACAAATAAAGGAAAAAATAATTGATTTCTATTTAAAAAGAGTTTACATATTAGGTATTTTAAAAGATAATTATTTTAATGATACGTACGTATAAATTATATATCATAATTAAATTTATTGGATCACTAAAATGGGCTTTCATTGCCTTTCATCAAAAGTTAAAGCTCAAATACATAATATACTAAATTATATGCCTATATGATACTAATTCATTATAGGATATATATAGAAATTGATAATGGGAATTATTCTAGTCACATTCAATCTTTTATATATACAGAGTATACATAATTTTTAATTAAATTTATTTTCAACGTTTAATTAGTTTATTTATCTTTTGAAGAGTAATAATCAATAGAAATCATATAATAGTATATCAATTTGATTTGAATTTTTTTTTTTAAATTAGTTTAATTTTTATAACTTTTTAATATAATCCAATCAAGGGTCTCCTACATATGGCAAAAAAATTTCTCCAAATATTAATTATCTTAGTAATTTATCAAATAAAATTATATGTTTGTAGAAAAAAAAATATTTTTAATATTCTTAAGTTAACATAATTAACCACCTGATTTTTCATTCATTTTCTTCTTTTATTATTTATAATAATAAAATTAATAATAATTTCCGTTATTTTTATTTATTTAAAAAAAAATGAACTAATTTATAAAGAAGTTCTTATAATATAATAACTTCAATCCAAAAAAAAAAAAAAAAAACTAAATACTCAGCTATTTGCTTGTTTCTTTCTCTTATCTTTTTCCTATTTTCTTTCTCTCTCTATCTTTATCTTTCTCTTTTAGATCTACTATCATGTGTCATCAATGTTTTAATTTTTTTTCAGTACTTTTTTTTCTTTATTTTCAACGTGAGAAATTGAATCAAATGCATTTGTTTTTCTTGATTTTATTTAGATATCTAGCCTATTTTATAATAATGAAAAATTTAAATAGCTGCCAATTCTTTATTTTCAAATAATTTTATGAAAATTATATCAATTTGAAATTTAATCCATATATATATATATTAATCGTATTAAAATATGATTTTATTCCATTATGAAATTGGAATTGGCTGCTATCTTCTGTGTATTTTATCTAGCTTTGAACGAGGTTTGATTAAAACAATAAGCTTTTATTTAATAAATAATTTACAAGCTTTTATTTAATAAATAATTTATTATTAATTTAGAAATATATCAAATTCTTTATAAGTCTATATTATTTTTATATCACTCAAAGGAAATTATAATCAAGCCTCATTTATATAGTAATATTATTTTAAGGCTTGATCTAAAATTTTATAAAAATTTAATCAGATTAATTTTTCTTCATTTGATTTTGATTATATTGTATTAATATACAAATATTATGAATTTGAATAAATTTTTTTCGTTCTTTTATTCATTCTTTTCAAATAAATGTTAAAATAAATACTGAGAACAACTCTGTTGAGGGAAAATATTTGTTCATTACAGTATGAAGAAAATTAAAATAAAAATTTTTTAAAATTAATCATGAGGTTAGATCAAGCCTCTAGTTTGGTGTGTTGGAATGATTTATTTAATGTTAGATTAGTATTTTTTATTTTTATTTGAATTATGTTCGCAGTTGGGCTTGGATACAGATGAGGTTAGTTGTCCCACAATAAAGTTTCCGTTTGACGTTTTTAATAACACGCTAGCAACTCTGGCCGTAGTAAATATTCAAGCCTCTACTCACAGATCACTAAATTCACCAATTTTTATACTGCTAATCCGCTTCGTCCTGAATGTTTCTCCTGTAATTTTCTATTATCATTTAATTAATTTCCTTCAACATAAATTAGGCATTAGTTTTATAGTTCCAGAAAAACTACTGATAAAGAACCTATTAATTACTATAGGTTTTAAGAAATAGATTATTTTCTATCATCGTGCACTTCTATTGGAAACTCATGTATTATATAAAAGAGAGGTTTAAAATAAAAATTAAAAATTAAAAAAATGTTTTCAAACCCATGGTTGGTTGGCTATTTGCTTAACTTGAATTTTAACCAAATATGTTTAAAAACAAATAATGGATTTGTATTTTAATAAATTAAATATAAATGTTATTAAATAATCTAAATTCCAATTACTTAAATCAGCGGTTCTCAACCTGGGGAGCGCGTGAGCACATTCTAGGGGGTGGGGGCGAGCATATCAAGTGCCCACAAACTTTTGAAAATTATGCTGTAAAAAAAAGGTTAATTATTTTCAGGCCAAACTTTTTGAACATTTCCGATATTTTTCAATTTTTAAAAAAAAAAAAAAAGTCAGATGATTTTGCGATACTCTGAAACAAGGAGGGGGCGTGATCTCACATCACTGTTCTAAGGGGGCACAGAGCCTGAAAGGTTGAGAACCCCTGACTTAAATGAATCAAATAAATTTTATTATTTTGAAATTTATATACATTTAAGAATATATTTTGTTTATCTTTGTCATCGTTTTAAAACTTTATAATGGAGATTATTTGAATTCATTTAAAAAACATATCATAAATAACTATATTAATTACTATATATAATTTAAATTAGAAAATGTTTATATTATAATATTTTTATGAAAAAATCAAAGGACTAATTGATAGGTATCTTTCCCAACCATCTTCTCCTAAACTGAAGAGGTTTTCCTTCAAAAAAAACAAATAAAAGTATACAAAGAAAAATAAAATTGATTTATTTTCACTTATTATTGAATTATTTAGAAAATCGTAAATTACAATAATTATTTAAAATTGAAATCAAATTATTTTTAGTATTAGTAGTTACTTACCTTTAAATATTTATTTAAAATTTTATATCTAAAAGAAAATAATTTATTGCAGTTATGCCACATTAAGGAACAAACTTAAAATTTAAAATATATTCATCAGTAAAAATATACTGATAATATTTTAAAAAAACTACTTTAAAATCTAATATTAGAGTCCTAGAATTTTAATCGATCCGGAAATATCGATATCTGGCATAAATTATTTATAACTTAACGTTCCTTTGGTTTGAACTCTTATCTCATTTATTAATAAACGAAATTATATATATATATATCAGTATTTATTACATATTTATATATATATATATATTTTATATAGCCATTCAACTTTAGAGTTAGATTATAATACATAAATATTTTATTTTTTATTTTTCAAAGGACATAAGCATGTTTACTTTTCAAATATGTCGATATCTTTATTTTTTCAATATATTAGAAAACAAAAAAAATTTATTAAAAATAAATTTAATATTACCATTTAATCATAAACGCGGAATGGCTTGATCTAACTTATTAAAAATATGGTTAGGATTTTTTTTATTTATTTATTTATCTGAAATTTTTATATTTTAATTATAGCTACATGCATTATATATAGATGTTATATTTATTTACTTCTATATCTATATTAAAAAAAATTAATTTGCCAAAAAATATTTATATTAACTTTAATATAAAGGTTTAAACTCCATCCAATGAGCAGCCAATGAAGAGATGAACTCAAAAGGTTAACAATATATATATTTTTTTAATTTTGAATGAACGCTTTTAGTCAAAAATTTTCAAATTAGCTTTTATTATCGACATTATTTTATTTATTATTATTTATTTTATTTTTTATAATTTGCTGCTTCGCTTTTGGTATTGTCCAATCAAAAAAGAATGATATTTTATTGATACATATTTATTAATTAGTTGTTTTAATGATTAGTTAGAAAAATAATTAAAATAATATTATAATAATAACCAAATATATTAACACATTTTCATAAAATACCTACATTTCATTATTCCAATATAATCTTAATTTGCCAACCATTTTGACATTTACTACGGCCATTTTTTGGATTTAGCCTAGAAGATGGGACTTACTAGCAGAGTCTGGCTTAAAGCTGAGCTTGTGCATGTCCTTCCCCACCTCTTGACTGCATGGCACTTGGCAACTCTCCTTCTTCTATCTCTTTTCATCAAATTTCTTTGCATTTATTCATGAAATGCATCGTCTTCATTTATTCTATCTAATACAATATAATAAATTCTAATATAATTCAATATATATCAATCACATATATAATTTTTTTATAAACTAATAAAATAATATGAAATACTTATTTATTTTTCTATTTTTTTTCTTTACTTTTCTTATTTATACAGAACATTTTACATATTTCAAAATTTTTAATATATTATTATATCCTCGTATATATATAGATCAAAATTAAATCGAATCTCTTTTCAAAAAAATAATAATTTAAAAATTTTATTTAATTGTCAAAAAAATAAAATAAACATCAATATATTGTAATATAAATTTACTGAAATATATAGCTAGGCAATCAAATAAATTATTTTAAATAATATATAACAAATTCGTTTTTGTTTGATAGATAAGTATATCATTTTTACCGACCGACGATAGTAAGGGAGGTATTGTTTTCACATCAAATTTCACATGAGGAGATTTTTTACATATCTCCACGAATCATGCACTTTGTATTGGTTTTATCCTCGGGAAAATCATCTTCATTAGGTTTTTCTTAATTTAAAATTATATGACGTCACCCAGCCCTTCATGACGTCACAGCCTCCTTATTATGATCCCGGGAAAGATCACGGATAACGCCGGGTACTTCAGCTCTATATTATAAATAAAATAAAATTAAAAATATTTATGTTATATCCATATCTGTTTTTATTTCATTAATAGATACATTTAAATTATTTGAAATTGTTTCTGTATCTGGAAATTACTTTATTTCAAACCGTCGGTCGGTTCTGTGCCTGGCCACAGGTCAACTTATTTCCTATTCATATTATCAATATATAAACTCTAATTTAATTTTTAAAAGAGAGATTATATTATTTTTTAATAAAACTAGCTGTTCAAATTCTAAAGTCACCTTTGGATTCTAGAGTACATGAAACGCGAAGATATGCAAAAAAATTTAAATTCTGAGCAATGTGCAGACAAAAACCTTTTATATATATATATATATTTATTATTAGATAATTAAGTAATTCAACTTATAGAATCTGAATTTCTTATTGAGATTTTATTGGAAGAGAATTTTATAAAATCACTAAAAATTTTGAAAGTTTATCAATGTATAAATTTAATTTGTTAGTATGAAAACTATTTTTATACAACAATTTCATCAGAATCTTATTATATTATAATAATATATTAGTTTAATAAGTGTGTTTTTTAAACCAATAAATGTAGAATTTCTTTTATTAAATATCAATTTTCATTTTATTGAATTAATATATAATATATGATTTTTTTTTATTCCGTATAAAATTGACATATTAAAATCTATCAAACTGTTTAATAAAAGAATAGCATTAAGGTTTCTTCTAAATTAATTTATATATCTTCAACATTTCTAAAGATTGAATAGAAAATTAAAATTCATATTATCACATAAAAGAATAAAAAATATTTTTTAATTTTTTTTATTTTATACAACGATACTTTTCATACTAATGATTACTTTTTAATCCGATTATTAAATTCAATTTTCATTTTATTGAAGAAATTTTGAAAATGTCTTCTCAAATACGTCATTTATTCATAATTGGTTTTATAATTTTTTTTAAATTTAATTTTTTGGTTAAGTATTATGATTTCTTTTTAATTAAAAAAAAAAGAAAAAACAATTTACATTCATACACACATTGCTTTACTTCCCATTTGATTTCTAATTGCTTCTATGAGTGAATAATTTTCTAATAAATAAATCCTTTTTAGAACAAGGATAAATAGTGAGGTTTTTATTTTAAATTCTAAAGATTTATTAGGTTCATTAGGGATGATAGTTTGAGTGAACCTCATTCACAGACAACAACCCTCATCGGACTGCTCAAGACAGCACGACTTCTTCGATTAGTTCGTGTTGCACGTAAAATCGACCGGTATAGTGAATATGGCGCAGCAGTACTTCTACTTCTTATGGCTTCGTTCGCCTTAATTGCTCACTGGCTTGCTTGTATATGGTGAGTAATAATGGTCTAAAGAAGGGTTAAAACAATAACCTTTCAATTCTCAGATAAGACTGGGAATATATTTATTAATTAAATTAATTTTAATAGAGACAAATAGAAGATATTATATATATATTTGCTATACATATGTATATAAATATTAAATAACTTTAACGAATGTACTATAGTCTTTTTATAAATAATAAATTTATCAAAATGGATCAAATATTTTTTTAAAATATTGATGAATTCTAATAATTAAGTAATTTCTTATGTTTATTTTATAAAAGTCAAAAAATTATCATTTAAATATTATTAGTATAAATTCTTCTTCTCTCTTTACCGTTTAAAATATTAACAAGTACATCTAATTTATATTTTGAAATTTTTAAGGTTTTAAATTTCATAGTTTCTATTATTCACCTTCTAAAAAAAATATAACAATATTCAAATCATTCCCATATGCAGAATCAATTTATTTTATTAACATTTAATGAATATATAATTGTCTTTATTTAAATAATTAATTTTAAATATGGGTTTGTCTGTTTAAATTATTTTATGTTAATATTTTATTTAAATTTAATATGCCTTATTTTTTTATAAATGTAATAATTAGTTCAGGAGGAAGAATACCGCCAATACTCCTAGGAAGCTCATTTTTTTGAAAATTATTTAAAAAAAATTAAATTTCAAAGAATAAATATATATTTCAGGTTTCCTGAATTAAAAAATATAATTTTAAGAAAAAATTTGTTGTGTATAAGTAAAGCCATTACATTTAAAATGGTTAAAATTTTACATTTAAGTTATATTTTCTTTGAAATTGGTAAATTTGAAAAGGTTTAAAAGATTTTACAAATTTAAGATCTTAGTTAATTTTTAATTTATTTAAATAATAATTATATTGATGATTATATACAGTTAGATATTTCATTATTATTGATTGTATTTTTTTGTTAATAAATATATAAGTAGTTGATATGTGTATTAATTAATTTATTTGATTTTATTTATTAGGTACGCTATAGGAAATGCAGAACGACCTCTTCTGCCCAACAAAATTGGTTGGTTAGACAGCTTAGCTAATGAAACACGCGAATTTTACACTGCAAATAACACAGGAGGTCCTCCTCTTAAGGTAAGCCTATCCACTTAATATATTATCTAAAATATATTTCAATATAAATATTAATAAATAAATATTCAATTAAAGAATTGATATCATAGCATTCATATTTATTAATATTTAATAATAAAAGAATATTAATTTTGTTTATAAAATATTTTCGAATGCTTTTTATTCAATTAAAATTAATTAATTTCTTATATGTCGTATTATTTATCATAGCTATTCATCTCAGCAAATCAATTTCATCACTAAATTCATTTGTTAATGTACATATGATATGTTTATGTGAATGAATTTAATATCCTACATGAATCCCCATTCAATCAACATTTCTTCAAAGAATAAAATAGAATAGAATATGTTGTATTAAATCTATTCTCTCTTGTTTGTCTTTTACATTATTCCTTTTCCTGCTTCCTATTATATACTAAACCTTTATAGAAACGAACTAAAAGTCAAGTTTAATTGAACTTGACTTCTTAATTAAGCGCAGAGTCCAAGTTGTAGAGTAATTTACTGCTTAAAGAGGACTCTGCCACAACTATTAAATTAACTGTTCAAAATTCAATCTAGATAATATATTTATACAATAAACAAAAATAAATAAATAAATAAAAATTATTCAAAATTGTATAGCTTATTCTTAATTCTTTTGCAATTTGATGAATGGAAATTAGATATACAATTATTTTTGAAATTATATGATGTTAAAATAAATAACTAAAGTATAATAGGCTTTAAGTAAATAACTAATTGAAAATAAATTAAACAACTAAAATAATGACTATATTTTTAAAAAAAAAACAATATCTTATCTACTCTGATTATCAATTATAAATGTAACTTTTTAGCATTGAAAATAATTTTCTTGACAAGGAAGGAAACACCTCATGAATAATTCATGTTCTTAAATCCATCATCTTTATTCGTTGGAATGTATAAAATATTTATTATAATGTTTAAAATAATTTTATTGTTAGTGTTACTTTTTTCTATATTTTATTTTTAAATTTAAAATTCTTTCATTTTTTTTTTTAATAATATGAAATTTTATTTTCCTCAGTATTCAATAAATATAAAATTCATAAAAATATATTTTCCAGGAATATCCTAAATACATTTGGTTTGTTAAATATTTAATTTCAAAAATTCATATCAAAAATATAATAATGTTAAAATTGAATCCGATCGACTCCTGTTGAGATCTGTATTAAAACAAAAATTAATTAAAAACACAAATGGAAATAAAAATATGATTTTTTTTAATTATCGGAAAAATCTACCATATAAACGTGTTGTTTTTTTTAATAAAAAATAACTCACAATGGAGAAAATTAATATTCTTTATATTTTTTTTCAACCTTGCCCAATCAGGAACGAAGCCCATTTCACTCAGCCTTTCCATTTATATATTATATTATAATACAATAACGAATAAGCTATATATATATATATATAAGCCCAAATATACATTATGCAAATGGAGTTGAGTAGAGAGCCGTTACTATAGTAACAATTTATTTCGAGCTGACTTATTTATGGATTTGTTAGGAACCAAATGGTGAAATTTAAATTATTATTATAAAAAATTACAGAAAAAATGTATTATTATTAAAATTATTTTATATTATTATTTAGTAAACCATTTTTACTTTCCCGCATACTTCGTATAAGGGAAGTATTGGAATCGTCAAAAATTTCGACTTCGAGATTTCGATAGATCTTGACGTTTTAGACCTCCCTGAGTCGGAAAATACCATTTTTCGAATTATGTCTGTGTGTGTGTGTGTATGTATGTATGTATGTATGTATGTATGTATGTATGTATGTATGTATGTATGTATGTATGTATGTATGTATGTATGTATGTAATGTCTGTAAGCAAATTTACTCAAAAACTAATCAAGCTAGGACTTCGAAATTTGGTACACCGATATTATTCACAGTTTGTAGATTTCTATCAAAATTTCGTCAAAATCGGTTAACCGGAAGTGGTACTTTACCTACACTGGTTGCGTTTACCTTTCAAGTAAAGTACCAGTTTGCTTCGAGATATTTGCTTCCTATTTTGTATATAGATTTAAAAATATGAAAAAAATTGAGATACCAAATTTCATCATGATCTGACTACCGGAAGTTAGTTTTTTCTTAATTTAAAATTATATGACGTCACCCAGCACTTCATGACGTCACAGCCAGCCTTATATATTATAAATAAAATAAAATTAAAAATATTTATATTATATCCATATCTGTTTTTTTTTACATTTAAAATATCAGTTAACCGGAAGTAGCACTTTATTCTATATATATATATATATATATATATAAATGTTACCAAATATCAAATTTGACACCAATAAACTAACACGAACTGGCTCTTTATCAATACCAAGTTTACACATTCTAAATATTCATTCACAACTCTTTATACCTATTTATATGCGGGAAAGTCTAGGGGAGGACACTCCCGCTTATTACTATATATAATGATATTATATATTAACTCTAATTTCTAATTAATTAACAAATACAGTACAAATGGTAGATTTTAATGACAGTATACCTACATTTTAACCCCTCCAATTAAAAACCTTTTGAAATTATACTCCCCTGATGTTAAAACTGTTTTATCAGTAAGAACTACTTAGATCTTATTTCATCAACATGCCGAAATAATTTGCATTGCATACTACTGGGTACTATAAAAAAAATAATAAAACAATATATTTTTAATAACATTTAAATGAGGACAAACGGCTTAAATATCATTCCATGACATTTGATATGTGCATTTAGTGATTATTTTTTTTAAAACCTCTTCAATACATATGAACAGCTGCATATACATATATTCATTCGTTGTTGGCTTTTGAAAATGTCATTTATTAATTTTCAATATTTAATGTTCGATCTCATTCGCAAACAATATTTAATATAGATTGATTTAAATGAAAATAAAGTGAATTTTTCACGCTATTTAATACATGATTATATTTCTGGTAATTGAATTTGAACAAAGACATTTACATTTAATGTATCTATTAAAATGAGGAAACGTTCTTGGCTACATCTATCTCATTCCTCCAACCCGTTACTATCTTTTTTGCATCTATCATTGAAACTATTACTCCTTAGCCCCCCCCCCCATCTTTTAACTTTTTTAGTATCTATTCGAAAAAATGCACTTTTGGCATTTTTCTCAAAAAAATGATTAATAAAACATAGTGTATCAAAGGTCAATTTTAATAAAAAAATATACAAACTAAATATAAAACCAATTATCATAATCTATTAGTGAAAAATAAAATTAAGTATTATTTATAATTTTATTTATTTAATTAAATTAATTTAAAATCTAATCATATATTTTTATAATAACAAAATAATGTATATATATATATATATTTATGTTTTTTTTTGTTCTTGAAAATTGTGCACAGGATTTTTCTGAAATTCACAAATTAAGGGGTTCTGTGGTGATCGATCTTTATTAATCTTATTTATATGAAAAATTTAATTATTTTTTCTTAATTAAATAATAAATATTTCATTTCAATAAATATTTAAAAAAAAAACATTAAAAACATTAAAAATTAATATTAGAAACATTAAAACTTTAAAATCAAAACATTTCAAGGCAGATTTTGTAAACACTATACTTATATGAATCCTATTGTGGTTATTGATATTTATTCCTAGATGACCAAGCAGCAGCTTGGTAGTTTAAAAAAAATATTTTATGAACTGAGTTTTAGGAATTAGCGTCTCTCTCCAGGAATATTAATAAATTGGCTTGAGTGATTATTAATATCATATATGATTTTAAAAAAATGTAATAAAATATATTAATATTCATGTAAAATTATAATTAAAGTATATTATATTTCAATTAATTTATTTAAAAAATATGATCTAATAATATTAAATTGTATTAATTAAAATGGTGAACTTTTCGACTAAATTAAATAATTTAAATGTTATTTCAGTGGTTCTTAAACTGTGGTCCGCGGACCCCTGGGGGTCCGCGAAGCCTTTACTGGGGGTCCGCGGTCCTCGGAAAAAAATCATCGTAAAAATATATACATATATAAATATTTAAAGTTCATTGTGTAACTATATCCTCCTAGAGAATTACGGCTATAATTTAATACTATTAATAATACTATTTTATTTTATTAAATTGATAATTATGTCAATTAATTTTTTGTGAATAAATAAACATATATAAAAAACTATATATAAAATTTGAATTTTCATCCATTCATTCATTTAAAATCATTTTTCGATTGTTCCTTTAAAATAACCCCTCTTAGGGGCTCGGAAGGGGAGGCATATAAGGGAATTTTCTTTCACTTTGTTATTGGGGAAAACCAGGGGAGGGGACAGTCTTACCCGGAAAAACCCAAATTGTCAGCGTCCACTCTGGGGTTTTAAACAGTTTTAAAGCAAATGTTAATTATAAGTTCATTTCTCAACGAGTTGTATCTTTAAATTATTTTTATTAATGTTAATTATAAGTTCATTTCTCAACGAGTTGTATCTTTAAATTATTTTTATTAATTTAATTAATTATAATTAAATTATAGCTAATAATAGTTTATTATAGCTAATAATTTTTTTTAATTTTTAGTGTAATTTGCATGATCATTATTTTATAAAAACACTAAACACATTTTGCAATTTCCCAGAAAGGCTGTTTTTGAGAGTAAGTATAAGTTAGTTTTATGAATAAAAAATATTTATTTTAATAATATTTTAGAATCAAATTACGAAATATATTTATTATATAAATTAATATTCATTTAAAATGATATTAAATCATTTATTTAAAATGATTTAAAACATTTATTAAAATGATTTAAAACATTCATTTAAAATGATATTAAAACATTCATTTAAAATCATATTAAAACATAGCTAGTAAATAATAATTCGTTATATTTATATTATATTTATATTATTGTAGTTCAATGTTAATAAATTACTCCATAAAATGGATCGTTGGCTACAAACTGGTTCAACACAGAAACGGAAAGAATCAGATGATGAGGCATCAACAGCAAACTCTACCAAGAAACGCAAAACTAGAAAATATTCGGATGATTATTTATCATTTGGATTTACTTATATTTGCAACAATGATGTGGAAAGACCAGTCTGCGTTCTATGTCAGGAAAGTTTATCCAATGAAAGTATGAAACCTGCTAATCTCAGACGTCATTTACAAACAAAGCACAGCGAGCATGTTAGTAAGTCTATCGAATTTTTTAAAATGAAAAAAGAAGAACTTAATTCAAGTCAGAAATTGATGGTAAAGACGGGATCTGGTGGTATGAGTAAGAAAGCAGTAATGGCATCATATGAAGTAGCTCTACTTATTGCTAAAGCAGGAAAGCCGCATAATATAGCAGAGCAATTAATTCTTCCTGCTACAAAAGTAATTACAAATATAATGTTAGGAACTAAAGCAGCAAACGATATAAATTTGATTTCATTATCAAATGATACGGTTAAGAATAGGATTGAAGACATGTCATGTAATATAAAAGAAGAATTAATATCGAGAGTGCGCAAAAGTCACTATTACTCATTACAATTGGATGAAAGTACTGATGTCACTAATAATGCCAATTTGTTAGCTTTCATTAGATATGAGTTTGAAAATCAAATACAAGAAGATGTATTGTTTTGTGATTCACTACCTTCACGAACGACAGCTAATGACATATTTAACAGTTTGAATAATTTTATAACCGAAAATGAAATAGAGTGGCCAAAATGTGTTGGAATTTGCACTGATGGTGCTCGTGCAATGTCAGGTACAAGAACTGGATTGATTGCTCTTATTAAAAATGTTGCGCCTCAGGTTGTTTGGAATCATTGCTGCATTCACAGAGAATCATTAGCAGCCAAAAATATGTCACCAGATTTGAAAAGAACATTAGACGAAGTAGTTAAAATTGTCAATTTCATTAAGGCTCGTCCACTTAATTCCAGAGTTTTTAAAATTTTGTGTGAGGAAATGGGTAGTCAACATACACATTTATTATTACATACAGATGTACGTTGGTTGTCCCGCGGGAAAGTACTCATTCGCCTTTTTGAGCTTCGAGATGAAATACGATTGTTTTTAATAGATGCGCATTTTGAACTGACCGAATGTTTCAATGAATTTATCTGGTTAGCTAAGGTGGCTTACTTGACTGATATTTTTACAAAATTGAACGAACTTAATTTGAGCCTGCAAGGTACTGTTGTAAATATATTTAAAGTTGAAGATAAAATAGAAGCAATGATTAAAAAAATCGACTTGTGGTCGAAACGCATCCAGAACGGTGTATATGAGTCTTTTCCAACTCTCAATGATTTCATAGAAAGCTCCAGTGAAAAATTGCTTAATCAAACGCGTCAATTATTTGTTGAACATTTAATTACTTTGAAAAGCAACTTCAGGAAGTATTTTTCTACTCCTGATCCTTGCAATAACTGGATCAGAGATCCATTTAATATGGAAATTACAAATACTAAACATTTATCTGCACCTGAACAAGATATTCTCGTGGAATTATCATGTGATACAACTTATAAACTAAAATTTAACAAAACTGAATTGAGCAACTTTTGGTTACTTCTCAGGTCAGATTATCCTGCGCTTGCAAATAAAGCACTTCAACACTTGATTCCATTCTGCACAACATATTTATGCGAACAAGCTTTTTCGGTACTATTTTATATTAAGTCTAAATATAGAAACAAATTAAATGTAGAGCCGGATCTTAGATTAAAAGTTTCCAATATTAAGCCAGATATTGAGATTCTTGTTTCAAGAAAACAACTGCATACATCTCATTAAATATGTAAGTTATATTTAATGAGATAGATGCAGTTATTTTTTAAAATATTTCTTATTTAATATTTTCTGAAAAAAATTATAAAATATTTATATGAATTTAATGTAAGTACCCATTATAATTTGTGAGATTTGTTGCTATGACAATGTTTGTATTTTCTTTCTTCAATATTATAATTTCTAATAAAATGTGTTCTACAATATGCAAAAAAATCGTTATTCACCAATCACTGTTAGAAATATTCATCATATATCCTTGTCCTTATGAGATCGTAAGCCAGAAATTAATTAATAAAATGACGTAAAGTACCTAAAGTTGTGATGGGGGTCCGTCAAAAAAAATTTTTTCAAGTGGGGGTCCGTGGAGTACATAAGTTTAAGAACCTATGTGTTATTTGATTATTAAAAATTGGATTAAAATTGTATATTCGTTGTATATTTTAAAAATTTTGTGTGTGAATTGTTAGAATTAATATTAACATTTTTAAATTCATTGTTATCGAAGGAATTAGCGAAGTACGAAGAATATTCATAGATCATCATGTCAAGAATTACTCAAGTCACAATTATTTAATATTGTTTATTATAAATTATTAATATCAGTCGACAAACGCACAATATTTTTAAAACCATATCCTCATTTTATAAAGAATTCATTTATCAAACTATCGAGAGGTATTACTTAGAATTATGTATTATATTTCTTTATTTCTTTGATGCTACTGAACTCGGAAATTCTTAACCACAATAACCACTCTCCTAAAGCCTATCCTATCCTTTGTTATCTCCAGAAACTCACTAAGACAGATATTAGCGATAGGATAAAAGCAAATATCGACAGAGAGATTAATTATAATTTTTAAACTAAATTAAAATGATAAATTAAATTTTAAATAATAATTAAATTTAAATTCCCCAAATTAATTCTAATAATTATGTATATAACTATTGATTTATACACGATGTCTTTTAATAATATGTTAAACTTTCAATTAAAAAATATTTTTTTAAAAAATGCCTAAAGAGCATTTTTATATCTATTTATATATTATATATATATAATATATTTAATAATAATATTAATAATATTTAACTATTAATTCTGTACTGAACTGCTTTAAATGCTGTATTCTTAAATGCCTCTATCCATTTCAAAAGACATTTTTATCAAATACCAGTATTCTATACCAAACCGTGGTTCTTTTTGAGTTTATTGTGGCTCAATTAAAAAAATTTCATAAATACTTTCTACTAGGTTCTGAGCATGTAAAATCTCTTTAAATAAAATTTAAATTAATAAATAAATAATAAAAATAATTATTAATTCGATTTAATTTTATTTTAAATAGAAAATGTTTCTTTTTATGAATTATTTATTTATTTATATTTTAGCTGTTGATAATGCAGTTTTAATTCAGTGATGTGACTACGAACCCCCCTCCGCCAAAAAAAAAATAAAATAAAAAAAGTAAATTTTCTTTTCAGATTTGGCTCTTAAACATTTTCGATTTTTCAATATGGCTCTAAGTATCACCAAGTGTGACCATCCCTATTTTATACTATATAATAATATGAGCTATACAATTTTCTAAATAACAACTTTACCGCTGATTTATTTAGAAAACGAATGAATTATTTATACTTTGTTCTAAAAATGATTTGTTCTCTCTAAAAATCAATTGTCTTTGTCTAGGGGAGGTTCTTTTTAAATTAAAGAAAAGAAACTCAGCCACTCTAATTCCCTTATAAATGTTAATAAATGTATTGCCATCAGAAATTCTATTGAACATAATGCTATTATTAGTTTTTTCAGTTGTCTCAGAGAAAGATAATACCTTTGATCTTTTCTATTTCAATAAAATAGAAATTGGAATTTCATTGATTAAGCAATTGAGCTTTTGAAATGCAGGATAGGGAGTCGAATGGACGCTACTTTGGCCGGATTTTCTAATCGCTCACTTTCATGACCGGACCCTGATCATATTGATCTGATCCTGCCTACAGAAATCCTGTCTGTTTCTATCTCTTTTTTACCCAGTTCCATCCCCCTCCCCCACTCACCATCTCTTCTCTCTTTTTTTCTCCTTCACCGTAAAAAATGATATATTAATATAACTTTTTGTTTTGTTTTTTTTATTTTACAGTCTCGCTACATCACCGCATTATACTTCACTTTTACTTCATTAACATCTGTCGGTTTTGGAAATGTTGCACCCAATACAGATGCTGAAAAAATATTCACAATTTGCGTTATGCTTATTGGATGTGAGTTATTAAATAATGATTTTAAATATAATTACATAATAAGAAAGATTTACATTTATTTGATGAAATAATAATTAGTTTTAATATTACTCTTAATATATTTCTCTAGAATAATAGACACACGCAAGCATATCATTTAGTTATCTGTTCATCGATCCCAAGGGATAAATATTATTAAAATTGTTAAATCTATTTAATGGAGAAAATATTTCTATCTTCTAAATGAGAATCTAATGTTAAATACTTCAATATTATTAATTGTTAAAAATCACTTTATTTATTACATTATTATAGATTAGATTATATAAAATAAGTCTCAATGGTCTCGGCTTCCATTCAAATTGCCTGTATATCATTGTCTATTATAATGCACATTAAAATCAATTCACGAGAAAATTGATAACGAATATTTTCTTGGAATAAACAATTAATTAAAGTATTTTTTAAAAAAATTTAATTAAAATAATGAATAAATCCCTTTATTTTTTTTTAATTTTCATAATTAAAAGTTAATTTAATAGTTTAGTTGAAATTTTTCTTTTACGGTCATTTAACTTTGCATCATGGAGAAAAGTTTCTAGTTGTTTGGAGAATCTGACCTTTCGTGCGTTTGCTTTTCGTGATAATAAATAATTTACTGGTTTATTAAGATACACATATGATATAACTTTTGCTTGACAAGTGAATAATATAGGAGGTAAAAATTGTTTTTAATTTAACAAACCAGATATAATTTTTTAAACTATTCTTTAATATATGTAATATTTATTTGCAATTATGTAGTAAAAAACGGTGCATATTTACTATTTATTAATATTTACTAAAGATATATAATAATTATCTATGAATTAAATTCTTGATGAATAATTAGAACACAAAATTAATTATTTTTCTCATTCAATGAAAATTTTATAATTTTTTTATATAAAATTTAAATTTTATATATAAAAACCAACTGATTTAAAAATAATTTTATTAATATACATAATTAATAAAAATAAATAAAACATTATTTTTTTTTGTTTTAATTGATGCTAATTAAAGAATATATTTTTATTTTTATTTATGCCTCTCTTAATTTATATTTGTAATTATTATAATAATAATTAATAATTATATATGGATGATAAAAATTAAAACATTTTTTTATATTAATTATAAAATTATATTATATATTTAAATATATATTTTTTATTATTTATTGAATAAATATGTCCTAATGTTTACAGCGCTCATGTATGCTAGTATATTCGGTAATGTATCGGCCATTATTCAACGATTATATAGTGGCACAGCAAGATATCATACACAAATGTTACGGGTTCGTGAATTTATACGCTTTCATCAAATTCCAAATCCTCTTCGACAAAGACTTGAAGAATATTTCCAGGTAAACTTTTTTTTATCTTGATTAAAGAAAGTTTTTGTTAATTGATTGAGGCTTTAGATTGAAAGTATATTTCTGAAGAAATATTATATTGTAATTTCACTCTCAATAGAGGGATTGTAAATGTTTACTTTTATTCGTTACCACTGTACGATAAACTTGAAAATAAATATATAATTTAATTGAATAGATAAAATTTTCAATTTAAATGTTTTTAAAATTATTAACTTGTAACTTTTAGCACGCGTGGACTTATACAAATGGCATTGATATGAATAGTGTGCTGAAAGGATTCCCCGAATGTTTACAAGCCGATATTTGTTTGCATTTGAATCGTAATTTGCTCAACAATTGTTCAGCCTTTGTTGGAGCTTCGCCAGGTTGTCTCAGGTAAATATAAAATACTAGTTGCTTCGAGCGCCATCGGCGCTCTCCACACCTAGACTGGGGCTCCGCCCCCTGTACCCCCCCCCCCCCCCCGAGTGTCCCTATTCTGAGCTATAACCATCTAACTCCTACCCTGTCCCATCTCTCTCACGTTCCTTCCTACATTGTCCGCCCTGTTCACAATTGGTCTTCCAAATGGACGTTTTCCAATCGAACTCCCCACCAATATATTTTTCCTCTCCCATTCTAGCCATGTGCCTTGCCGATCCCAGCCTTCTCGCTTTTATAACCCTAACTATATCTAGAGATGCATAGAGGTCATGCAATTCCTTGTTATGCAGTCTCCGCCATTCCCCGGTGTCCTCATCTTTCTTTGGCCCATAAATGCTGGGAAGAATCCTATTATCAAATACTCTGAATCTACTCTTATCTCCCAGGGTTATAGACCATGCCTCCCACCCATATAATACAATTAATAATTTAATAATTTTGATCCCCTTTGATAATAATTTCCAGATTGCAACCTCGATTTAAATTCTTTGCAAATATTATTCTCTCTGATACTAATTATTTTGTCTTATCACTATTAATTTCAAACCCCATCAATTTTCCTGCCTCGATTAATTTTTTTATGCTACTTTAAATGTTATTAATTTATTTAAAAAAAAATCAAAGTAAACAAAATATAAATAAAATATAAAATTAGCATAACACTAAACTACTATAAAAATAATATTAAAAAATATATTATATATTAAAATCTTACGTGAAAATCCAATTATGAGATCAAATTTTCTTAATTAAAATAATTTACTCACATAATCTTAAAAATTAATAGTATTAAATTATAGCCGTAATGTGAATGTTTTCAAAGTTTAAAAGGCCAATAAGATCAATTGAGATATTGTAAATATCAATAGATATATAAAAAGATTTTATCTGCACATTGCTCAGAATTTAAATTACCACCAAATTATCGCCACCAGCGCCTCTATGATCTAGTATGGTAACTAAACTATTTTTAATTAATATTCTTTATAATTTTTTTAAAATTTTTCTAATTAAAAAATCGAAAATCGGGCTTCGAGGTCTGGTGGCCAGCCCCTTTGTGCTTCCGTGTAAAAAATTCCAGGTCCCTGCGTGCGATAGATTTGGCTGGAGGGCTCGGTCAGACAGACAGACAAACAGACACACATTACACTTGCTTTTATTATTATAGATTATAATTTTGATAAAATTTTAACGAAAATGTATAACATATCTTTATATATTTAACTAATATTTAAATAAAATATATTTTTTCTGAATTTCAGTGCTCATGTTTCAAAACTTTCTTTCAAATTATTTTAAATAATGTCTTTTAATATTAGGTTTATTTTCTTTATTAGTGTTGTAATATATAAAAGTTTTATAGGACTTGTTCAACATTAATTTATTTATTTAATGATTTGTTTCAGAGCCCTTTCGCTCAAGTTTAAAACCACTCACGCTCCTCCTGGAGACACATTAGTACACAGGGGAGATGTACTCACCTCGCTTTATTTCATTTCAAGGGGCTCCATCGAAATACTCAAAGATGACATTGTTGTGGCTATTCTTGGTAAGTGTTGTATTTGATTATAATTTTAAAATAACTAATTCCAAATAAATATAACAATAGACAAAGATATTTTTACAAAGAGTCAATTGAAAAAAAATATTAGTTAGTCCCCTAGTCATCATACATATAGGCTTTCTAGATGGATCAACTGTATAATAGGTTATATAGATTAAGGGGCAACCAAAAATTTATTTTATTTAAATTTAATAAAAAAAAAAAATAGTAAAAATTATTTTTAATTATTTCAGGTATCTATATTATTTACATATAAATAAATTTAAATAAATAATTATACAATAAATTTTAAAAGAAATTTTAATATCTAGTGTAATATCATTTGTACTATTTCGTTGCTTTAAAGTTCCTTCTCCTCCCCCCCCCCCCCATAAATTTAATTTAATGAAAATAAAAATTAAATTAGTCGAAAGAGAATTATTTTTTAACTTATAAAACGAAAGTAGTTTTTATGCTTAAAAATATATTATCTTTTCAAATGTTAAAGGAGAATTAGAATAAATAATAAATAACTTCATTTAGTGTTATTCAATAAACATTTTGAAAAGTTTTACACTTTTAAAAAGAGGAAATGATGGGCTCAATCAATAAAATTAGGACATAACCGCTTATATAATAATATAATACATATAAAACATATATTTACTATGATAGCAAAGTTTTTATTGTATTTTTTATTATATTAGGGGTTATTATTACAACCGATAAACAGGTAATGTTTCCTTTTATTATTTTTTATCATTTCCATTAAACATTTAATACATACTTATTTAAATATATATATATAAATATTTTAATTCTTAAGTAAATAATTAATGAGTATTAATATTAATTGAAATTTTTATTAAAATTATTTGAAGTTTTTCACCTTATAATTTTTTTTTAATTAACTAATTAATCTTTGAAATTTCAGGAAAAGATGATATATTTGGGGAAAATCCATGTTTACATCCAACGCTTGGAAAATCTTCATGTAATGTCCGGGCACTAACATATTGTGATTTGCATAAAATACACCGGGACGATCTTTTAGAAGTTCTTGATCTTTATCCAGAATTTTATAATAGCTTTTCAGGAAATTTAGAAATTACATTTAATATGCGCGATGTAAGTATTTCATATTTTTTTATTTATATTTAATATTAATGGTAAATTAGTAAAATAGTAAATTGTAAAGTAATTTAATTCAATATATAGTCTTGGTATTTTTTTTTTATTCGGTATTTAATGTTGGCTAATTAATTTAAATTTATAAAAATGATTGTGTGAATCTATTAATTATTTTTCAGGAGGAATTGGCTGGAGTAGAACCACGTGGAATGGCTGGTCGTCATCGCGTTGGACCACCTTCGCGTTGTAGTTCGACTGAAAGAGAAGCATGGAAACCGCCGAAACCACCGCCTCATCCTGCCACACTGCTTCGTTCAAGACATCGGAATCACTCTGCAGAAGAACCTAATGAGGATTAGTAAGCATATAATATAAAAGCATTTAATGTACAACATTTTGTTGATTTTTTTATATTTAATATATATTTTAAACAATTAAATAAAATAAAGTATTTTTTCTTGTAAAATAAAAGGATTGATAATGAAAAATAGAATATAATCATCTGATTTAAACCAATAAAGAATTAGAAAATATGCATCCTTAATATTTATGCAATTTCATTTTAATTATAAATTTAATTAGTAGAAGGGTTGAATTAATTATACAGTTCATATTTTTAAAATTAGGTTTGCATCAAATTGAGGGATGTTATTTTCATTGGTTTAGATTGAAAATAATTGGATTAATCGCGTGTTCTTTGATCATTTACAAATAACAAATGTAAAATAAAACTTGATAAAATTACAAAGCTATATAATTTATTAATGTACTATAATTATTTGAAATAATATTATATTTTCCTTGTCAAAAATAAAATTATACAGGGTGTTCCATAGAATTCGATCAATAAATTAGGAATTGAGTCAAAATTTTGAACTTTGACATATTTATGTTTTGGAATATGCTCTCTTTAAATAAATTATTAAAAAAGCCGTACACCGTCAGTTTGGCACCACCGCCATTAATTTCGCACCTATTTTTGACTGTTAGATTAGTATTAACCACTATTTAGTTTGAATAATCCTTGATGTCTAAAATTTTGGAAGTATTTTAAATAGTCAATCATACTTATAGAAGAAAAATTCAAATTTTATATTCAGGAGGATTATATTTGTTTATTTCAGAATTTCAAAAACCTGTTAATACTCAATTTTTTCGACTGGAAAAAAAACATGGCATAAATTTTATTTTTAAATTTTATATATATAAATATTCTATATAAAAATTTCTATATAAATGTCCAATATAAATATCCCTATTTTTAAATAAAATATATTTTCCCACGTCTATTTAATCATTTTTTATACTATTTCATTTTTATTTTATTCTTTTTGTTTTGAAATTTTAAAATTAATACAAGTATATATCTTTCAAATTATATAAGAGTTAATACATAAATTCTTCTAATTTTTTAAATTTATTTCTTTTATTGTATAAAATTTATTAACCATTTTTTTAATATTTTGTTTATTCTAAATTGAGACATTAAATTATAAAATTTAATTCTATTAAAATCAAAATTATATATTTATCGTCCAGATTTTTTTCATTAATCACAATATCGTGTTAGGAATATGACACCGAATATGACCTACTCGGCTAATTGCCAATTCGGGTTTACTTGGTCAAGGCTATCTCGAAATCAAGACGTCGAAATAGGTGCTCCTACATTCATCTTCCTACTTAATAAACTGAATCATATTCTTCAAAATAGTCTCCTATATTATGAGTTCAAAATATTTATTAATAACAATATCATTTTATATTCATATATACAAAACATATTCCAATGAATTTAGGTTGCATTTGTTAATATAAGAAAGTTATAAAGATACACATCGAATTATAATATAATTTACAATGATTTTAATCAGTTAAAATTAACTTATAGATTTTAAATTATCTTCAATTCTACATAAAATAAACTCTGAAAAATATACGAAATTATATAGCAAAAAAATTGAAAAATTTGAAAATAACCAAAATAAATTTAAGTAAAATAATAAAGAAATACAGTAGTGATATGAATATGCGTGTTGATGATTATCTATATTTGGAAAAAGGAGGTACAATCGGGAAAGAAATTTTATTCTCTAATTATTTTCTTGGCTAAAATTATTTTTTTTAATTTATTCTTTCCTGACTGTGTTTCCTTTTTCCAATTATATACAAATAAAATCATTTATTTTACTGTTATAAGACAAATATAATTATATTATTTCGAATTTATTAATTAATTAATTTATTATTTAAAGGAATCGAGGGTTTAGAAAATTTATTAAATAAAAATAACTATATATAAAAATTATTTTTCAAATATTATTAAAAAATTCATATATTAATAATTCATATAATCAGTGAATAAAAAAATATTCTAAAATTATTTATCATTTAAAATACATATACCATTGTCATCAATATTATCAATAAAATATTAATATTATAATCTTTTTTTTTATTCTAGTGATAAGAGCGGTCATGGGATCCTCGAGTTTTCAACAGAAAAGGCGGGCAGAGATGTAACCCCAATGAATTTAGAGTTTGGAGAGGAAGATCGTCAACGTCGTTCTTCCGGAGCATTCAACTCAATCACCGGTAAGTTGACCGTTGTCCCATTGGTTTCTGACTTGTTTGGGTAAGTGTGCAGTCAACATCCCGACGCTGGGTGGGATTCTAATTCTGGGAGAACCATTGAGGCTTTCAAGCGTGGTATTCAACTTCAATTATTTTTTTATTCCTTTTACTCTAGTTGGCTTGCTTAGTATTTTTAGTATAGAATACACGTTAGAAGCCTATTTAAATAGAAATCAAATTCGAAAGATTAAAATTTAAAATTTTTGTATTTCATTTAATTTAATAAATTCAAGTTTTTGCATGAATTAGAAAAATAATACAATAAAGTAATACATTAAGTTTCTAAAACACATATTCTTTATTTAAATATAATTTATATTATTTATATATAATATTATATAATAATAATTATAATTGAATCATATGAATTTAGAGCATTTTTATTGTCTTTAACTTAGAGTTTAATTAAATTTATATGGTAGATTTTGTGCATTTAAGCATTATTTTGTTTTTAAATAAATGTTAATTATACATTTTTTCCATGTAATGTTCACAAATATTAAGAAATTTATTAAATGTTTATAATAATGTTTAAAAAAAGAATTTGTGTTTATAATCTATTGAAATATTATATAAGAAAAACAAATTAAAATATTTAATTATCTATAATTCATAAAAACAATGGGCAAACATTCATTTGAAATTGATTTTTTTAAAATAATTTAAAATAAATGTTAAAATATGTATATTTCACATTAAAAATAATTTCAATAAATTCATTTTTTCAAAAGATTAAAAAAATAAAACGAAATTATATACAGTACATCATATTTAGTTAAAGTAATTATTTGTTTGAATTATCATTTCATACGTTAATCATTATATTAAGATATTATTAATATTAACAATAAATAAACGATAATTTGCATGATTCATGAGCATCTCAAAATGCACAATAATAAAAATTTAGAGAAGAGGGTTAGGTTTGAATGTAAATCACTCGATTTAGGAAGGATTGGAAAATTTTTGGCACTGTGAGCAAGAACTTAGAAGTTTAGTACCTAATAGTGTGATATATTTATTAGGTTTTTTCAACGTTTAAAGATAAATTTTATAAAAATGAAATAATAAACCAATTCTATTAAATAAGTATTTATTGTCTAGAATATATTATATATATTTACGTTAAGATGTATGTTAAAAATTGTTAATTGATTGCCCTATAAAGATTGGCCACCGTTGGTTGGTTTTCTTTCTAGAAACTAGTATCATTTTTTTTTTCTTGAATCTTTTCTTTTTGTTTTCTTGTAATATTTTGAGTATGTAACAAGGATTTTGCATGAAGATTTGAAGTGATGAGAGTGTGAGTGACGCTGGCACCAGCCCAGGAGGGAGATCGGGTGGTCAACTCTTGCTAATGTTTTTGTGATGCATGCGGGGCCGCACCCCAGGCGTTCTGTCGCAGCTCAAGCGCAGCCTGACCGACCTCAGGCTGCCGCGCGCCGGCAGCAGCGGCACGCACACCACGCGCACAATTACGCAGCACCCGGCAGAGCCCGGTCAGTATTCAAAAGCACGCGATCACCCACCAAATATCCCTCCCCCATCTATCGATTTCTCTTCAATTCTATGTGTATTACCCTCAAAATCATACCCCAAATATAGTGTCTTTCTCATGCGTTCCCCTACTTATGGAACAAAGAGCCACGACAGAAAACATTTTTTTTTTGTTTTATGTACAGCAAATGGGATTGTTTCGCTGCATTCACTAAATAAACACCATTAGCACATATAGAACTGGACTTTCCTAAGGATACTTTAGGGCAGTTAAGTTCTTGAAATATACATCATCAATTCTAGATTAGCATGTAGAACATTTTTTATAAAAAAAAAAGAATTAATTTTTAATTTAATTCTTAGCTTATAAACAATAAATAATTAATGAGTATTTTATTTTAAAATGTTAATACACATTTAGATAAATAGAATATATATATAATTTTTTTGAAAGTTCCCTATTTTTGTTATAAAATATTATTTTTCCTTCTCAAACTCATTTCCTGAAATTATTAATATACAGGGCAGTTATTTGACCGGGATGACAATTCTGAAGGGGGCATTTTGGTTATGAATATAATAAATTTTATGAATATAGGGGCGGCTATTTATTATATTGCCCAGGGCTGAGTTTATTTATATAACATAACATACGAACTAAAATTCATTTAAATAAGTTTCAAATCTGATGAAAATAGGATTTTTTTTTTAAATTTTCAAAACGAATTTGAAAATTTCATTTTCAATCTTTTTGGAAGATATATATTATATTATATAAACTTATAAATATATAAACCTTATTAAGAACTATTTTTTATATATTTACTTTATTTGCATTTACGGTGTAGCATATATCCATGATCATAAGCTTTCTTCCTCTCAACTATGATTTGTATTAAATAGTATTCTTATTATAGATCATTAACTACAATTCAATAGAAGATAGTTTACTTAATTAATTTTTTTTAAATGACTAAAAGAAATTGATAATCTTAACCACATAGTAACCATCAATAGTGAACTCAATTGATATTGTTAAAGTTTAAAAAATATGTATCGTATGTAAAGGATTTTAAAATTGTAATCTCCATATTCCATTCTATCTAGTACGATCCTCTATAAAGTGTGCGATTAGAAAATCTTGTGGTTTAATTAGGTAATGATTTATTAGCGTGAAGAATTAAACCTCGTGGACTGGATAACAGTAAGCTAACCACTAAGCTAAAAGAGATTATCTATATATTTGTAATTATTAATTAGAAAAATTATTCAATTCAATTTTTTTTTTTTAATAAATTTCATTTCTAGAGAAATTAATAAAGATTATAAATTTCAATTAATAAATTTATTATTAAATAAGATTTTCTTATGAAAAATAATTATTAGATTAGTGTATGTATTTTGGGATATTGTCTTGGCACTTTCATACTTTAATACTTTATGCTTCATTCTATTTCTTCTACTCACACTTAATAAGTAAAGATTGTTTTCAGCTAAAAAACTTATTCATAATTTATTTAATAATTATTTTTTGCATTTTGTTCTTTAATCCAAATTAATAATTACTAGGATTAAAAATTCTTTGCTAACAAGACAATTTAATACTATCATCATAAGATATAATTTTAAAAATGATATCAGAAAAAATAGAAACTAACAAATTACAAGCTAATTAAGTATTTTTTTAGAGAAAAATTCTGGTAGTTTCTTTATTTAGATATTAGAAAATTATTTTGAAAAATATTCTTTATATTCTAATAATTTCCCAAATTACAATTATTTTTAAGTATATTTATAGATTTTCTATTTCAATTTTTCAATTTTTTTAACAGATATTTTATTTTCTTCCTTTAATTAAATAATATTTTATATGTGTATCGCATAAATACTAAAGCGAGACATAATCTCATTTTAATTGATTACCATATTGTCAAACATGACAATTCATTGACAATTTTTATTTTGCAATTTTTGTTTAAAATGGTAATTTAATTTTAAAAAATCGATTTTTTTTACATGCAAACGAATTTGTAAATTAATTGCAGAATTATTGAAATTGCTAAATATATATATATAGATGAAATTACTTAAATTCCTGGAAGATATATTGAAGGACAAACATTTTTATCTAGAAAAATATAAAAACATATACCTATATATATATATAAGTCTTCACTACATCCTATATTTAACAATTAATGACTCCTATTTTTCTTGACCCTGTATTGAAAGATATTTATATTTAAAAAGAAATTGTGCAAATTTAAATTTGTTTTATGGGTTTTTTTTATTCGTCAGAAGAAAGATAAGGCAAATAAAAACAACGATTAATCATGAAAATTTACAGTAATTGTTAAGGAATTTAAGGTATTACTCAGGTTACGTTAAGATTAATCACTGTAGTTTTCAATTTATTTATATAATAGGAAGAAAAATGTATACCCCTGTATATAATGCACTTAAGAGCTACATAGTGAATGATTATATAAGTTAAAAACGCATCTTCTTGCTTGGCCTAATGGCTAGATTATTTATCTATTTCTAGTTTTTAATTGACTATAATATTGCCATCATTAAGAATGGTAAATTGCTTCAAGAGGAATTCAAATTTGATTATTTTAACAGATAAAAAAAAATAAAATAAAGATAAATTTATCTATAATTTTAAAATTTCGAAAAAAAATACGAAGTTATGATTTTTTCCATTTCAAAAGATAATTAGAAAATACATGAATTGAATTTGATATATTTTTACCGACCGACGATAGTAAGGGAGGTATTGTTTTCACACCAAATTTCACATGTGGTGATTTTTACATATCTCCACGAATTATGCATTTTCTTAACAGAAAAAAGTATTTTTAGCATGATGTCTGTCCGTCCGTCCGTCTGTCCGTCTGTCCGTCCGTATAGATGTGTACAGCCTGAACGGCTAAACCAATTTTGATGAAATTTGGTATATTTACTTAATGCATCAGTGGGATGAATTGATCAACTTTTGGTGCAAATCCGGAAACCGGAAGTGGTAGTATTAGCGATCAACGATAGGAAGGGAAGGGTTATTTTCAGACCAAATTTCATATGAGGAGATTTTTTACATATCACCACGAATCATGCACTTTGTGGTGGTTTTATTCTCGAGAAAAATCATCTTTATTAGTTTTTTTCTTAATTTAAAATTATATGACGTCATCCAGCCATTCATGACGTCACAGCCTGGTCTTGCATATATATTATAAATAAAATATATATTATAAATAAAATAAAATTAAAAATGTTTATATTTATTATTTATGTATCCATATCTGTTTTTTATTACATTAATAGATATATTAAAATTATTTGAAATTGTTTCTGTAGCTGGAAATTAATTTACTTCAAATCGTCGGTCGGTTCGGACCTGGCCACAGGTCAACTTATTTATATACTAAACATTTCATTATTATATAATAAAAATCATTAAATTTGTAAATGATAATTTTAATAAATTTCTAAAGTTTATAGAACAAAAATTCATCTTTCTGGAACTACCAAAAACGTAGAAAGCGGTGGATAAGTTCAGGTTAAATAACTTTCTACTTCTCAGATGAGTAAAGTAAAGGGATGACAATATCTAAATTTTATAAATAGAGAATTATGAAAATATTTTCATACTTTTAATACCATCTATATATTTATAATTTGAATAAAAATATGTATTATATTGAAATAATTTGGAATTAAGCTGAAGATTTATTTTTAAAAAAAGCGAGTTGTAAACCAAAATCCATTGTAAACTAAAATTTAATTTAACCAATTTAATTATTCTAGTTTACAAATTAAACAACTACCAATATTAATGATTATTATTTTTTTTTTAACTTTTTATGAAATTATTTGAATGAAAACTTAATTTTAATTAAACGTTAGTTTAAAATAGTTTTTTTTTTTAATTTTATTTGCTTTTGCGAACTGTCACTATTCTTTCCAGCCATCGCATTTATTAAATTTAGTTATTTAAAACGAATTGAACTTGGTGAGGTTCGATTCCTCAATCTTAACTTCGTCGGACCAAGATTATAATTCCATCCTGGTCATTATAAAATAGTTAATGAAAATATAAAAATATATTAATTATTTATTTAATCATATAATTACTTAATTTCTTTTGTTTTTAATCATGGACTTGTTAATTTAGGAACACATTTACCTGACCATTTACAGACAGATTACATATATACACCAAGTCAGGTATATACTACATAAACATTTTGTACAAATACACAGTAGTTTGCTTCATTATAATTATAATGCTCTTATTGAAATAAGTATTTTAGTTCTCTTACTAATTTTTATCTATTTATTAACATTGTTTTCATTTTAAATTAAATTAAATTTATTAATTTCTAGATTTATAGTTAGAAAGTAAAAGTCTTATGATAATGTATTTTTTTGATAAATTATTCCTATCCTTTCTCTTCCTTTTATTTCTTAGTCAAGTCTCTTTGTTACTCTTGAACAGTAAGTAAATAAGTTGCAATATAGTTTAGAAAATTAAAATTATGTGAATGCATGTGATTTACTCGATTTACTCATTTAATCAAAATTCATTTTAAATATTTTTAAATAAAGAATTAAATAAATTTAAAATTAAACTTCAATATAAAATGATAATTATTTATATAAATAAAGGATTTGAAATGACTACCACATTTGACAATAAATTATTTTATAAGATTACTTTTTTTAAATTTTAAATCTGATGAATATTTCTAATATAAAAATCGATAACATAAATTTATCAAAAAAACTTTTTATAAATGTAAATTATATTTTTGTCCTTTATTCATATATTTTATTAATTTTGTAATTAAAATTAATTTAAAATAATTAAAATATTTAAAAATAATTCATTTTTTTTATTATCATTTTCATTTTGAATTTCTTAAATTTGATTTAAAAAAAAAATTAAATAAATATCTATAATGTAAGTATTTGTAAGAATATTGTTATTGATGATGTCCCAGGGGGGATGGCGAATACAGTGGTGGCTTTGGACTCAGTGATGCGTCGCTCGCTTAGCTCCAGTAATAACCACCAACGACTCGTGGATGCCGGAAATGTTGCACCAGCTCCAGGAACCAACGGCACAGGAGGCCAAGCAGTCACCGTCCATTGCTATTCAGGCAGCGGTGCCACCGCTAGGGACAGCCAACCTCTTCTCACCAACCAAACTGCGGGTGAGGATTTATTTACTACACATATCCTTTACAAACAAATTACATATATACACCAAGTCAGGTACTATAGTCGAGGAGGTAAGAGTTGCTGCATGAGGGGTGGCGGCCAGGAGAGGCAGGGCTACCCCCTCCTCTTGGAGTGATTTTCTCTCCATCACAGTTTTCTACTCTCTCAAACGTTCCGGGTGATAAAAAAGTAATTTTGACAAAGATTTTTATTTTATTTATTTATTATTTTATTTTGGAATTAGACATCTCATGAGTTGAGATTCACCCACCTCTTACAATATTTATCGAGGTTAGGTTAGGTTAGGTTTTGTAGGAATAGAGAGAGAGAGAGAGAGAGAGAGAGAGGGGCATGCGCCGGAACTGCTTGGCCGAGAGTGGGGGTCGGCTCATGCACCAACTCTTACCTCCTCGACTATAGTACCTGACTTGGTGTATATATGTAATTTGTTTGTAATAGAAAGAAGTTTCGAATTATTTAAATTATCATTAGAAGTTGGTAAATAATTTTAAAAAAAGAATAATCTACTTAAAATTAAACTACTATAATATTAAATAAAATAATCATGTTTAAATACTATTTGAGGATAGGTAAATAATTTTAATAATCTAAAATTATAAGAGTAACCCACAATTTCTTGTAGTTCAATTTTAATGGAAGTATTTGCCATATTGAAGTCCTATATTTATTTATCCTAAGTTTTAATATTTATTAATTATCAAGTCAGAAGGAGGTGACAAGGTTGATAAGAAAATAAGATAAAAAACTTTAAAAACAATAATATCTTATATATATATATATATATATGAGAGGACGCTTCAGTGATTTGGTGGTTAGCACGACAGTCTACCACACTGAAGACTCGAGTACGGTCCTAGGAAAATTTGATAATTAATTATTTCTCTTTAAAGCTTTGCGCGTTCCTCAGGTTCCATCTGCAAATAATAATAATATATGTATAAGAATAGCTATGTTTAAAACAGCGGAAATAATGAAAATTTTATAGAAAGTTTAAATTATGCAGGAATTGTCAAAAATTATATTAATGTATATTTGTGAATTATTATTTTTTAAAATTAAAAATTGATACGAATTCTACATACTTTTATATTCATACACCTATTGACCTGACTATATAAATTTTGTAATAATTTATCCAAAAATGAAATTATAAATAAATAATATAATAAACAGTAATTATTGCATTATATAATTCAATTCTTTTTGAATTAGGGGTGGGTTTATCAACTCCTCACCTTTCACTTCGGCGCCGTTCCGAATGCTCAAGACAAGTATCAATTCAAGAAGATGGAGGTGGGGATACAGATGAAGGTGGAGCTGGTGGCTCTACTCACAGTAGCGCTGGGAATTTAGCACCTCCCGCAGCTACAGGGTCCAGTTATTATACAACGCCTTCACCTCCTACAGGGACTAGAGGGGTGACACCCGGTAATGCCACTCCACATGCGGTCGATGCCGCCGATGTCCATGCACGGATCGACCAGATATCCAGGTAAAAAAATAAATAATCAACATAATAATCAAATAAAACTTTAGATAGATTTTACAATTTAAAACTTTAGCCATTTAATTACAATTCATACAATTAAATGTCATGTCCCAAAAAAAAAATACTTTCAACTCTCGTTGAAACATATTATTTATTTGTAAATTCAACCTGAAAACTTTGCTTTATAATAATTTTCAACCAATAAATGGAAATTAAAATTAATAATAAAATAAATAAGTTGACCGACCGACGGTTTGAAATAAATTAATTTCCAGCTACAGAAACAATTTCAAATAATTTTAATATATCTATTAATGTAATAAAAAACAGATATGGATATAACATAAATATTTTTAATTTTATTTTATTTATAATATACATGTAAGACCAGGGTGTGACGTCATGAATGGCTGGATGACGTCATATAATTTTAAATTAAGAAAAAAACTAATAAAGATGATTTTTCTCGAGAATAAAACCACCACAAAGTGCATGATTCGTGGTGATATGTAAAAAATCTCCTCATATGAAATTTGGTCTGAAAATAACCCTTCCCTTCCTATCGTTGATCGCTAATACTACCACTTCCGGTTTCCGGATTTGCACCAAAAGTTGATCAATTCATCCCACTGATGCATTAAATAAATATACCAAATTTCATCAAAATCCGTTTAGCCGTTCAGGCTGTACACATCTATACGGACGGACGGACGGACAGACATCATTCTAAAAATACTTTTTTCTGTTAAGAAAATGCATGATTCGTGGAGATATGTAAAAATCTCCACATGTGAAAATTGGTGTGAAAACAATACCTAACTTACTATCGTCGGTCGGTAAAAAGTAATAGGAAAGTTATTAAAAATACGAGGGGCTTACGATCACATTGTCATGCACGACAACAATGTTTTCTTCATTTCGAACAGTACGCGGTCATTGTGTTTTCTTAACGTTTGACACAGAACTTGGTCTCAAATTTCTGGATCACCTTCCGAACAGACGATTCTGCTGGAGCAGCATTACGTCTATAGGGTTGCCAATTCTATAAAGTTCCAAAAAAGGACTCCCTTAAAAAATTAGGTACACTTAGAGCAGTCGAGAGTATTTTAAAAAGGACTGTTCTTTCCAAAAAAAAGGCTAGTGACAACCCTAATTACGTCCGAGTATCACACGCAATTCACGAACAGTTGCGGTGGGACTTTCACTGTTCTTGTAATAACTTTTTATCACCTGGATGCGTTGCTCAGTAGACATCTGCTGCATGATGAAAATAAACATCAAACAACAATGCTCACCACACAAAAGCTATTAGGATACTCGATACTAATGGAAAAGATAACAAACATGATAACCAGGGTTGCCAATCATCGAATGATAAAATAGTGCCAAATTGAAAGTCGTCCTTACTTTGGACACCCTATAGATTGTAAATTGTTATAAAAACAAAGTTTTCAGGTTGATTTTACAAATAATTAAGATATTTATTATTGTTAATATATACCTATTAATTTGTAAGTTTATTAAAAGTGATATTAATTTATAAGAAATTTCCAATTTGAAAAATCTTAATAGTATTTAAAATGGACCATAATCTTTCAATTTTGAGATTTTTTGGATTTATGCTTTTTTCATAAAAAAAACTTATTTTTATATATTCTATATATTATTAATAACATCTTATATTTATTCATTGTAGGCAACTCAATTCTTTGGAGCATTCCGTGGCCAGTGATGTTCGTCTGATCCTGGCTCTCTTACAACAGCAGCAGGTCCAGCAACAGGTGCCTCCTCTGTCATCTGCTGCATCGTCCGTCTTACCCGATTGTCGCGAGGTTAAAATTATAATCATTTAATATAAAAACAACTATAAATACTTAAAGTAAGCATCTTAATAATTTTTTTCCTTTTATTTTCTAGTCCTCTTCAGGACGATCATCTCATGGACGACAACGCGTTCAGCGGAGTTATAGTATTTCACAAGATAGTCCCGAATCCAACTACAGGTAATAATTTCATCCATTTTTAAAACTTTCAGAGCTTGCTGCTAATTATCATTATTTTATAATGTAATTGAATGCCAAAAAGATAAAATTATGAGAGAAATTATTATCATTAAAAAAAAAAATTATTTAAAACATGGTTCAATATTACTAAATTTGAACATTTTTGAACCATGTTTTTCAATCTTTTCAAAAAAATAGAACATAAGATTGTTCAAGGTGATTTAAAAAAGAAGTTTTAGACAAGAATTTATTTTTAATGTTATGTTGTAATTTTACGTCTCTAGATATTTTCATAAAATTATTATAATATAATAAAATCAATAATATAAACTGTTTTAATTAAATTAATTTAATTCTGCAATAAATCCAAATTTAAAATTACATTATCTACATAATATATAAATAATAAAGATTTCGCTTTAAAAAGTTTTTCTGGATTAAAAGCACTGCTTGATTGCTTTTGTTATCATTTTCACTAAAGGCACTAGCACTGATATTATTACAATTTTGGTTAAGAAATTTAAAAATTTAGAATGAAAATTGGCTGTATAGAAACTCGACAGCGACCATCAATAACTCATACAGGTTGGCCGACCAGACCTATCCGAGTTTCGGCGACTCCCGGCATTCATCCGTCCGACGCCATCCGCACGGGAGCAACCCCGAAGAAGCCAGCCTTCAGTCCTCACAGGTTACTGTACCTCCACCTCCTCGAAGTCGTTCTCAACCTGTAGAAATGACGACTCAGGTAATTTACCTGGTCTCTTTTTTTTAAAAAAAAATATAAACTCGCCAAGTAGTTAAAAAAACTTGGTGGGTGTCTGATGATTTTTCCCGAGAATTAATTCGTTTACTTATAGAAAAATTGATAAAATTTTATTTAATTATTCGATAAATTTTATTTAATTAATTCTTTAGTAGGATACTATTGGGAAAGATAACAGATAACAAACATGATAAAAACAGGGTTGCCAATCATCGTATGATAAAATGGTGCCAAATTGAAATTCGTCCTTACTACCTGGACACCCTATAGATTGTAAATTACACTTTGAAAGAAAGAGTATGGATTTTAGTTGAATTACGAGGGCAGGTTAATAAGTTCGTGACTTTTTGAATGAAACACAGGTTTTGGAATAAAAAATTATTTTATTTTCCAACGTAGAGAGTCTTCTTTGAGCTCTTTACACTTCGTCCAACGTTTCTTCAATTTTTTTATCCCTTCCAAAAAATAAGATTTGTAGAGGACGTCAAAATAGATTTGTATGTGAGATGATTTCATCGTTGGAGTCAAATCTCTTTCCACCGAGCCATTTATTAAAGATTGATAACAAGAAATAGTCACTCGAGGCTAAATCTGGACAATAGGGCTGATGAGGGAGCAATTCGTATCCCAATTCATGGATTTGCATGAAAATTCATTTCTTTCATTTCTCAAATCTCGAGGTCGTCTGCTATTAATGGATGTCAAACAAAAACTAAAAGACCCAACTGGTGTAAATTTCGACAGGAATTAGCTGATAGTTGCCTGCTAACAGGGGAAGTGTTGCTATTTCATTTAAGAGACAGGAAATTTTAAAAGTCACGGACTTATTGACCATCCCTCGTAGAATACAGTATATATACACCACAGACCATCAAGTTCCAGAATATAATAGACAGGGTGAAAACCTGGTACTTTTAGCAAACTAATTAATTTAAAAACAATGAAACATCAAATAATTTTATTAACATTCATTGAAACATTACTTCTTGCCTTTTAAGAAACAATAATCTCCATTATTAATTTTAGTTCCGTTTATAAGACATGCTTTTCGATCAGAATATCCCTGAATTCTTCATTTTGATTTAAATTTTCAATCCTTCAAACTACAAATTTTGCATTAATATCAATGATTACCATTTGCGATTACAATGTCAACAAATTAACACAAACATAAATGAGAATTATAAATTTTTGGAAACTGAAAAAATACTAAGCTCATTTCTTTCTATCTTCTATCGTTAATATGAAAAACTGAATTATCTTTCCAACAAAACTTTTATGTGATAGTGATAGATGTATGTTGTTTCATAAAAGGAAAGTTGTTCTGGTTGAATTACTGTCAGTAAATTTTGTTGTTATTACAAATTTTTATTTATTTGCCAATAGTTTACGTTTTCTCTGTTCTATTATATATAAAAAAAACATTTAAGAATTATATTAATAATGTAAATTCATAAAATCACTGCCTGTAAAGTTAAAGAGGATCTTTTCTATTAAGATCTACAGTTTATTAAAAGACTACATCCTTTATTAAACAGCTACTAGGTCAGTTATTCTAAAACACAAATAATGTATCCTTATTTTAAATTAAGAGTTATTACCAAAATTAACATTTTCAAGGTTGTTCCATTAAAAAGCTATTGTTCTTTGTCAACAAAAAATAAACAAATGAGTTGTTGTTCAGACTACAACAACGGAACGGTCGAAGTCTCCCTCGGGGGCTACTTGCATTGTGGGTGACGCAGCAAGCGATAGCGGTGTAGAGTCATCACCATGGCCAAAAGGTCCCGAGGCGCCAATCGCGAGACTCGAATCCCTTGATCTCGATCTCGACCTCGAGCCCCAGCCACAGTCTTCCGAGAGTCTTGAGCCATCCGCGACTTTCTACCTCGGAGATAAAACCAAGTCGTCTAACGTCTAGGTGATTATTTATTCAATCTCCCTCAGGTATTCAAGTATTCAAATTAATTCAAAATTTAAAATATAAAACGTGTGTTAGCACTGCACTGCACATTCACATATATATATTAATATTAATATATATATAATATATGTTTTAATTCTTTTGCAACGATTATTTATAATTTATCTATATAAAAAAATTGCAGAATTGTTTTAGGGATTATTATAAAAAAAATATAATATATATATTTATATGTGTTGCCCCACATATAGATTTATTTTTCTACGAATTAGTATATTTCAGACTATCAATCTTTCCAATTATTATTACTTTATGATTCTATGCTAATTTAATAGAATTTATTTAGAAAACAAACATATTTTTACAATATAAAGAGAAGGTGTAATTTATCAAAACAACGAATTGTAATTGAATATATTCTTAAATATAAGTATTGATAAAATATCATAGAAACTGATCAAATTTGAATAAAGAAAATCAATATAATCGAATACTATACTACATTCTGATGAAAATAATGGCTGTTAAATAAAAATTATTTTTTTTTTTATAATTTGTAAATTTAACTAAAATATTTAAGTGTGATTTCTATTATATTTTGAAATTGAAAATTCAATTAAATAATTTATTTAATCATTTTTATACATATTTACGAATTTATTTTATCATAGATCTTATTATATCTTAGTTGTTTTTGTTTTGTTTTGTAATTTTCCAATTAATTTATTTAATTTACTTTCATTTTTCAGTAAATGATTCGCCGCACTTCAAGCGACCCCCTCTGGTCCATTTGTCTGTCGCGTCCTTCAGCCATTCAACTACAATTTGTATTTTCTGGTGCTTTCATGCAAACGTTTTTTCTTAATTGTTCAATGAAAAACTTAGAGAAATGAAAATAACACTTTTAATTAAAAAGAAAATGCATTTGTTTATAAATGTATATACAAATGCATTTTTTCTCACATTTCACATAATCTTTAAAAAAAAAACAAAAATAAATAATTGAAAAAAATATTTAAAAAAAAAAATTTGAAAAAACACATTTGCCACGAAAGATATTTACGTTTTACTTGTGGGAAATATAATTCACTAAATGCTTTCATAACGAGCTTTACCTTTTTTTATTCTTTTCACTTTAATCTTTTTATAATCTATCTATTCTAGCTAAAATCTATGAAATTTAGATGTTATGGATACCTACTTATCCATTTCCTAACTAAAAAAGAAATTTGCCATCGGAAAAGCAAAGATAAATTAATATTTTATTATTTGTAAAGGAAACTATAAGAGATTAGATGCCACATACCTAAGTGGTTATATTTATATTGATTAAAATAATCAAATATATATATATTAATAAAAAACTTAAATCATACAAAAGTGCAGTATCTTTTGAAGTTTTGTCAAAAATAATTTAACATATAATAAATGAATAATTGAATATTTTTTTTTTGAAATGTGTTTAAAATTTCCTAAAAAAAACAAACAAAAGTTTAGATTTAACACAACAAATAAAAAAATACCCTTGGCAAATCTATTCTCTAATACCATATGCAACAAAGATCAATTTAGATTGACTTTGCTTTTTTACCAATATTGATCTTTCCTGTAAATTATGATAGAAAGACTTAATAGAATTTAGGTGTGCTATATTAATGCAATATGAAATTTAATACAATTTAAAATATACAATAATATTTTTACAAAGATATAAATAATTTATATTATTGTTATAGATTTCTTAAAAAATTAGTTCTTATAAAAGAAAAAAAAAACAAAAAATAAGTTTTACTAAGACTTAATTTTTACATTCAAAAGTTTTCATTTTCGCCTGCAAATTTTAAATTAAACTCGGGCATCAATTAATGAAAAAAGTAAATATTTTGGTACTGAAATAATTCTCAAAATAAATTTAAATATAAAAAAAAAAATATGTATTTAATAAAATATTTAAATAATTTCAAAAAGAGGGAAGAAACATTTTTCTAATAAATAAGTAACTTTAATAAATAATTAATCTTTTTATTATTTTTATTTTGTTTTTTACTTTCAAATTTAAAAAAATTAAGATTCTCTCCCAAGAATGGCATTTGGAGATGGCAAAACAAATAAATGGTTTATATAGAGGCATGAGTTATGATGTGAAAGGCGATTAAAGATGAAAGTACCAATTGAATTATGTATATTATTGTATTATAATTCAAAAATAGTTAGAAGATTTATTATAGATTTAATTGCTGCTCAGTTTATTAAAGACACCATACATTTTTGTAATTGTGTCAATATTATTCATAGGTAAATTCATTATCGGCATATGGCCATATTTAGATTCCATCAGAATAAAATATAATAAATAACAATCATTAACAATAAAATAAGCCTTAAATGCTGATGATGATTTTGATTAAACATGAAAGAGACTATGTTTAATTTATTTTTTATTTTTTTCATTAAAAATTTGAATTCGAATAATATAAAGTGGATTTAAGGGTTTCTATTCGTTAATGAATTGAAGCAAAATGGACAAAAAAATTAATAATTTTATACTTCTTTATATTATATGCATCTTTGCACCTGTATATCGTATCCTATTTATACTAAATGGAGCCAGATTATTTCAATAATTCCCTGTACATATAATTCTATTGTTATTAATTAAGAATTTAAGGCGGATTAAAGACACATTAAAAAAAAAATGAAAGATATATATACATATATATAAAAAAAAATATGTTATTTAATTAAGTTTTAACGCGAATGTTCTACAGGGAGAATAATGATTAAAATAAAAGAACGCGGCTCAAAATTCAAAGTGATCACACTTAGGAATATAAATAAATATATCAAGAAAATAATAATTTTAATATTATTATGAATGTATTTATTATCTTATTATTATGAGTTTCATTTTTTTTACAAATATATAAAATACTGATGATTGTAAATGTTATTTTTCTATATTTAAAAGAAATAAAATTAATGTTTCTTAAAAAAATAAATAAATACTGGGTGGGGGGAAAGGGGGAAAAAGCCGACTTCATTTTATTAAATAATATAGTTATTAAGAGAAAAAAAAATTAAATTCATCACTCACTTTTCAATTATGTGTGTATTGGATACACTAATGTTTGTCTTGCATTGTACATTTAGTCTTTTGACAAGGATCGTCTTTTTATCAAACAAAAATCGAAGTCAAACTCCCGAAATATTTTATTTATCAATATATATGTGCATATATATATATATATATATATATATATCAATTATGTACGTAATTTAAAACTATTAATATAATTCTTTTATTATTTTTTTTAAATTATAAAATATTTCGTGATCTTGACTGATCTTTTCTCATAGATGTGATAAGCAAAGTGATTATTATTATTATTATTATTATTATTATTATCATTATCATTATCATTATTTTTCTTAAAACTTAATAATCAGATTGATTAAACTTATAATTGTTTTACAATTTTATTAAACATTAAAAATCATGGAAATATTTTCAATATTAGATTATCAATTTTATATATATATATATAATTCTTTAATATTTTTAAATAAAACAAAAGTTAAGATTTGTTTCAATATTTTTAACTCTTTTTTTTTAATCAAAATCATTCAATTGTTTTTTAATGTTTACACATCTTTTTTTATAATATTGTTGAATATTTGTTTGTAAACAAATCAAAATAAAATTAGTGATTTAATTTTCAATCATAATATTTAGAAATAATGTAAAACAAAATTTAATGCATTTTTGATTTACATAATATTAATGGTTGAACAATATTGGAATTGTTGAAAATTATTTGTTTAATTTTCTAGCACATATTTTAATTAGAAATCTTGTTTGTCAAAAATTCAAAAATAAATAAATAAATAAATAAATAATTGTTCACTGGATAAACTTCTCTGTAAAAATTTGCTATATGTTCGAACAAAACGTTATTTATATATATAAGTATAAAAATATTTTAAATTCTCTAATGAATTTAAAATGAATGAAATAATGCAAGAAATTCACCTAATGCCTTTTCTTGTCCGACGATATTGTAATTTCATTTTATATTATTATTAATTCTTACTCCTTACACTCTTTTTATCATTACAAGTAAATAGTTCAGCTGTAATTTTTTATATTATTTTAATATAATTCAAAAATACGTTTCAATCAATTTTACATGTCTATGTTTTATTTATTCTTTTTTATACCTTAAATGTAAGTCATATTTTCATTAAGACCATTTTTTCTTGAATACTGGTTCCAGGAGAATTTTTATATGATTTTAGTTTTTTACAAATAATTATGTTTTATATAAGATATAAAATGTTTTTGTTTTTTTTAAATTTCTTCCTTAGAAGTTATTTCTGGATGTTCGAAACATAAATTTCACCGAGAATTCAACTAAAATATTCAGGTAAGTATAAATAGGTACATAATAATATTATTTAAATGAAAAATATTACTATATGACTGTTATTAAAAAATATTATTCTAAACATATTTATTATTGTTATAAAATAATTGAAAGATTAGCAGACTTGAACTCTAAAAATTGATTTAAATATACTAGTATAATTTAATTATTGAATCAATATTCAACGTTTTCTTTGGCTCTTAATTTATAGTATAAATAGTATAAAATATATATAAATTTATAGTATAAAAATTTTGTTACACAAAGGTGAAATTAAAAAAAAACTCATTTTTAAAAAACTTAATTTTTTATCATTATTATTTTTTTAAAAATCTAAAATAAAATTAATCTTTTAATATTAACATAACATATTAAAGAAGAAAATTAAAATATCATATTATTCTATTGTTAATTTAAAAAGAATGTCTCATGACTATTTTTTTAATTTTTTATCTCTACTTACCTATGAAGTAAACTTAATCGACTTTCTGACAATGAATATAAAATTAATTCATTGTAAACTACCACTTCCGGTTTCCGGATATATACCAAAAGTTGATGAATTCATGCTACTGATGCATTAAGTAAATATATCAAATTTTATCAAAATCCGTTGAGCCGTTCAAGCTATACACGTCTATACAGAGACACAATGGACAGACGGACGGACATCATGCTAAAATTACTTTTTTCTGTTAAGAAAATGCATGATTCGTGGAGATATGTAAAAATATCCACATGTGAAATTTGGTGTGAAAACAATACCTTCCTTACTTTCGTCGGTCGGTAAAAAACAAATTAATATTTGTTTTCATTATAATTTAAATCACGGGTTTCATATATATTTAATAGTTTAAATAGTTTTAATTAAAAATTTCAACTCTATGTCCAAAGTATAAACAAAGAGTATTATTTATTTATGCTAAAAAAGTGTTTTGAAATAATATATATATTTTATATATATATATATATATATATATATATATATATATATATAAAATTAATCTTTTTTTTAATCAGTTTTAAATATAACCAAGGGATAAGATTCATTGATAAAATTTGACCATAAAAGATCGATAATTTTAATTTAGTTATCTTAATATTATGTTCTTCGCTTTCTATTTATAATTTAATGAATTATGAATGTTTTGTTACTGAACATAGTTTTAAATAAATGTTCATAATATAATATATGTTTATAATATAGTACACGTACAAAATCTTATTTATATTATTTGAATATCAAAAGTGAATTTAAAATTATTTTCTTTAAAATTGAATATGTAAAAATTTTTAAAAATACTTGAAATTGTAAAGAAATTTTAAAATAATAATAGAATAGAATTTAGGATAAATAATTATGAATCATATTAAATAATTTTCTTTTGTTTGATAAGAACAAGAATTAACAAGTTAAATAGTTTTTAATGTCTATCTAATCAAGAGCCTTGACCATTGACCTGCAATTTCTTTCAACCAATGAATCGCCAATAGGATTCAATAAATTGACCTTTCTTTTTTATATTTTATAGATGATTTCTAAATATTTAAAATTTTAAATGAATTTTTCCAATTTATCAATTATTAAAATGTAATACACCTATAAGTAGGTATAGAAATTTTTAGAAAAAGAAACTGAATGAAAGAAATATTAAAAACCCATAAAAAGATATTGAAGATTGAGTATAGGTCTGTTTATATATTCTGAATTCTCTTCTTTGAAAAATCAATAAATATTGTTATTCTGAATAAATATATTTAATTTAATTAATACCCGATTCCAATCTCAATTTTAACTTAAGTTCTTCTCCAATATTATATTTTAAAAATGTGTATATTAATTTTAATATGCCTAATTTATATTTATTCCTTTCAAGTAATTCCTTTTCTCAAAATTAATTTATAGTTAGTGGATTTCAATTTGTTTAATAATATATTCTAATACTAAATCTGAAAGAATTGGTGTTAAGCTTCGAATACATCCTTTATTTGTGTAAAAGTAAATCCTACCCCACTACCAAATCATAGGCTTTATTAAAATCTTTCAAATAAATAAAATAATATATTCGAAATTGGGTTGAATTTTATAAAATATGGATTAAAATGAAATTATCCATTAAATTTTATTAGAATTATTATTAGTAATTATTACCATCAGCACTGTTACCTTTTTTTAAAAAAGCAAGAAAATAATTGCCCTGATATTATGATATTTTGGTGTAATTTCATTACGCCATATTGAAATAATAAATTTATGTATCATTTGATTACAAAAAACAGAATATTTATTTATTTTTGTAGGTATTCCATCTGTTCCCAGGACTATGTATTTTAAATTTTAAAATTATCTTTTAAGTGCACTACTGGTATTGGTTCATAAATAATAATTTCAACTGAGTCTATTGTTAAAGTCTTTTAATTTAATAATTTTTCACAAATTTCTTATATTTATTCTTGATATTATTATAATATTAAATATAATATTTGTAAATAATTATAAATCATTGTTTTCTCTTTTAATAATATGTTATTTCAAAATATAAATTTTTACTATTTTTATTGATATTATTTTCTTTTATTTCGTAGTATTTTCTTTTTCAAAATTGCACTTTTAATATTTTGATTAATTTTAATTACTGCTTTTTCCTAATATTATAATGGAATTAATGAATTCTTGCTTAATAAAAAGAATTTAAATAAAAAATATGAATTTAAATTTTAAATGAATATAACTTATGATTTTGAATTGATGCTGTTTAAAATTCTTAGTATTGATAATCAGTCCGAGGAGGGCGACGGAGAATTGGCGAGGAGTGCGCGTAGGATTTGCTGCCTGTTTGCCAGACTACGAGGCCTGTACTCATCAGTTGAGTATGTGCCTCTCTCTCTCTCTACTGTTTCATGTTTTTAGATATTTTTCCTAGTCGAACACGAAGCACTGAATTTAAAGTAAAGATGCTTTCTAGGAGAAATATTATCGTCACCATTGGATTATTCACCACTTCCCTCTGTTTAATGGCTGTTGCTCAAGATGAAGGTATTTTAAATACAACGTAAATTCCCATAGATATATTATGTTAGGGATGATTTTTTTTCCTTTCAATGGTCAAATATGATGATTTAAATAATATTTGTCCAAAGTATTAATACAAATTTAATTTTTAATATAAAGTTTATTTTTTATAATATATTCTTTAATTATTATTTTTAAAATATATTAAAAATTAAATATAATGAAAAATTTCAAATCTGAAAAAATTATTTTCCTAATAATATGATATTATTTTTTTTCTCTCTATATCTCTCTTTAGAAGATTAATATTAATATTAATATTTCCATTCTGATCTATTAAATAGGTATAATTATTTTATTTAATAATAATTTCACATCATTTCCAAACACGATTTAAAAAAATAAATATTGGGAATAGTATAAAATAGTATTTTTTTTTTACTTTTTAATGTCCTTAAAAATCCATCACTATTGTCAGTATAATTGCCATCACTTTTATATTATATGTGATACATTTTACAATTTTGAAAATTTTAAACTAAAAATATTTTTATTTTGTACTTACAATTCAAGTATATATATAAAATAATAATCTTGTTACGTAAAGAAGCCTTTTTAAATTTATTTCTTTGATCTATTACTTAGATTTCATTTTCTATGTATTAATTAATCTGCGCAACGAACTGGAATAATTAATAATAGGTATAACAATTTTATACATTTATTCACATTTAACGTAATGAAATATTTTTTTATTTCATATATATATTGCTTTTACTTTTATTAATTCATAATACTAATTGATTAACTACTTAGTTAACTTAATTAATTGGAACGAAAATTACAACAAAATAAAAAGATGTTCATTTAATTATTTAATATCTTTATTATGAACAAAGAATATAAATAATATTTAAAAAATATTCAAATATAAATGCTGAAGAACAGTTTAAGTTTAAAGAACTAATTATTTATTATATATATTTATTATAAAAATAATAAAATAAAATATTTGATTACCTTTACTAGTATTATATTAAAAAACCAGAGAACGTATTTAAGGCAATCGAAATGAATTGTTCTTTCATTTGGATAAACTTTTCAAAATTATAAAAAAATATTCAACTATATAAATTTTAGATTGATTAAAAATTACAGATTAATATAAAGTTTTATTTATAAACTTTTGGAAGTATTTAAGGCAATCGAAATGAAGATTGAGTTGATTTGACGAAAATTATTTTTTTTTAAAAAATGATGAAATGCTAGATGATCATTTTCCCAAAAGTAACTTATTTCACATATATTATCCTAAACAGATTGATTTTAATATTTAATGCATTTTTCTAAATTAAATGAGTAACATATTAATAAAGTAATAATTTTGTATTTATTTAATAAATTTACTTATTATATTTTTATAAAAATAAATTAAAATAAAAAAAAAATTCTTCTCTTTTACTATGTTTTATATAAATTAATCTTCCAGAAATAGAATATGAGAAAACCGAAGCTCAAGGTTCTGGTGGCACAATGGAAAATTGGATTTTTGTCAAACAACCCCGATGTTGCTCTGATTGTACATTTGTTCGATTACGTTTTAAATGTAAAGAGAAAACATGTTTGCATAATTGTCCATGGGCTAGAAGCTCGACAACAAGAAATCCATTATTCGGTATGCTTTTTGATATTCATACTTTAATAAATAATATTTTTTTAAAATATGAATTAAATGTTTAACACATAATGAATTGTTTAGTTTAAGATCATGGAAGTTTTTATTTTAATATTTTAATCTAATTACTAATTAATTTTAATTTTTATCGAAATTAAATTAATTAAGAATACAATTCGTTATTCTGAATATGAATCTATTATAACTTTTTAAAAATTTTAAAAAAATTAAATTATTCATGATCTAAACTATAAATATATATTCTTTTTAATAATTTTCTATTTTAATATAGTGATATTCATAAAATATCTAACTTCAAATAATTTTCAAGTTTAATAAATAATTAATATATGCTTAATTTAATCAAATCAATAAATGAATAATAGTAAGAAGCGTTAAAGTAAGATTTGAATTGCTTGGTGGCTGTGTTCTCAATTAATCAGAAACTTCGATCATTAATTTTAATTATTTAGTAACTCTGACTATAATCAAAATTTACTTTTGCTTGTAATATTTAAATGTATTTAATAATTAGGGAAGACCGGGGAGATCCTGGAGACTTTTTAATTTTTGTTTGTGGCCAACCTCCATTGAAATACTAACTGGGAAAATGTTCAATGTCTCCCCGTGTAGGATGGAGAGTTTCTGCTCACCCAAGTGAAGATTGGAGAGCCATTTTTAATATTTGAAATGTTCATCGTAATGCGCACATGACAAAATTATTTTAGGTCGAAAATCCAAAGAGGGGTCGGGAAAATTGGGCTGTAGATTGTCTCACCGTTTCCCCGGTCTCCTCTAAACAAAATAAGTTGACCTGTGGCCAGGTCAGAACCGACCGACGGTTTGAAGTAAATTAATTTCCAGCTACAGAAACAATTTCAAATAATTTTAATATATCTATTAATGTAATAAAAAACAGATATGGATATAACATAAATACTTTTAATTTTATTTTATTTATCTTATATATAAAATTCTCGTGTCACAAAACTTTGAAATCATACTCCTCCGAAACGGCTTGACCGATTCTTATGAAATTTTTTATGTATATTCAGTAGGTCTCAGGGCATGTCAGACTTCCTTTAGAAAACCGCTAATTGGTAAGGTGTGTCCAGGAAATGCTAATTAATTAAAAATAGTTTAGTTACCATACTAGCTCATAGAGGCGCTGGTGGCAAAAAATTTGAAATCTTATATATACCCTTAAAAGAAACTTCCAAACAAAAGCGGTTGCTGGCCGAGCGAGCTAGCGCGTTTTCTTATGACTCAGGGTGCAGGGTGCAACCCTGAGTTCGAAACTTGCAAAGGCACATTTTTTTCTTTAAGTATTATATATTTTTTTTTTAAATTTATTAATTTTTATTATTTTAATATTTTATTAAATTAAATTTTATTATTAAATTTTATTTTATTAAATTAAATTTTATTTTATTAAATTAATAATTATGTCAATTAATTTTTTCTGCATAAATAAACATATATAAAAAACTATATAAAATTTGAATTTTCATTCATTCATTTAAAATGATATTAAAATATTCCTTTGAAATATAATAAATAATTAAATTAATCCCTACTAGGGCCTCGGGGGGGGGGAGGTAACTTTCTCTTTTTGGAAAAACCCATAATGCCATCCCCAGCTCGACTATCTATATATAAAAAAAGGTTTTTGTCTGCATATTGCTCAGAATTTAAAAATTATTATAATATTTCACTTTTTATTTTAAATTCTAATATTTAAATATCAATTAAATTAAATAATTTATTCTAAAAGTTCTCATTTAAATTTATTTAATAAAATATTTAGATCATATTTAACTTAATTTTTATTTATTCTTTCTATATAATTGAATATTTCTTCTTTTCTATTTGAAAGTGAAAGCTTAAAAAAACTGAATATATTATTTTTAAACTTTTATCAATACAAAAATATTTTCAAAACTTCAATTAAAATGACAAAATTTTATTATTTTTGTTTTTGTTTCAATTATTAATTACAAATATATTTTAAGTGCAAAAATGATTTCTTGGTTAATTAAATTATGTTTTTTAGACAAATGATATTACGAGATGTTTTAAATTTATGTCTTTTTTATATTGAGTATTTTTTTTTTAAATTAAAATTTGTTTTAAATCAAAATTATTGTATTCTATTATATTTTTTTATTTTTAATTTTTAATAAATTCTCTTTTTTGATATGATATTAATAAAAAATAATATTCAATTGTATTTAAATTTAAAAATTGGAATATTTGAATTTTTTTAAATTTTAACACATGTAATCAATCATATGGATAACGAATAGAACATTTTGAAAATCAAGTTGGTATTAAATTCAGAAAAAAATACTGATATATAGAATATAATAGACCATTCGAATATAATTTAAAACTATTTATCTCCTTTTATTTTAAATTTAAAAAAACGGAGTGTTAAGAAATTAAGATGCCTGGATAGGTAAATGGGCTGGAAGAGGAGGTAATTTATAATTATCTTCTAATTCAGATTGAAATTAATGGTGATAAGAAAAAATATTTAGTAACAAAATCTATATACAAAATGTAGAATTTGAATATGTAGAAAAATTGAATGTAATCACGAAGGATAATAATATTTGAGAAGAATATATATATTTAAATCGAAGTTGTAATCGGGAAACGCCTGTTATCATGCAGTAAAGAGGCTTATCTCATCAAAATTATTATCAAAAGGAATCAAAATTAAAATATATAAACCAATTATTTTGCCTGTTGTATTATATGGGTGGGACGCAAGGTCTATGACCCTGGGAGATGAGAGTAGATCCAGAGTATTCTTTCCAGCATTTATTGGCCAAAGAAAGATGAGGTCACCGGGGAATGGCGGAGACTGCACATCGAGGAATTGCATGACCTCTATGCATCTTCAGAAATAGTTAGGGTTATAAAAGCGAAAAAGCTGCGATAGGCAGGGGACGCGGCTAGAATGGGAGAGGAAAAAGATTTTGGATTGGAAAACGTCCGCTTGGAAGACCAAGGACGTGTAGGAAGGGACGTAAGAGAGATGGGACAAGGGCTCAGGATAGGGACACTTGGAGAAATGTGGTTGCTGCGGCCTAGAACTTTCGAGTTCCTTAGAGTCACATAGATAGATAGATATAACATATACAATAATAATATATATAATTAATTTAGTGATTAAATTAAAATGTATTTTAAATAAAAGAACACAAAAAGAAATGAATGTTTTATGTAATATACTGATTGAAACAAAATGGATGAAAACCTTTTACTCGGGGGGGTACAGGGGGCGGAGCCCCTGTCTAGGTGCGGAGAGCGCCGAAGGCGCTCGGGGCAGCTAGTAATATATATATGTAAGACCAGGCTGTGACGTCATATAATTTTAAATTAAGAAAAAACTAATAAAGATGATTTGTCTCGAGGATAAAACCAATACAAAGTGCAAGATTCGTAGTGATATATAAAAAAATCTCCTCATGTGAAATTTGGTGTAAAAATAACCCTTCCCTTCCTATCGTCGATTGCTAATACCACCACTTCTGGTTTCCGGATTTGCACCAAAAGTTGATCAATTCATCCCACTGATGCATTAAGTAAATATACCAAATTTCATCAAAATCCGTTGAGCCGTTCAGGCTGTATATATCTTTACGGACGGACGGACAGACATCATGCTAAAAATGCTTTTTTCTGTTAAGAAAATGCATGGTTCGTGGTGATTTGTAAAAATCTCCACATGTGAAATTTGGTGTGAAAACAATACCTCCCTTACTATCGTCGGTCGGTAATTATCTAGATTTATTAATTGTTCTTTATCTTTTAAAAGTTTTTTTTCATCAATTTCAATTTTAAATTTTAAATTTTAAATCTAAACAATTATATAATTTTTTAACTTCTTAAATAAGTAATAAGAAGAAACGCTTTTCTTATTGGATATAAATAAAATTATAGTACATTTTTATATTAGATTTTAAATAAATTTTTAAAACTTTTAAAATTTAATTATTTTATTTTAAAATCGGTAAAATTATTTGATTCTAAAATTTATAACTAATTTTAAAATGTTTTATTCTATATTAATATAATAAATACTAATAATAACAATTAACAAATAATTCTTTTTTCCATTAATATCTTTTTTCAGATGACAAATTGAAAATAATAAATTTATCGTTTATTATTATATGCATTGTAAGCGGGTAAGTTGAACAAAGTCAAATTCAAAATCATATAGTTATTATAAGAATAATAAATAATAATTATTATTATGATAATTATTTATTGAATTGTTTGAAATTTTTAGATTATTATGATGATTATGAAAATTCAACATCAATACCAGATTCAGAAACAACTATGGATTAGTCAATCTTTTATAATTATTATATAAGGTAATAATAACATATTTATTTTTTAAAAGAAACACTTAAAAATATTTTTCACTAAAATTTTGAAATAAATGTTTCTTTAAAAGCTCTCTACACCCCCGTTCCTGTAAGAAATTAAGAAAATATTTATAATAAATTATTAAAGGGAGTTTTATATAAAGATTGCAGAATAAGCAATCGAAATGTTGTACAATTCTTAATTTAATTTAATAAATAATATTTACAAATAATGTGGTCTTTAAATAAAAATACCTTAAATAATTATAACAAAAACCACTAAAGTTTGAATAAAAATATCATAAATAATATAATTTCAAAAATCAAATTAAATAAATACTTTTTAATAAAATTTATCATAGTTTTTCAATCTTAATTAGTTGAAGAGTAGATAAAATGTGCTCATGTAAAAGGTATACTTTGTTTTGTTTTAGGATATATCCATGTTGATTAGCAAGAATTATTATCGTATTAATTTTATTTAAAATATTTAAATCTCATTTCTATCTTAGAATGATCAGAAATTGAAATCAAGTATAATATATGCATTTTCTATTATTATATTAATAATAAATATCAACTTAAAGATTAATCATAAAAAATTTGAACATTTAAATATATTTTATTTAAAATCCTGCTATAATATTATTATTTATATTTTAAAATTATACTACTATTTATTTTAATCTTATTTTTAGAGTGTTTCAAATTATTTTTTTATTCTTATATAATTAATCTTGTTTATATTTTACATATTCTAAGTATTGTATATAATGAATAAATATAGAAAAAATTAACTAATCTAAATATTTTTACACATAAATAATAATATTTCTAATATATTAAGTAAAATCCTACTTCGAATGATTTAATTCTCAAAATTAAGAATAGATGTAATGAAAGACAATCTTTGACTAAAGTGAATGTTCAATTATATAAATTCTCTATTTCTGGCGATATGGCTTTATGTGATGATGTATATCTCTTGGTGGCACAGTAAGTGAGTCTTCCACATTTGATAAATAATTCTTGTGATTATAACTTTGTGAATAATTACTGACATTTAGATTTTCAATTTTTAAGTGAACTACGTTTTTCACTTGATTGATGAAAATGTGTCATTGATGATGAAGAATTTAAATTTTCTCTCTTTGTGTGTGAAATATTTTGTGATAGAGTTTCATTAGATTTATTTTTACTATTATGTAAACTTCCATCCATTTCAGAGTCTAACTGATTAATTCCATATTTTAATTCAGGCATTTTCTTATTATTTTTTGCACAGGCCAATAACCCCTTTGTACTTAATGCCCCTTTTTACTTAAGGGGGAGGCTTCACAACGTTTAAATTTTTCTTCATTAATTTGCTTTGTAGGTGGTGTTGGAGCTGAAGCATAAATGTTAAATGCTTCTTCGAATGCAGGGTGTTGTAATTTTATGCTTTCAACAAAACCAGCTATTCAATAGTAACAATATGAGGTTTATGAGATAGATTTTTCAATAAATTTTCCTCACTCTTTTTAAGTCGTTCTACATCAACCAAAACATGAGTTACAGCTGAATTAAGCTGATCCAATCTTGTTCCGCCACCATTATTTAAAATTTTTCTAATTTTTTCTCTATGTTCAAATGTAAATCCTAGCAAATATACCTTACATCCATCCAAAAATATTCCAATTTTTTTTATTGTTCGAATATTCAATTCACATAATATTTCCTTAACATTTACTTTAACTTTCTTAAAACATGATAATTTTGGCAACTCGGGAGGTAGCATTTGCTTTTTTATTGAATTTGTATTATTAGAGAAATTGCTTTCATTTATTTGATTAATGCCACTTTCGACAATTGTTGAGAATGAAAAGTTAGGTTCTAGTTGTTGACTTGTATCCATCTTAGGCGTAGAAGAAGAAGCCTTAACTAGAATGTGATAATTATCAAAACTTAAGGCATATCCATGCGAAATACAATCTTTAATATAATCAGGTTTAATACATGGTAAATTCCATGAGTTAGCATACTTAAATTTATCGCCTTTAATTTCTTCTAAAATAAGAATATTAGTTGTTCCTTTTTCTAATGTCCCAGATAAGGTTCCTCCATTATCTTCTATGAGTTTTCTTAAGTTTTCTCTTTCATTTCTTTTTATATAAGAAGTTGTAAAAACAAGATTATTAAAAATCGGGCATTTATAAATTTTAAATTTTGGATCATTTCCATGAATATTTCTCTTTAGACTTTCATTCCAAACTATGTCAACCCATTCTTTCGACATTACATTTATTCCAGTTTTAATTGCCATCTGATATTTATCGGATGTAACACAATTAGCAATTAAGTGTGTAACAGATGATGTTAAATTTGATGAATAAAATGCCCCCATATATTGACATTTTTGTACCATTTCATCCTTTAAATCTTGGGAGAAGCTTGTTGTAGAGATTATTACTCCTCTCATTGCATTAGTAAAAACTGGTGAATCAACTTGTGGAATTTCAACTCCTTCCATTAAACAATTTATTAAACATCTTGTTCCTACAATTAATGTTTTATTAAATTTTTTGCAATGCTCAAAAGTATTTCCATGAAATTGATCAAAAACATAAATATCATTTTTTGATAATTCTATATTTAAACAAACATCCTCTTCCACCCATTCTGTTTCTATTTCGTGTTCATTGCATTCCTTATATGCCAATAATATATCACTCGTACACATATCTTCTGAAAATCCATTTGGGATAACGAAATTGACTTTGACACCTTTATACATTATAATTCTATTAAAGTTTTCTCTAATCTTTATGATTTTATTCCCTAATTGGCTAAAATTGATCTTAAATCCTAATGCTCAGCACACATCCGTTTTCTTGTAATGGAACACAGACCAACCCAGTATCACCTTGTCTTATATATATATATATATATATAAAATAATATAAAAGGGACAAAGAATAATATCAATAATAAAAAAGGATCCTGGAATTTGATTTATAATCATTGTACACCCCCCTACCCTTCTCTATATGTGTTGTTATATATCGAAAACTTGGTGCAACTCTAGTCGTTATACAACTGAACGTTGAACAAAATTAAGTTGTAATTAATTTAAGAATAATAATAAAATATTAGAGTTTTCTATTAATTCTCTATATTTATCTCTGTACCTCTACGGAACTGGAAAGTTCACCAAATTTCTTCAAATGTCCCTATCCTAAACCACTCCCATCCAACTTTCTATTTTCTCCCATCTCTCTTAAGTTCTTTTTTTACATTGTTTTAATTTAATTTAATACTTTTTCAAAAAACTTTCATTTGATATTAAAATTATAGGTTTTTATAAGTTTGTCGTGTTAATAAATCCTATATTTTACTATTATTGCTTATTGTGCATGGTTACGCGCACGTTGCGTGCTCGTGAAGATCCGGGTGATCCGGGTCCTCCAGAATTCGAACGCCTGGTGAAGGGTGGATTGGAGTATTATTGTTCTTTGCATCACGATGCATTGTTGCTTCTGGTTGCTTGTTTTGAACTGAAAATTCTACAATTATTTAATTCCCAATACCTTTTTAAAAAAATAAAAAAAACACGTCTGCTTTTATATAACTTTTTTTAATTAGTTCTATGTATGCAATGTGAGATGGCGCTATGTGTTAAACACAGACCATCCATATATATCAAGCCTATCGCAATCTTAGAAAGCCTCTGAGTCCATGTTTTGACTCTTTTGACTCATAATATCAGAGGGCGCTGCAGGCACCCAATTTTTAACTCTGAAGGCGCTCACGAGGTCGCACTACTGCTGCATAAAACCAAAATTTGAAAAAATTATTAACTTGTTCATGTAAAATCATCTCCAGATGTGTGTCACAGTGTCATCCCCTCGCCATACATTAACTTGTGCTTAAAAATTCGAGATCCGAGTAGCAATTGCAAACATGTCTAGAGTAAGTAAAATTTTATTATAAAAATTATTTAATATTAATATTAAATATATTAATATATTATTATATATTTTATTTATTTATTGTCATTTTGGTCCAAATTTACAGGTTTTTTTTTACAAAATGTTACATATTTGCCATATTAAATATTGTTATTTATATTTACATTATTTATATTTACAGTATTACTGAATTATGCATATATAAAATAAAATATTTAAATATATTATGTTAAATTATATTAAATTAATTTCTAATATATATATATATATATATATATATTAAATTATATACTATATATAATATATTATATGATATATATTTTAATAAATTATTTTTTAAATATATGCATATATAAATATATAAATATGAAAAAATTTATTTTTTTAGATTTTCGTCCAAAAATTATATTCTATTCATTGTCTATTGAAAATGAAAGTCTATTGAAAATGAATGACTCTCTATTTTAACTATTCTTCTATTTCCTCGTATACCTGATCCAAGACAATAGGCTAAGTTTTTATTAAACAGACCATATTTATAACCTGTCGATCAACCCATGTACTTAAAATTCGATATTCCAAACACATATACTAAACTATTTTAAAATTATTTGTTATCATTTCTCAGATGGATTAATCATGAAAACAGCGATTTTACAACAAGCGAGAAGAAAAAGTTAAACCGTGGAGTGATACCTCAGAAAGTACCCCAAGATAGTATGTTTTGTGTATTTAATAATAAAACTATTTTCAAAGGTGTAAATTTATACGTCTCACAAGAGAAAAATTAAATACAATATTTGATAAAAACAATATGTAAATAAGATATGATTAATAGTGAGATCACATAATTTGTAAATATAAATTTATAATTTTTATTAATTTTCGAATAAATATTATGTATTATGTATTATATATTATCTATTACTTAGAACTTTACTATTTTCATCTAGCTGTATAAATTAAATATGTGGTGCCGCACACCACAAGTAGATGGCGCCGCGCCAACGTGCGCCAGCCCATGACGGCAACAACATGATGGGGACATATGTATATATTGTAAACGGTGAATTCAATAAAATGAGTTATGACTCCTAACATCCGACTCCCACCTTACCTATACCCATGTCCGCCACAAATAATAACAATTCCAAAATTGTCAAATTTTTGCACAAGCGAAAAAACAATATGAAAAAAGATATGTTTAATAGTGAGATCACCACATAATTTGTAAAAATAATTATATAATTTTTATTAATTACCGACCGACGATAGTGAGGGAGGTATTGTTTTTAAATATATTTATTGTATATATCTATACATAAAAAATTATTCCTTTCTGTTGGAAATGCAAATTAGATATTTACAATTTAAAAATTGCCAAATTTTCTCACAAGAGATTTTAATACAATATTTGAAAAAAACAATATGTAAATATGATATGTTTAATAGTGAAATCACCAGATAATTTGTAAATATAATTTTATTATTTTTATTAATTTTCAAATATATATTGTTTATATACATAAAAAATTATTAGTTTCTTTTAGATATGTTAATTACATAAAAAGATTGTAGAAAATTTTCAGTTTAATGAAAAATTATTTATTTGGAAATTAAACTAATATTTATCTCCAAATAGATAATTTTTCATTTAACAGAAAATTTTCTACAATTTTTTAATTCCCGAAATTCAAAATACCCTTCATAAAAAAAACAAAAAAAAACTCACAGACACACACACACAAGCCCGCTTTTTTATAACGTTTTTTATAAAATTAGTATATGACTCATAGTACCAGGTGGCGCGATGTGCTAAAACTGCTTCAAAATTTAACCCGGAGTGGCTGCATCTTAAGCGCCCCATACACTGTCAGTTTAACTGAAGATAATCGTAAGGCCGTAGATCGGGATTGCCCACACATTTATCAGTTGATCTGAAGATAATGGACTGCAGTTCGCCCGGACTGAAGGTGTGTGGTCGCCGGGCAGGCGGGGATAGGATGAGAGATTCGCGACAGGCAGCGACCTGTCGGATAATGATCTCATGTGCCCCCCACCACACACTGTCAGTTAGCCTGCAGGCAAACGATCTGTTGTCACCGTTTCCATCAGTTTTCCGTGAGATAATTTTCGTGAGATCATTCACCAGCCGAGATTGGACTGACGAGGAAAGATGGACTGGAAACCTCCTTTCATTTCTGCATTTATTGAATTATATCGGGCCTACCCCTGTTTATGGAAAGTCAAGAACGATGCCTACGCTAATAAAAGATCGCGGGATGAGGCGTACGGTGAGTTGTTGAAGTTCTATCAAAAAACTGTGCCGTCAGCCACCATTGACACAGTGAAAAAAAAAATTAATAACTTGAGATGTGCGTTCCGTAAAGAGTTGAAGAATGTAAAACAGCAAAAGTCGGGCTCATCGTGTGATGACGTATACACCCCGTCACTGTGGTATTTCGACTTGCTATTGTTTACAGCCGACCATGAAGAAACTAGAGCGACGATTGGGAGTAAGGAATGTGAGAGCTAGCCTCTCTATCTCGCAGCCAACTTTTTACCCAGACCCTTTTTTCTTGGGGTTCCCCAAGAACTGACAAAACAAACATAGCGCAACGTTTCAGACGGATGGTGAAAAACTGGGGATCTCCTGCAGTTCTGTTTCATTGACCGACAGTCCGCCTGCAGGTACCGGACTGTAGTGTGTGCTATCTTCAGGCTATCATCTACAGTTCAGTACTGCCGCCTGCAGGCGGTTGACTATTATGGGGGCCATAAACTATGCGATTGCCTGCAGGCCGTCGCCTCAACAGGCGATCGTAAAACCAATATCGCCGAGTTCCATACACTAACAGTCAACAGCCTTCAGGCGGCCGTACTGAACTGCAGATGATAGCCTGATGATAGCACACACTACAGTCCGGTACCTGCAGCCGGACTGTCGGTCAATGAAACAGGACTGCAGGAGATCCCCAGTCAGTCCAATCTCGGCTGGTGAATGATCTCACGAAAATTATCTCACGCAAAACTGATGGAAACGGTGACAACAGATCGTTTGCCTGCAGGCTAACTGACAGTGTGTGGTGGGGGGCACATGAGATCATTATCCGACAGGTCGCTGCCTGTCGCGAATCTCTCATCCTATCCCCGCCTGCCCGGCGACCACACACCTTCAGTCCGGGCAAACTGCAGTCCATTATCTTCAGATCATCTGATAAATGTGTGGGCAATCCCGATCTACGGCCTTACGATTATCTTCAGTTAAACTGACAGTGTATGGGGCGCTTTAGTGTATGGAACTCGGCGATATTGGTCTTACGATCGCCTGTTGAGGCGACGGCCTGAAGGCAATCGCATAGTGTATGGCCCCCATAAAAGATAGTCTGTGATATTCTCCCCATTCTCCCTCGCCTGCAAGCAAACCTCATCCATTTCCTTTAAGGTGATTTAAGGCGGACGAATATGTGCGAACAGCCAATAACTTGACTCTGCTCAGCCGATATTGGCCCAAAATACACATATGATTTTACAAAAGATGTCAGAAAAACGATTTACTTTTTTTTTTAGAGACATTGAAAAAATCCATGGTGGAAAACCTACCTACCTTTTTTTAGAGCCGAGAAAACACGTGGACCCCCGTATACCCCATTTTCATTTCATGGACCGCCAAATTTGTTATTCGCTGCCGTGGACCCCCTGGAGATTAAAATAGACCTCCAGGGGGTCTATATAGAACACTTTGGGAACCTATGATTTAAACTATAATTTGAGCTATAAAGTATATAAGCTATATTCAGAGAAAATCTTGACTTATTAAGCATATTTTTCAAACATTATGGTTTAATAAATGTGCTTTTAAAATTGATTTCCGAAAAAAATTTATTTTCACAATAATTGCATCCAAAAGCTTTTTCTCCTGTATGAATTAAAAAATGTGAATTTAAAGTTGATTTCTGTTTAAATTTCTTTTCACAATAATTACATTCAAAAGGATTTCACCTGCATGAATTAATAAATGATTATCTAATTGTGATTTTTGAAAAAATTTATTTTTACTATTTTTCTCCTGTATGAATTAATAAATGTGAATTTAAAGTTGATTTCTGTTTAAATTTCTTTTTACAATAATTACATTCAAAAGCTTTTTCTCCTGTATGAATTAATAAATGTCTATCTAAATTTGATTTCACTTTAAATTTCTTTTCACAATAATTACATTCAAAAGCTTTTTCTTCTGTATGAATTAAAAAATGTGTATTTAAAGTTGATTTTTTTTTAAATTTATTTTTACTAAATTTACTTACAAAACCTTTCACCTCTATGAATTAATAAATTTTTATTTAAATGATATTTTTGTATAAAAATATTTTCACAAAATATACATTCAAAAGGTTTTTCACCTGTATGAATTAATAAATGTGAATTATATGAGAATTTTATTAAATTGTAGAGAAGGGTGGGTATTTGGAGGGGAGGGGTGGATGACTAGGGGTTAGATATGGTTGGGGTGTGGATAAGGAGGGAGATGGATTTCGGTCATCGCCTCTTTAATCAACACTATTTTCAAAGGTGTAAATTTATACGTCTCACAAGAGAAAAATTTAATACAATATATATGAAAAAACAATATGTAAATAAGATGTTTTATTAAAAATTTGTAAATATAATTTTATTAATTTTCAAATAATAATAATAATAATATAATATTATGTATTATATATTACTTAGAACATTACTATTTTCATCTAGCTGTATAAATTCAATAATAATTCAAAAATTGGCTCGTTAATTAAGTTAAACAAAAAAGATTAATAATTATTGGGTTTAGCTCTAAATATTAATACCTTGGACACCGAGCTCTTGCTCGACCCTTTAAAAAATATTGATATACAATTCTTTAATTATTTATTACAATTATTAAATGTTGCATCATTGCATCAATCTGATTAAAATAAAATGAACTGGAGTCCTCAATAAAACTAACAAACAATTTTAGCTAGCATAATAAGATTAATCCAAGTAATATCGTCTATTTCTATTCGACACTATTTTCAGTTATGAAATGAACAGTCAGTAGAGAGTAAAAGAATTCTAATTGAAGACCGCCGTTTTTTAAAATAATTAAATTATTTTATAGATTATAAAATAAAAATTATTGTATTAACATTAAAAATATTGAAATAAAAAATAATAGTTTGATTTAATAAACTAAAATATTATGAACATTTTTAATGTGAATTTCTCAGGAGGTAGGGAGCCCAATTCATTTACCCATCTATGTTGCATAATTTCTTAACACTCCGTTTTTTAAAATTTAAAATAGAGGGAGAGAAAGAGTTTCAATTATATTCGAATAGTCTATATATTCTATATATATATCAGTATTTTTTTTTTCTTCTGAATTTAATACCAAGTTGACTTTCAAAATTTTCTATTCTTTATGCATATGATTGATTACATGTGTTAAAATTTAAACAAATTCAAATATTCTAATTTTTAAATTTATATACAATTTAATATTATTTTTTTGAGACTAATGACAAATACATGTGGCCCTAGTCAGAGCAAGAGAAGACTCCTTCCTTATGGTAGCGGCCCAGTGGATGATGTTATATGGATCGGAGATTTGGGCTTTACAACTATATTTTAAGTGAAAAAATGATTTCTTGGTTATATAAAAATTAAAATATGATTCTTTATTATCGCCATTCAAATAATAACATACAAACAGAAAAGTAGGCGTGTTGATATAAAATATATACCTGGGACCTTATAATTGTTAAATGGGATTTCTAAAAATGACCCATTAAAAATTTGTTTCCTAAAATGTTTCAAATTAATTAAAATAAAATGTATAAATGTTCGTTTATAAAATCTATATATCTGTGTGTCTGTTTTTCGATTTTTTAAATTTTGATTTTGGATTCGATTAGAGCTTAAAATGTGTAAATGTAAAGTGGTCTTGGTTTTTTAAAATTCGTTTGGGAACATGATCAAATCGGCGTTCAATTATAACTACTGTAATTAGTATTATTATAATGTAAAATTATAAAGAAAAAATGTTTAGACATTATTGTAGACATTTTCATTCTCTAAATTAAATAATTTTATTTCATTTAAATAAATATCTATTTTTAAATATTTTTTTAATTCTTTTAATTCTCACAATATATTAAGATCATATAAATTGGAATTATTTATTAATTATTATTAATTATTTATGTCAACTTTTTTAAAATTTGATATCTACATGTTATCATTCAAAGAATATGTTAAAATTTTTTGTTATGTTTATAATTTTATTTTTTAATATTGGCCTTTTTAAATTATTTATAAAAGACGAAAACATTCAAAATTATATGAATAAATAATTTTAAATAATTGATCTCATAATTGGATTTTCATTTTCAATTGACGTTTGGAAAATATTTTTTTATTCATAAAACATTAAAAAAAAACTTTTAAAACTTTAAATTATTTATAAAACACTGCTAATATTTTCAAGTATAAGATATTATTATGGGTTGAATTACAATATAGGAAGAGACACACAGAGATAGATAGATATAACATTTACAATAATAATATATAATTAATTTAATGATTAAATTAAAATATATTAAAAGAAAGAACACAAAAACAAATAAATGTTTTATCTAATATACTGATTGAACAGTTAATATAAAATATTTTGTTTACGGAGTCGTTGTATAATAAATTGATGACGTCATTTAATTCTCCTACTATATATCGAATCGAATAAAGATAAATCTTCTAAACGTTGTGTGAAACAATTTCAAATAATTTAAATGTATCTATTAATGAAATAAAAAATCAAATATGAATATAATATAAATATTTTTAATTTTATTTTAAGAATAGATATATACATATCTCACAGGCGGTGGCTGTGACGTCACATTTTTACATTTAAATTAAACATTTAAATTAAAAAAAACTAATAAAGATGAAATTTTCCAGAGATGTGATCAATAAAACTCAATTTTTCTTTATAAATACTATCTCTGATGTGAATTTCAAAAAAATCGTTAGAGCGGTTTTTGAGAACCCATTTACAAACATACAAACAATTTTATAAGTATATTTTTCAAACATTATGGTTTAATAAATGATTATCTAATTGTGATTTTTGAAAAAATTTCTTTTCACAAATATTACATTTAAAAGGTTTTTCCCCTGTATGAATTAATAAATGAGTTTTTAAATTTGATTTCAGATTAAATTTCTTTTTACAATAATTACATTCAAAAGCTTTTTCTCCTGTATGAATTAATAAATGTTTTTTAAAATTTGATTTCAGATTAAATTTCTTTTCACAATAATTACATTCAAAAGGCTTTTCACCTGTATGAATTAATAAATGTGCTTTTAAAATTGATTTCATATTAAATTTCTTTTCACAATAATTACATTCAAAAGGCTTTTCACCTGTATGAATTAATAAATGATTATCTAATTGTGATTTTTGAAAAAATTTCTTTTCACAATAATTACATTCAAAACGTTTTTCTCCTGTATGAATTAATAAATGTGTTTTTAAATTTGATTTCATATTGAATTTCTTTTCACAATCATTACATTCAAAAGGTTTTTCTCCTGTATGAATTAATAAATGTTTTTTTAAAATTGATTTTAGATTAAATTTCTTTTCACAATAATTACATTCAAAAGGTTTTTTTCCTGTATGAAATACTAAATGATTATTTAATTGTGATTTTTGCAAAAATTTCTTTTCACAATAATTACATTCAAAAGGTTTTTCTCCTGTATGATTTAATAAATGTGTATTATAAGTTGATTTCCGATTAAATTTCTTATCACAATAATTACATTCAAAAGGTTTTTCTCCTGTATGAATTAATAAATGTGTATTTAAAGTTGATTTCTGATTAAATTTCTTTTCACAATAATCACATTCAAAACGTTTTTCTCCTGTATGAATTAATAAATGTGTTTTTAAATTTGATTTCAGATTAAATTTCTTATCACAAAAATTACATTCAAAAGGTTTTTCTCCTGTATGAATTAATAAATGTTTTTTTAAATTTGATTTCAGATTAAATTTCTTTTCACAATAATTACATTCAAAAGCTTTTTTTCCTGTATGAATTAATAAATGTGTATTTAAAGTTGATTTTTGTTTAAATTTCATTTCACAAAAATTACATTCAAAAGCTTTTTCTCCTGTATGAATTAATAAATGTGTTTTTAAATTTGATTTCCTACTAAATTTCTTTTCACAATAATTACATTCAAAAGATTTTTCTCCTGTATGAATTAATAAATGATTATCTAATTGTGATTTTTGAAAAAATTTTTTTTCACAATAATTACATTCAAAACGTTTTTCTCCTGTATGAATTAATAAATGTTTTTTTAAAATTGATTTCCGATTAAATTTCTTTTCACAATAATTACATTCAAAACGCTTTTCACCTGTATGAATTAATAAATGTTTATTTAAATCAGATTTTCGTATAAATTTCTTTTCACAATAATTACATTCAAAAGGCTTTTCACCTATTTGAATTAATGAATCGGAATTTATATGAGAATTTTTATTAAATTTTATTTTACTATAATTACATTCAACTTTATGGATTGAGTTTGTATCTACATTCTTCCATCCTTTGTTGGAATTTTTCAGACCATCTTTTTTAAACATTAATTGTTTTTTTAAAATTATAAAAATATTTTTGTGAATGCATTTTTTTATATGTTTAGATAAATAATCTTCACTTATAAAATTTGTATTACAATACGAACAACAAATTAATGGACCTAAAAAACAATAAATTTTCATCATATTATACAATTATTCAATAATTAAGTGGTTGACTTATATATTTAATTTCTTTTTAATGTCTAAATCTCGATTATTCATTAATTATTTTTTTTTAGATTTATAAGAAGAAATTAAATTTACCTATATGTATTGGATATTTTGTTCCTGCTTCGGTATAGTTACCCATTTTTATATTAATTAAAATTTTAAGACTGTTTTGAAAAAAAATCAGATCAATTAAATGTTTTAAATTTAATTAAATGCTTATTTAAGATAGCCAGAAAACTAATCTCATATCACAATATGAAAAAAGTAACATTACTAATACAGAATATCCGTTACTAAGAAAATAGGTATATAATGCAGACCACAGACCAACTAACACTTAATAGGAATACGTCCGCGTTAGTACCGCCAGTAGCGTTAATGTCGTACCGATCGCCTCACTTATATTGATTAACTAAGCCAAATATTATTCAGTAAGAATGAACTTTTTTATTATTAAATTAATTTAATTGTATAATATAATTAAATAATTCTTTTGTAACATATTTTTCTATATATGTATATATATTATAAATATATGTATGGAAATTATATTTAGCGCCGTTTTAAATGAAGTTATAATTTTATTATTAATTATTAATTATTAAATTATATATATATTATATTATATGTATCTACATATATTTAGGGTAATTATACAGAACAGTAATCCAGTCATGGATTTGGATAAAACTTTAACAGTGGGTTCCTTTTGCAATTTTATCTCGTAAACTAGAAGAGGACCGAAAAAATTTCATAAAAAAGTTTATTTGGAATTGTAAAAGGAACCCACTGGTAAAGTTTTATCCAAATCCATGTACCAGAAGCTCTTTTGAATAATTACCTATTTATTTATTAATTTTTATTTATTGATTATATTTAATTTATTTTATTTAATTATATATTGAATTGCTTGTTTCATCTAGATGTGTAAATTCAATAATTGCAATTTTAAAATTGTATTTTTACGTGAGTGAAAAATTAAATACAATATGTCACAAAACAATATTTAAAAATATATGTTTAATAGCGACACAGATTTTGAAAACAGTATTTTGTAATTTTAATTAATTTTCAAATAAATATTGTATATTACATAGAACATTATTTTCTTTTTAGAATTTTCAGTATGTGAAAAATTATTTATTTGGATATAAATCCAATATTGCAAAAAGCGTAATTGGTTGGAAATATATAATTTTTATGTATAAATATTGTTTTGTTCTTCATAGTTAATTTAAAAAATATTCATTTTAATTTAAATTTTTTTAGTTTTCATTTCTGGATTTTAACCATTTGAAAACAAAATGTAAAAATAACGGGTCATTAAAACGAAAGGATTTGCTCATCTAGTTTTTAATTTATGAACAAAAATATATTAATTAAAAAAAACTATTTCTAACATTTAAATTTATCACCCTCTCTTAAAGAAAAAGCACAGACCATCACTATAAAAAGTAATTGATTTGAAATTATTTTATTATTACTTTTGTATTAAATAATTATTTTACAAAAATGAAATTACTCTAATATATATTTCTTATAAAAATTCATATAACATCTGAAATATCTTTTTTGACAGTTGGTATTAAATGTCAAATGTATTTGTTGTCATTACGCTAATCCATGGTATGTCGAAAAATAATTTTGAATAAATGGAACAAATACACGATGGCATGAAACTTTTTTGAGATTTACAGGTTAGATGTAGAAATAAACATAAAAATTATTCTAAAAATGTTTATTTTTATGAAATATTCCTTTTTAATTCCATGAATATTTATTTTAAATATTTTATTTTATTTTTTTTTAACTTTCACATAATTTATATTTTATTTTAAAATTTTTTAAATTAATTTGAAAGTAAAAGAAATGACGAATTTAAAACTTAAAATGAAATGCTGGTCTTTTTTCACAAAACAATTTAAATTAAAATTTATCTGTGCCATTATTCTCTTGCTAATTATTCATATGTTAATAAAACATAATAAATATGAAACTTTAGAAGAAAAAGAGAGACGTATCATTGATGAAAGAGTTAAAACTTTAAGAAAAGAAATGTCATTAATAGATTTTGAATCCATCCCATTACAAAATGAACTGAATATGCCTTATGGTAAAAATGACAAGTATGAAGCTCAAATTCGAAAACATGAAGCTCTAATTGTACCAGGATTAGGTGATGGAGCTTTACCTGTCTCATTGGAAGGGGAAGAAAAGGAACTTGCTGATAAATTAATGAAGAAAGTAGCATTTAATATAGTTTTGAGTGATAAAATTCCCTACAATCGAAGTCTTCCAGATGCACGAAATACAAAGTAAACAATACAATAGAAAGAAATATTTGAAATAAAAACTTATTTATATTTTTTTTCAATTTTTAGGTGTTCACAAATAGATTATCCTCGAAGTTTACCTTCAGCTAGTGTGATTATTATATTCATTAATGAAGCTTGGAGCTCTTTAATAAGAACAATTCATAGTGTAATAAATAGAACACCTAAGCATCTTTTGAAAGAAATAATTCTTGTTGATGATTTTAGTGATGAAGGTAAGAAATTTAAATTTTATTATTAAAAATCTTCAAAATATTTATTAAATTTTATATTACAATAATTTTTATAGAATATCTTCAGGGCCAGTTATATTATTATATTAAAACTAGATTTCCACCAGGATTAATAAAATTAATTCGCCTTCCAAAACGTTCAGGATTAATTCGTGCAAGGCTGGCTGGTGCTTTTAAAGCCACTGGAAATGTCCTTGTTTTTCTAGATGCTCATTGTGAAGTAGTAACTCAATGGTAAATAATATTTATGAAATAATTATTTTAGGAAATTGTAAGTAATATTTAGAAATTTTTATTAAATAAATAGAAGAGGTTATTTTTTTATCAATTTTGTTTTTATTTATTTATTTGGTGAAATTTATGCTTATCTTCACATCCTTCTCTAAATTGCGCTCTCTCTTTTCACTTTCTCTTTTTACATCCAATTCCATCTTTATAAATATTAATATTTTCAATTATTATATTGGCTATACTTATTTCTTTTCTTTTGTTCAAATTAAAACTATACTAATATTTTTTTTTGTAAAAATTTAAAGAACACAGGGCCTATTATGTATTTAACAGATTATTATTTTTATACAATTAAACCTAATTAATCAAATCGAGCTCCTATAAAACAAAATATCTATTCTCATTTAAAAATATGAATTTCAATTTATTTCATTTTCTTTAAAGGCTAGAGCCATTAGTTGCTCGGATCGCTAAAAATAAATCTGCAGTTGTGGTACCTATTATTGATGTGATAGATGATAAAACTTTTGCCTATCATTATAATCGAGACTTCTTTGAAGTTGGAGGTTTTACATGGAATGGTCATTTTGATTGGATACATGTTCCAGAACGACTTCTTTCATCTATTGAACCAGTCAGGTATATTTATAAGATATCAATAAAATATTTTCAATTTAGTTATTTAATAATATCTTATATTATAATATTATTTTAGATCCCCTACAATGGCTGGAGGTCTTTTAGCCATTGACCGATCATTTTTTTGGAAAATTGGAAGTTATGATTCAGAAATGGATATTTGGGGAGGAGAAAATCTGGAAATGTCTTTTCGAGTAATAATTTTTATTAAATTTTAAATACATCTTTAAAATCTATTTAAAGAAAAAGTTATTTTTTCAAATTCATAGTTCACAATTATATTGATAATATCTATTTTCCTAAAAATAAATTATTTTATCCTAATAGGACATTTTTTGATATATTATTACTTATTTTAATATAAAATATAGATATTTTATCTTTACGATTTTTATTAATGTTTAAGATTTGGATGTGTGGTGGTACAATAGAAACCATTCCTTGTTCACGCGTGGGTCATATTTTTCGTGACTTTCATCCTTACACATTCCCTGGAAATAAAGATACTCATGGCCTTAATACTGCTCGAGTGGCTCGTGTCTGGATGGATGATTATGCAAGACTTTTCTTCCTGCATCGGCCTGAATTAAAGGTATAAAATTATTTATATTCAAAATATTTTTTTATTTAAAAACCTTCTAAATACCATATATATTTTTTAGTATGAAAATATTGGAGACATTCGATCAAGATTGGAATTACGAAAGCGACTTAAATGTCATTCATTTAAATGGTATTTAGAAAATATTTATCCTGAAAAATATATACCTGATGAAAATGTTATTGCTTATGGTCGGGTAAGAAAAATAAAAGATTTTTATAATTTGTAATTTGAGAATAGTATTATTTATAATTAACATACCTCTACAAGAGATTTTTAGAAATTTATTAAATTTATTTTATTGTAGGTGATGGGTATAAATAATTTATGCTTGGATTCTCTACTTCGTGCCTCTTCAGCGTCCTATTCATTAGGCGTTTATCAATGCAATACCAATTTAACTTCTTCACAGGTAAAAAAGATATTAAAGAATAAATGAAGTATAACATTACAGGAAAAAATAATTATAATAAATATATATACTTTAATTACAGTTTTACTCCTTATCTCATAAGGGTGAATTACGGGATGAAGATCATTGTGCATCCATATTTGAAGATAAAGTTCAACTTTCACCTTGCAATGGTCTACCAATTCAAACGTGGTCGCTTACAATGGTCTGTTTACTCTTTCTTATTTATTATAATAGATATTTCTCAAATTTATGCATGATTTTCTGGGGTTTTTTGCCTATTTTTGATTCAGCTGTTTTATTTTGCTTTGCTAAGAAGTATATTTGTTGGTTGGTGGTAAATTTATTATTAACAAGTTAGAATTTATTTTAATTCTAATTTTATTTTGTGTGGGCTTCTTTTATATTTTTGGATCTAGCAAATGTGAGTAATATTTTATTATTATCATTTATTATTATATTATTTTATTAACACTTCAAATTGTGTATATTGGAAAGTATTGTTGATAATCACCATAAAAAAACTAACTTAAATTTTTTACACATCAAATGGGGCAGCAATTTTGTTTTTTTAAGACGTTTGTCTTTTTATGTATGTGTTTGAATTAATAGGGAATATTTATTCTATAAACTCTTAACTTTACTTTAAATTGAACGATTAAGTTAAAAACCAGTTATTTCTTTCATATAAAATTAAAAGATATTAAATTTTAAAATTTTCAGTATGGCTTCAGTATAATAATTGTTTTCATTTTTTTAATTATTTAGTAAAAATATTTTCTGGCAAAAGCCAACAACACTTTAAAATCTACATCTCTATTTAGTTTATACTTACTGAAAATAAACTAAGATTTCCTATGTTTATTGCTCCGCCTTAAACTAAACATCTTTTTCCTTTAATTTTTAAAATATACACTGATAAACCCTTTATATAATTATTTTATAATATTTTTGAATATCTTCCATTAGAAAATTAATGAAAATTTAAAATTTAATACAATATAGTATAATGTACCATAAAAACTACCTTTAAAAACTAATAACTCTATGAGGTTCATTACACTTCTTACTCTTTGCTTTCTTATGAATACTTATTTCTCTTTCATCTATTATTATTAATAATATATTTTTTAATTTCCTAATTATTTTTAAATTTATATATAAATTGCTTTTTTGTTGCATTAAATTCTCTCAATAATCATTATTTATAAATTATAGTATGATTATTTAAAAAAAATTGTATTATATTGTAATTCTATTTAAAAAAATGAAATTATTTTGCAAAAATAATGAAAATTTTTTAAAGATCTTTACTTTTATATTTTAAAAAATAAAAGTTTCATTCCTAAAATTAGAACTAGTTTTTATTTTAGACAATTATCAACAATCTGATCAGAATCCCAAACTCATTACTATCCCTTTTGAAATCAATCCAATCACTTATAACATTGCACTTTTAATTCAATTTATAAAAACTTCTATATTAATATGTGATATTAAATAAGTTGTTTGATTTCCTTATTAATTATCACTGAATCATCAAAATTTAATTATCTAATGAAAATATTGAGTAATTTATCATAATTTAAAATAAATTGAATGATTACAGAATTTTCTAAAGATTATTTTCAGTTATCAAATATAAATAGATTTTTTAAATTTTAATAAAATTTTGTTTTAAAATAAATAGTTATAATCATTATCATTTTTTAATAAAAACGAATATCTCTACTATTTAAAGATTTATAACTTCTCTCGTTATTTTTCACTGATTAAAATTTAATGGTTTATTTTTTCATTTGTCAATAACTTTTAGTGTTCTTAGTTTTGTTTAAGATTTTCTTTAATTTTAAATATTGGCATATCATTTTATGAAATAATTTTAATTTGTCGTTTGTTTTATTTTATATAAATAAAACTTAAATATATACAAATATTATGTAATATCAATACCATTCTCAATATTCAATAAATTTTTCTTGAAAATAATTAAAATTACACTTAATTGGTCCACTACGCCTATTCAAACAAAGTGAGATATACAGACCTTGTTTTTTTATTTTAATAGTTTATTTTTTCAATACTATTTATAATCACTCACCCATTTATAAATTAAAAATAATTTATTCAATAATGGGTTTATTTAGTATTAATAAAAAAAAATTTGAAATAACCATACATTGTTAAATTTAATAGGTGAAAACTATTTCAAACAATATAATTTTTGTTATACTTATCTTTATATATATATAAACTAATATTGAATAATAAAAATTATATTACCTATAAATATGACTAAAAAATTAATAAATTTTAGTTAATATATATATAAATATATATAATTCAAATTATAAGGTTTTATTTATTTTTGCATGTATTTGAATAGTCGAGAGGGAATAATGTTTTAAAATTTCCATTATTACATATAATAGTATCTGACAGAGATTTCATATGAACTTAGCAAATTTTATTTCATTATATTTATAAATAAAATCAATTTTTTTTTACTTTTATTATTTATATTATTATATACATTAGTAATATACCTTCCTAAGATTAGCTAAATTGGTGAGCTGGTCGGTTCGCATGCTTTATTACATTATCAGCTTAAAAGGGGACGGAATGCATGTGTTAAGTAAAAGCTGATCATCTCACTCGGCCAGCAGGCGGGACAACTTCGTCACATTGAGACTGGCAAGTGTCTAGATGCAGTTGGACTTCGAAGCGGCCAAGATATCAAAGTTGAAAGATGTTCTACCTCCAAAACACAATCATGGACTTTTGAATTCTCTTGAACTCTAAATTGAAATAGAAAAGAAAAATAATTTAAAACATCATTTTGAAAATTTACATTTCAATTTAATCAATTCGGTGTTTTAACTTATGGTCCCTTAATAATATTTTTATATCAACAAATTTTAATTAATATAAAATAGAGAAGTTGATTAAAATTTCCTAGTCTTTTTAGCTCAAATTTTTCTCAAATGCTCAAAAAAAAAATGATTTTTTTGCTTCCTAGAGTCTTCAGGGCAATATAATAAAACTAAAAAGAAAATCCTTTTTATAAATGATATACATTATAAATAATTTTTATTGTATTTTTTTTATTTTTTTGATGAAGTATTTTTCTATTAATGAATACAATCATAAAGTTAATTAATAATTTAATTTTTGCAAATATGTATTTATAAGGTATACGTTTTTATAATAACTACTATTTTTTCACAAAGAATCTTCAAACAAATGAAACTAAATATTTTCTACATATTGCTTATATTATATATCCATAAATATTCCATGATACTATGCATTGAAGATGGTATTTTATTATTTTTTTTTTAATATATATTTGTTAATCTAATTAAATATATTTGTACCCGATAGATATAATCTAAAATAGTAATAAATTTTCATCTGATTTAACCTTAAAAGTATTTAATTACTCAAAAGTTTAAACAATCTCTTCAAAAGATGAAATTCTAATTCAAATTATTATTTTCATTTTTTTCTTAAGATTCAATAAACTTGTAATTGTTGTGTCAGGTACAAATATATACTATATACATTATATTTTATTTATTTAATATAGAGCACTCTTGTCTTCCAAATATCGTTAATATAATTGGATACTGTAGATAAAAGTTTTAAAATTATATTTGAAATAGTAATTCCATATAAATCAAGGTCACTTATTATTTCAATTTCGAATATTTATAAATTTTAGCGAGCCATATATATTAAAAGAATATCTAGTTGAAAAATTTGATTTAAAGTCCTCGACCTTCACCAAATATTAATCCCAAAACAACGCATAATACAAGATAAGCCTATTATTCACTTTTAAAAGCATAATTTTGAAAAAATTATATAGAGAAACTAATCACATGAAAATAAGTGAATAAGTTTGGTTTTATTTAAAGACTACTCATTTTTAAAATATTTATAATATTTGAAATTCAACTCTTTTAAATACTGATAAGATAATTCAGAAAGGTAATACACCTTATAAACATTTAGATCGAAATTTTATTGATATATTTAAATTAATTCATTTTGTGTATAATGTTTAAAGGGCATCTCAAATAAAACTTGTAATTTTGATTTTAAAATCTTTCATAATGTGTTAGGTCAAAATAAATTTGAATTCTATCTCATAGGAATCCGTTTATTTATAGTAACCTTTCAGTTAAAAGAACATCTAGTATTTCCATAAAATTTTTTAAATGTTATATAACCACAAATGATGATGATATGATATAATTATTGATCATGAGGTATGATGATTCATACCATTTTCCTTACCAAATTATTTCAAGTAAAAAAATCTTAGTCACACAAAATATAAAGTATATACATATAGTTTTATCTGTTATGAAATGATTTATAAGTATAGTGAACTAACTATTCTATTTTTGTCAATTTGCTTAATTTAACATCTTTAACTGCAAAAAATTAGGACCATTTGGAATTTATTTCTATTGTGATTTAGTTTCATATATAATTTTTTAGTAGTGTTATTTGTTGTTGGCTTACTTTAATTGATCATTTAAATATAATTTTATATTTTTTGTTATGAAATTTATGAGAAATTTTAAAACAAACTATATTAAAAAAATTTATATTAATGAAAAATATATGTTTATTTCATATGTACTGAAAAATTGTCAATTTTAATCTAAATAAATTGTTTAAAATATATTTACTTAATATTTATAGATTGTTCGTAGCTTCTTCGGAATTATTATTTGAGAAGCTCTCAAAATCCAATTAAATTTTATTAGTTACATTTTATTTACTTCATAAAGCTCTAGATAAGATATTATATTTAATTTACTTATAATATTAATTTACCTGAAATATAACAATATAAATTTATATTTAATGGTTTATTAATATAATGATATATTTTTTAAATTTATTGTTTTTTTTTAAATTCTATTTAAAATTGTGACCAATTTAAATAATTAAGCAATTTACTTGAATTTACTTAAATTAAATAGCAATAATATAATTAGAAAAGTAAATAATATAAATTTATACAAAATGGCATTTTAAATTTTGCTGGCCTGTGTTTATATGATTTGTTACTATTTTATAATAAAATGATTTTTTTATATATATTATTCTTTACCTAATTTTACCCATTCCAATCCTTATATATAATAATTTATTAATTATTAAATTATTAAAAATTCTGTCAAACTTATTCAAAATATTTTAAAAATTATAAAATATTTTCCAGCCAGAACGTCGACGTCTAGGGGATCTAGATACATCTAGATCTAGAATATGTCTAGAAATATCAATTTAGACGTCTATATAGAATTTAATTTAATTTAATTTAATTCAATTTAGACGTCTGATCTAAATGTACGTCTAGAATTATCAATTTAGACGTCTATATAGATATCTAGAAATTTCAATTTTCAGTTGTTATATTTCTAGACGTAATCTAGATCTCCTAGACGTCGATCTAGTCGACGCTCTGACTGGGTTAATGAATTTATTAATATAAAATTTGCTAGCCTTTATTACAATTAAGAAAACAACTACTACATATATAAGAAAAAAATTTTGTTTTAAAATTAAAATGAATTTTTCAATAAAAAATAATTATTTTTGAATATATTTTAGATCTAATCGACGTCGGCGCTCTGGCTGGGTTAATGAATTAATTAATATAAAATTTGCTAGCCTTTATTACAATTAAGAAAACAACTACTACATATATAAGAAAAAAAATTTGTTTAAAATTAAAATGAATTTTTCAATAAAAAATAATTATTTTTGAATATATTTTAGAATTATAATATAATAAATAACAATAAATAAATTCTGTCTGCAGATTGAGATGGAAGATACAGGATATTTGTAAACTTCGTCTCATACTTTTACATGTGCGAAGATTTTATGAAATGTTTTTTAATAAAAATATATTTTAGAGATTCCTTAAATATGTTTCCTTATCAAATATTGATCTTTACTTATTATTCTTATGTAAAATAAAGTATTCCGTTATTGATAATTAGTCGATTTTGACCTTTAATATTTCTTTACCTTTTTTACTAGGAAATACCCAAACACAATGCACCCTTTGAAAACTTTGTTTATCTTATAAAAATACATAAAGGACAGTAAGGTGATTTATAACCAAATGTTAATAATTATAATTATACTTATTTTATGAATTCATCTTTAAAATTAACACAGAAATTAATCATTTATATTGATTAAAATTGTTAATTTTAGAAAAATTAAAAAAAACTTTACCAACTTCAAAATTTAAAATACATAAAAAATAATCTAATTAAATGTGAAGACTGGTTAAAAAAGATTTAAATCCCAATTTTCAATAAAAAAATATAAATATACCTATATATTTTTACCGACCGACGATAGTAAGGGAGGTATTGTTTTCACACCAAATTTCACATGTGAAGATTTTTACATATCTCCACGAATCATGCATTTTCTTAACAGAAAAAAATATTTTTAGCATGATGTCTGTCCGTCCGTCCGTCCGTATAGATGTGTACAGCCTGAACGGCTCAACGGATTTTGATGAAATTTGGTATATTTACTTAATGCATCAGTGGGATGAATTGATCAACTTTTGGTGCAAATCCGGAAACCGGAAGTGGTAGTATTAGCGATCGACGATAGGATGGTAAGGGTTATTTTCACACCAAATTTCACATGAGGAGATTTTTTACATATCACCACGAATCATGCACTTTGTGGTGGTTTTATTCTCGAGAAAAATCATCTTTATTAGTTTTTTTCTTAATTTAAAATTATATGACGTCATCCAGGCATTCATGACGTCACAGCCTTGTCTTGCATATCTTATCTTATCTTATCTTCTTATGAGAGTAAAAATTGTTTGTTTGTTTCTCTGTTTGTTTCTTTGTTCTCAAAAACCGCTCTAACGATTTTTTTGAAATTCACACCAGAGATAGTATTTATAAAGAAAAATTGAGTTTTATTGATCACATCTCAGGAAAACTACATCTTTATTAGTTCTTCTTAATTTAAATTTATAATATATGGATGACGTCACAACCACCGCCTGCGAGATATATATATCTATTCTTAAAATAAAATTAAAAATATTTATATTTGATTTTTTAATTTCATTAATAGTTTTACATTTAAATTATTTGAAATTGTTTCACACAACGTTTAAAAGAAGATTTATCTTTATATTCGATTCGATATATAGTAGGAGAATTAAATGACGTTATCAATTTATTATACTCCGGTAAATATTATAAAATATTATTTACTAAATATTCAATTAGATAAAACATTTATTTGTTTTTGTGTTCTTATTTAAAATACATTTTAATTTAATCAGTAAATTAATTATATATATTATTATTGTAAATGTTATATCTATCTATGTGTTCCTTCATACATTTTGAATTCACCCATAATATATCTTATATTCTTATATACTTACTTGAATATAATTTAAAAAGTTTTAAAAGTTTTTTTTAATATTTTATGAATTCACAAATCGTCAATTGAAAATGAAAAATCCAATTATGAGATCAATTATTCATATAATTTTAAATGTTTTCGTGTTTTATAAATAAAATATTAAAAAAATAAAATTATAAACAAAATATTCTTTGAATTATTTTGAAACATTTTAGGAAACAAATTTTTAATGGGTCATTTTTAGAAATTCCATTTAACAATTATAATAAATAATTAAAAAATTGTAAAATTTTTAAAGTATATAAAAATAAATTGTATAAATTGGTTAAAGGGTCGAGTGATAGTTCGGTGTCACAGGTATATATTTTATATCAACACGCCTACTTTTCTGTTTGTATGTTATTATTTGAATGGGGATTCGGTGAATGGTTAATGGTTAATTAACGGTCCATATAACATCATCGACTGGGCCGCTACCATAAGGAGTGAAAATAGTGTCGAATAGAAATAGACGATATTACTTGGATTAATCTTATTATACTAGCTAAAATTGTTTGTTTTATAACCACTTGGGGCGCTAAACAGTTTTTCAAAAAAACACTATAGAAAAAAAAAATATATGTATTTATTATATATTTATGTATTATTGAGGAGCACAAGTTCATTCATTTTAATCAGATTGATGCAAATGTGTAACATTTAATAATTGTAATAAATAATTAAAGAATTGTATATCAATATTTTTCAAAGGGTAGAGCGAGAGCTCGGTGTCCCAGGTATTAATATTACCAGCCAAATCCAATAATAATTAATCATTTTTTTAACTTAAGTACCGAGCCAAGACTCAGGGTCCCGGTATATATTATAAAAGTGCAATGTGGGTATGTTTTGTGGAGGTAAAGGTTCTAAGGAAACAAACATACTATCAACAAAGCTCAGGGCCAGACACTCAAGTGCTGCGGAGTTCATTTTCAATCCCCATGTTTTTCCCACGGCCAATTATATGTTGCATGTTGTGAGTATGTGATTACACAAATTGGGAAAAAATCACTCGAAATGCAATTAAACAAAAAAATTGAAAAGTTAGGCTAAGCAGACGTCTTAAATATTATAAGAGATTCGGCAATTGCAATTACAGATAGCGAGGAAAAATTAATGGAGGTTTGAAATTAATAGTGATAAGAAAAAATATTTAGTGACAAAGAGGAACAGTATTAATTAATATAGAAAATATAAAATTTGAATATGTAGAAAAATTGAATATAATCACGAAGGATAATAATATTTGAGAAGAATTTAAATGGAGGTATCAATCGGGAAACGTCTGTTATCATGCAGTAAAGACCATGGACGCATAGGAAGGGACGTAAGAGAGATGGGACAAGGGCTCAGGATAGGGACATTTGGAGAAATGTAGCCAAGAACTTTCGAGTATCTTTGAGTTATATAAATAGATAGATATAACATATACAATAATAATATATATAATTAATTTACTGATTAAATTAAAATATATTTTAAATAAGAACACAAAAAGAAATGAATGTTTTATGTAATACAATGATTGAAACAAAATGGATGAAAACCTTTTACTACTTTTAACCAAATACGATGTACCACTCGGGGGTACAGGGGGCGCTCTTCACAGCTGGTATATATTATAAATAAAATAAAATATTTATAAAATAAATAAAATATTTATGTTCTATCCATATCTGTTTTTTATTACATTAATAGATATATTAAAATTATTTGAAATTGTTTCTGTAGTTGGAAATTAATTTATTTCAAACCGTCGGTCGGTTCGGACCTGGCCACATGTCAACTTATTTAATGATTCATATGGAATAATACTTTATATAAAAAAAAAACTTTTTTAAAAAACAACGTTTTTAACGCACTAAAAAGAAGAAAATAATTTTTCTGAAACCCCATAGGTACTGACATTACAAACAAGAGATATGATTTGAAGAAAATTTTCTATAACGTAAAACGTGGGGCGCAAATAATAATAAATTTTTTAAATGCAATATAATTTCTTTGATTAATTTATTTCAATATCCATGGATTTATATTTTAAGTTTTATATTTTTTACCAGACTTTTTGTAAAAGGGAATATTATTAGTAATCCAACAGAATACTTTTATTAATGTAAATTTTTTTTGGAAAATTAATTCCTTAATATTAAATAAACATCTTCAATTTACACTTTAGAAATTTTATTAACATAAATATTAAATATTTGCTAGAAGTTTTGCAGTAGCAAAATTTAGTTTTAGATTTCTTCAAGTTAAATTTCTTATATTATTTACCAGAATATTGTTAGGATGTCATTTTTTATCAGAATTTTTTAAAAGTGAATATTATTAGTAATCTAAAGGTAATCTTTTCATAAATTAAATTTACCTCTTTTAAAAATTTCGATAAGTTATAAGCTTTACTTTTTGAAGCTAATTAAAATATGAATTCATTTATCCTATTAATTTGTACCTAATAACATTTATTTATAAATTTTTATACGATACAGAATATTTTAGCCATAGTTGCGCCCCACGTTTTACGTTATAGAAAATTTTCTTCAAATCATATCTCTTGTTTGTAATGTCAGTACCTATGGGGTTTCAGAAAAATTATTTTCTTCTTTTTAGTGCGTTAAAAACGTGGTTTTTTAAAAAAGTTTTTTTTTTATATAAAGTATTATTTTCTACTTTTTAGTCTTCATATATTGCAATCGATTTCACTTGACCTATACTACTTTTAAGTTTTTTGATTGACTTTAATAGTCATGAAATACTATTATCCTGAAAGTAATAAATTTAAATTGAATTATAAAGAGAAATTTTTAAATTTGTCATATTTTAATTCTTTATTGCCTAAAACTCATCATAAATTTAAATTTTGTTTTCTAAATTACAGTACAAAACATTAATATACCTTCTTTCAAATTTATTTACATTTTAAATATTATACATATTATATTATTCTTTTAACGGGTTTTTAACGGTTTTTTTCAAATTTAAATATTTACACTTTTTGTTTTGATTTTCCCATAAATTATGTGTTTACCTTACCCACGAGTTTAATGGGTAATTAAATGGTAAAGAATAAAAGGCAATTTTATTTAAGAAAGAGGAAGAAATTTATTATGAGTTTGAAGATACAAATTATTTAATCATACAAAGGCCGAATAGGCAAATGCACTGGAACACACTCCAGTCTGTACTAATTATATCTCTCGTCTCATTACATCTGGTTTCATTACATCTGGGTGCTAGTCGTGCTCGGTTTTTCCTTTTATATCACCTGAACAAAAGGTAAGGAGAAAGGGGGGGAGAGGGATGAAATGAAGAAGGGTTTTTCCGGACACGTGTTGAAAGTTTCTCTTCAAAAGGGTCAGTATTTGACAGCAACTGCAAACAATAAACCACACTGTTTTCAATTGAACGACCCTTTCCAGGTGTCTACCTGCTAAGGCACTTAATTTTAAGAATGTTTATTGACATATTGTAAATTATGTCGAATCATAAACTTATTTTTAACTCTAGTGTAATGTAAACACGTGGAGTTTGAATATAACTCATACAAAATTATATTCATTAATTATGCTCTAATTAAACACTTGCAAGCTACGAATGTGTTATTTTATTGTATTGTCATCCAGAATACATTACTCTGAAAAGTTTCAGAGCGATTGGATGACTGGAAGTGGTCGAAATTTCGATTGCAAGATTTGACCCGAACAGATAAATAAACAAACAAACAAACAAGAAAGCAAGCTAAGAAAAACGTGGTAAAAATGGTATGAATGAGTGTGTGTGCTGAATATACCAGTTAATTTCTGTTAGTAAACATAATATGAAACGATTATCGTTATCTTGGAAGAAGAAAGAAATAGGAAAAATAATATCTAGATTAATTTTTTTTTAATAAATTATTTGACTATTGATTATATATCAAAATTAGATTAAATGAATTAATGTTTATTTAATAGAAAAAAAATTGTTTGAATTACATATTAAAAAGATAATATAAAAATTGAGTCAATTTACTATTATGTTATTTCAATAATTTATGCTAGTGCAATTAAATTGCACTAACCTTGGCTATAGTCTCAAATGACAATTGATACCATTTTATAATATAAAGAAAAGGGTTACCAGTTAATTTAACATTTGGATCTTTAATCCATCTTTTAAATCAAATACGGGTCTTATACTTTTTATAGATTAATTATTGTTCAGATATTTTTAAAGAAGACTCAATCAACTGTAGGTATGTATAATCGCCGCTTTTAATATATTTGTATATTATATATATATTAGGATGTAATTTATTATATATTTATTATTTATATAACTAAATATTTAATTAAAGGGATATATAAATTAATCTATCTTCAGAAAGCTATTTGATTAACTGCGTGACTGGATTTCTTAGAAATCCTTTTTAAACAATCAGGCTTGTTAAATATGATGTTTATTATGATTTATTAGGGAAAGGGTTATCATTTGTTATCTTGTACAAATGAATTTACATTACTAAGGATCCTATTTCCCGAATTTAAATCCGTGATCAGAGAGAGTGATCTAAAATTTTATAGTCATGAATTTAAATTGTATTATTTTTATATAAAGAAAATTTATTTATTCAACTTAAAACAATAATATTTAGATAAAAACAATTTTTTTTTATAAAACATAAATTTATTTAATTTCTATAATATTTTTACAACCCTTCAATTAAAGTAGTAATTCACCAACAAAGTATCAAGATTCATTAAAACCAAGAAACGAGACTTATAAAAAAATAAGATTTTAGAGAGTTAAGTTACATGACTTAATTACCAACAACCCCCTACTTATCTCCAACTGTTCGGCCTTACACTATCTATATTATTATCCAATCTCTAGCTTTATGCTTTTTCTTTTTTACTTTTATTTCCCTATTCATTCCATTTTTTTTTACATATGTATTTTTTTGTTTCTTCTTTAAATTTTCATCTCGTGCTTCCAAACTCCACTTCTGCCTTAGTTAGCCCTTCATGTCATTTATAACACTTTTAAAAAAATAGGGTAGTTCTCTTTTAAACTCCAAATTTTGATATTTGAAAAAACAATTATTAACCTTTAAAATTGCCTCAAGGAACAAACTTTAAACTTCTAAATAAAAAACAAAACAAAAAATAATTTATTAATAGATTGTTTATTCTTTTCATGCATAAGGAAAAATATTTAAATTATATAACCTCTATATTTAAATGAAAAAGAGAAAGGGGGGAATTCCTTGTGATGATATATTTAGAATTTTAATTGCTTTATATCTTCTCTTAATCTTTTTTGCACTTATATTATTATAATCTGACTCCTTTATAGTATATTAGCAGAAACTATTATTATTAAGCCTACTTCTACAACATCTAAATGACAAACACGTATGATATCTTCATAAGTAAATACTTAATTTAAAGTATTATCTATTATAGTATGAACGTTATCAAATGCCACGAAGTGAATTTGAATAATAAAATAATATTTACCCATTTATATATATATATATATATATATATATTACCTTCCTCATAAATAGACATGGGAAAATAATTCATTGTTTCATTAATAAAAGTTGTTTTTTGATTTAAAGAATTAATACAATTAATATTTAAATAGTAATGATAATAAATAATACGATATGTTATATTGCTTATGATTTTTTGAAATAAATAAAAATTATATATTATTCATTCCCCAAAGAGTATGGCCTTTAAATATTTTTAAAATATATTTATTGAAAAATTGAAATATTTATATTTAATATTCCTGCTGGGTTGCTAGTCTTTTAATTTAGTGTCTTATACTTACAAGCAAATATAAATTGTCTTAGGAAAACTATAACAGGATTAACAAGACATAACTAACCTGGCATATAATCGGCCGTCATATTTAAAAAGGAACATCTTTCTTAAATAAGTGTAAACAACAATAGTACCATATAATATGGTGAATTTTGGATTGAGCTGAGCACTATAGACATTCAATGTTAGTCCTAGGTCTGAAAGTATCGCTTAGAGGCTTAATATTCGAAACAACAACGATATTGAAATTGAAAGGTTTATAAATTCTATCCTAGGTATCTCAGGCATTGAAAATGAAGAATATTTTTTATTTTATTTTATTTAAGTTAAAAAATTATTCCTGAACATAAAAGCAAATATTACTACATCCATAATTTATCTTTAATTATCAATTGAATAAATCATCTTATCAAGATGTCTACAATTGTTTATTTAAGAATTAAACATCTGGCATATATTTTAAAAATATTAATTAAAAATTCTTAATATTCAAATATCAATTTGTTTTTTTATATAAAAATATTTAATTAAATATATATTTATTGTAACAATGAAATCACACATATATATAATCAGTTTTGGAATACACATCCACCCCTGAAACAACCTTCATTATCATAGATGACGATTGAAACCTGGTGAAAGTGAAGTTTACAAGGGGAAGTGAGTGAACTCCACAATTCATTACTAAAAGAGATTGGGGTATTCAATTATTAATCTCGTGAAATTAAATCAAATGACTTTGTGGTGTTTCTTCCCATTTTCATGCATTTAAACCGAACTACTTTTTTTAATTACTCCATACAACAATTGCATTTGTTATATTAACTATTTCAACAGAGGGCGTGATGGAGTCTGAATGGTTAGTATAATTATATTAGGATTTGTCTCATAAATGATTTTTGTTTAAATATAATTACTATGATATCTAGACAAGTAAGTAGTGTAGCTTGAACCAACATATAATATAAATAATTTGTAAACGAATAATGTTCAAGATTGGCTACCCGAGATCACCAATAAATTAAAATTAAACAAAAAAAAAAATAAAATAAAATAACAATTATATATATATATATATATATATATATATATATATATATATATCATTAAAATTGACATTTTTTAATATTATCGGTCCATAGTGTAAGTGTACACTGTAGACGTTTTATGGAAAGTTTAGTTTATAATGATGAGAATGATTCCTCTAAATGTTATATTCAGCAAAATACACTAATATTATTTATTTGATAAATAAATTATTATACATTATTTTATTATTAACAAAAAAATTCGAGCTAACAAGCTAATTAAAATATTTTATAATAATTTAATTTAAAACGATCAGTGAAACAAACATAAATTCCTCAGTCATTATTTATTTAGTACTCAAATTAATTATTAATATTAATTTTCTTCTAACTAGTAATTTCTTTACCTTTTGAATATTTGTCTTACATATTCTTTAAATTGAGTAGTTACAAGTAGTTATACATAACTATAAACTATAATGGGATACAAATTTTAGTCTTTGTTATAAAATATCCTCAAAAGATTAAAAATTATATGATTTAGCATCATATCAATCAATCAATTTAAAAAACAAGAGTGACGGGGATCTTTAATACAATATTCATTTGTCGATAATTATATGATATTCCTTACATTTATAATTTTTTCATTTGTTTAGCTAATTAAATTTTTAATTAAATATTACAATTTTATCTCTAATCTCTTTGTAATTTAATTATGTGATATCATTTTTAACCATACAACATGAACCTCCTTATTAATTTATTCATGTTTCCTTTTATTTTAATAACGATAAAAAAATTAATCTTTAAATATACATATAAAGTTCCCTCCCTTATGTCTCTAAACACCTTAGAAAGGTTTTTAGAAAATATTTTTTAAATAGAAGTTCACATAGTAAATTAATAAAAGTAATATTGTCTGTTTTGTCATATAGAATATGTAATCTCAAAAATCTGACAAATTAACAATATAAAAATTATTTAATGAAGTGTTTTAGTGTGGTATGTAACTTAGTATATATATATATATATATATATTTATGAATTATAAAGCTCTATAAAGGAATTGAGTGCATAGAAACCAAATGAAAACTAAAAGCGCCTAATGTTTTTCGTTGAATATGAAACAATTTATCCATAAACTTTGTCAGGCTTATAGAAAATTTATTTTATTCTTTTTAGTCCATTGGAAAAATTTTATAAATTTTTTTTATATTTATATTATTCTATCCTTTTTAGTGCAATTTTAATATGATAAATTTATTTAATATAACAAGAGAAATAGAAAAGATGAAGTTATACGAAAATTTACAAATTTAATAAAACAAAAAATATATTAATATTCTAAAATTGATTTTATGTATTTATGTTAAGTAAATGTTATTATTGAATAATAATTATTATATTATATTTATAAATAAATAATTTTTATTAATATGAGATTTTATAAATGTATATATATAAATATATACATTAATTTATATATATAAAAAAAGGTTATTATGTATATTGTTTTGTTTCCTTTCTATCGGGGACATATATAAAAAAAGATCTTTTCTCTATGCCATCTGAGGGGAAGAAACCCCTCCTCATTGGCGATACAACTGATTAATAAGAATTCATCATTCAAAATGAAAATCTATCATGAAATCAATATTTATGTTTCAGAATCCGTTGAAAAAAAATTAATCGGAGCAATACAAAAGGAGTTAGTTACTAAAAGTAATTAATCGCTAATTAATTACAATTAATTAATTATAATTCAAGTATATTTCTTCTATACCTTCCCATTGAAATATCTATAAAAATCTTCAAAAGTCTATCTCAATAAAAAGTCGATGAAAAATCGATTTCAATTTGTCAAAAGAGCGAACAGACAGACAGAGAGACAGACGCCAAGTGAAGTTAAGAAAAACGTTATAATTATAATAATAAACAATACCTCCCTTACTATCGTCGGTCGGTAAATAATAATAATCAACATAAAATATTAAGTATCAGTTTAGAATAATATCAACTTTAAAATCTAGAAAATAATAAATTAATTATTTTTGATATTTTATTTCACAAATTGATTGATTCTCTTTGGCATTACAAAAAAGCCAACTAATTTCTATAATAAATTTTGGAATTTTCATAAAAAAAATTAAAACCTTTTATAAAATTCCAGTAACATAATATATAATAAAACTAGAAAAATATGTATTAATCTTTCTAGTGTGACCTAAATTCTAATTGCTTTGATTTATAAATAGAAAATGGAGATTATTAAATAGAATAGCTTCCAAGCTTTTAAAAATTAGAGAATATATATAATATATTTATGAAAAATATTCGAGATCTTTAATTTCTTTCAATGCTTACACAAATAAGGAAAAAATGTTTGAAATATAAACTGTTATGCAAACATGAAATATAATTAGTCACCAACTTTTAATATAATTCAATATTTACTGCATGTTCAATATATTCATTTTATATATTAATATAGGGACTATAGAAGTTCTGTTATGTAAAGCTACCTAACAGAACATATATATCAAGGGAAATTCAATGAGGCTATTGAATTTCCCTTGATTTTTCAATACCGTAATCAGATTTAACAGATTTAAATTTGCTTCTCCCTACCCCGAAATTTAAAAAATAACTAAACTTATAGAGTTTTAATTAGTATTGCCATCACATTAAAACAAAAGAAAACTATTAATAAAATGCAGATAAGGAACCAGTTAAGGTTTCGGCACAAACCATCCGGGTTTCCCTGTTACCCCTAACTTATTAGAACTTACTTATTAGTTATTTGAAAATTAAGGATACTATAAAAATCTACTTGATCTTTATTATGAATTCTAAAAATCATAAAATCAAAATTATTATCTATTATGTTTAACAAAAAATTAAAAAAATATTACTAAACATCTATTTACATGCTAAATTTGTATAAAAAATTAATTCTATTATTTAATAAAAACCTTTGATAACTAGTTATTTAATTATTTAGATAACTTATCTTTAATAATACGTGACCGACGACAGATACAATTAATAAAAAACATTATACTTCAAACTAAATCATTAAAATAGTCTTATTATAGAAATTTCTTTATATAACTAATCAAGGATATAATGAAAATATTTTTGGGAAAATATAATCATTAATTTTATAAAGTTATAAAAATTAATTATCATTACAAATGACAACTTTTATTTATTTATATATAAATCAAATATTTATTTTTATTACACTTAAAAAAATCAGAATCATTACTAATAATTAATGAATTAAATTGAATTTGATTCTTAAAATTTCTTTTTATATTGTATCTATTTGTAAAAAATGAAGACTAAATTTTTATCAAGATTTGAATTTTTTGACCAAAAGTCTATTTTTTACCGACCGACGATAGGAAGGGAAGGTATTGTTTTTACACCAAATTTCACATGAGGTGATTTTTTACATATCTTCACGAATCATGCATTTTGTTAACATGATTTTTAGCATATCTGTCTGTCCGTATAGACGTGTATAGCTTGAACGGCTCAGAACGGCTCAACGGATTTTGATAAAATTTGATATATTTACTTAATGCATCAGTAACTTGAATTTATCAACTTTTGGTGTATATCAAAAAACAGGAAGTGGTAGTTTACAAAGTATTAATTTTATATTCATTGTCCCAAAATATTTCACTTAAAATATAGTAGATATAAATAATTGATTAATTAAACTAAAATAAAAACTAAGATAATATAATTTAGTCATTTTAATTCAAGTTTTAAAAATATTTTTTTTTATATTTTATATATATATATATTGATAGATAGATATAATGTTGTTTGGAAATTAATTTATTTCAAATCGTCGGTCGGTTCTGTGCCCGGCCCACAGCTCATATTTAAAAATATTCTTGCTTATTTTAAAATGATACGTACTATACGTATATTTTCTCTAACTTAAGAATCGATCATTATAAATGTAAGGTGACCATATTGTCAAGTAAAAATATAGGAACATGATCATGTCAAAAACGGGACGGTATTGTACCATGAAGAGTTGAGAATTAGAAGAAAAAAAAATTACAAAAAAATAGTTCAAAGACTCTTTCTAATTCTCAACTCTTCAAATATTATGTATTCATAAATATAAGTAAGATGATAAAAAAAAATATATAAACCTAGTATATCTACAAATGATTATTCTTTAGTGATAGAATCCTTACGAAAATTTAGTTAGAAGTAGAGGGATAATTTCTCCGATAAGGAACCTTAGGCAGGAAATTTCAATCTTTCAACATCATCATTATCATCATCACAAAATCATCATAAAATTTTTCACACTTTATTTTTAGTTTTGTACTATAATTTGTTTAAAACGGGTCAAAATTAACATTTTTATTAAAAATATGGAAAATAACCGTTGTTTCCTTCCCCTTCTAAACAGAACGAATCATCACTCTACAATCTCTACATAAAATGAAACATTTTTTGATAACTTTGATATACATGAAAAATAAATGTTGACGATCAATAAAAAGATGAAGATTTATTTTCAATAAGAGATTATGAACAGAGAGCTAGCTGAAGAATAAATAGTCAAGGAATTGGTGACTATAAAAATCAAAAAAATTCTACCTACACCGCTAAACAAGTGACATTTATTTTATATTTTACCATTAAAAACCATAAGTCCCACTATGAATGGCAAAATCAACAAATGAGAGTGCTCCGCGTGATACAAATTTAATATTAATAATAATTAATTACTTAATAATAAAAAAAAGAAAAATTAAAAAAAAGAGACAAGACAGTTTCGTACAACGTAATAATATATTAATTTTAACTAATCATTGTTTTTATTATATAACTATTGTTATAATTTCATTTTCTGTGATTTTTAGAAACGTCTTGTGTCCACAATATTTTGGAAGTAATTAAAAAGTAAAGGAATGTATTTTTTTTTATTAATTCTCAAATTCTGTCTCCTTTTTGGGGCTTAATAAATAATTATTTTTTCTCTTTCTATTATTAACTATCAAAAGAAAAATGCAATCAATATAAAAATAACAAGTATATGATAATTAATTACTTTTAATTAAAAAATTATAAATATTAAATTATAAAATAATAAGTATAAAGTAAAAAATAAAAATAAAAAAATGTAATAAAAAATTGAAAAATATTCTGAATATTATATTCGTAAATACTTTTCACTCGTCCAGTATTCTTGTCATAAATTTATTTCTGAATACGTTAAGAAGATCGTTTCTCGTTTTATTACATTTTTAAAGATTATAAAAAATGATGACAATTAAATTATAATTGATAATAATCATTCTAAACTCTACTAGAGGTGATTGATTTATTGAAAAGATTGATAAAATGTAACGAAATCTCAACAATCAATCCAGGTCAATCAATTTTAATGAAACCAAATAATAATTAAAAGTTTTTATAATCCTAAAACCCACATTAAAGTAATTATTCTTTACAATTCGGTATTTTATTCCCAGGCACAAATTTTTATAATAATCTCCTTTATTATTTAATATTTTATTTTATATTTCCTTTCTATTTTTTTCAATGCCTCTCTTGATTTTTGTTAACTATTGGAGTTTTTATTCTAATCATTTCTTGAGAGATTATCTTTCATTCTTATCAAACGTGGCTTAATCATGTTATTTTTTAATTTTAATGAATCTTTATTTTATCTTTTTATTTCCTTTTATTAAATCTTCCGTTCATTTATCCACAAAATTCATATCTTTACTACCAAAAAATTGTGTTCAATTATGAGAAATATGATTATAAAAATTTATTTCAATTGAAATTTCTTCTTATATTTAATTAACTTAATAAGTTCATTTCATTTTTTATTTTTGTAATAAGTATCTTTAATACTGTAATGAAATTTTTTTAAAATAAAAACTTCTATGATAAATTATAATTTAGTAAATCTGAGAAGCAATGATTCTGGGAGTCTATGTGTGATTTCAAAAATAAATAAAAATTTTATATTTTATGATAAATTTAAACTTTAAGGTTTATGCCATGTCTTACAATATTAAGTTGTGCTTAATTCTCAAAGTATCAATAATCCAATGAGGTGAATTTTGAAAGAGAAGAAGAAAGTTTTTGAAAAATCTAAAAACGGATAAAATTTCTTGTTAATCAAGATGCAACTATTAAAATTTATATAGATTTATAAAAAATAATAATATTTAAATTAAGTTTTAATATATTATATTACTAATATTTTATATTTTTTAAAGAATACCTAAGATATTTGTAAATTGACCATTCAGTTAATCATAATAAATATAAAAGTATAATCATTTTATTAATGTGTCTAAAATATTAAATATACTAGAAATAATATAATAATATATATATATTATTAACTTAAGGAAGTGATAGAGAATTTAATAAAAATAATATAAATTAAAAATATTTTGTGTCAAAAAAACCTTGGGATTTAATTGAATAAAAATAAATAAATTTAAGTCGATAATTTACTTTAAAAATATATGATTTTGTTCTAATCTATTATCTATGATGAGGGGAAAAATTATGCAATAAGTTTTGATAGAGAATGTTGTATGCTGTTAACGCGATATTCGTACCATTGAGCGGTTTCTCCAACTACTTTAGTTGTTCGCAGTGGTTCGCAGTTGTTCCCAGTTGTTCCACAACTGCGATGCACGCAGTCCACCCAGTCATTCTTTTACGAGACTTGGTCTTATAACCTTGTCATTTTATTGTAATATTTTATAGGTTAACATTTTTAATATTTTGAAGTGTAGTATTTTATCCTTGATTTTGAAATCATAATTATTATGTGAATTATTTTCAATTAATACATTTTTTTAATTTGTTTTTAATCTCCAGAAAAAAGTAAGTTTTATATAATATATATATATATATATATATTATTTAATTAAAATTATAGATACTAAATATAAAATTGTATATATACATATATATTAACTTAATTCAATTATTATTTTCTTACTATATTACCCCATAGTAAAATCTAACAAAATACTAGATAATCATTAAATATAAATCTTCCACAAAAATATTATTTTATTATTTTTAATTCTAAGTAATTTAGCTATTTTTGAAATTTATTCATTAACATTTGTTTAATTTAAATTGTAGCACATATATTTTGTTATTAATATATATTATTTATTAATATTTCTTAATTCCAGGATAAAAATGTCAATTAATAATGAAAACAGGATAGAAACCCCAGAGGTAAAAATGGCTGGTCCAAGTACCCAACAAAACACAAAGCCTACTGAATCATCACATCTATCTCCTAAACAAGCATACTTTGCTGAAGAAAAAATACACATACCAGAAATTGAGACTGTAATTAATTATATTTCTATAGTATTTTTCTCTTTAGATCGCATTTAATAATAATAATTTATAATTTTTTAGACACGTTTTAGTTTTCGAAAATTATGGGCTTTTACTGGTCCTGGTTTTTTAATGAGTATTGCATATTTAGATCCTGGAAATATTGAATCTGATCTTCAATCTGGAGCTAAAGCTCAATATAAGGTAAAAAATATTTCTTTTTCGGAGCCTTAATTTTCATTAATACTAATATTCTTTTTAATATATTTAAGCTTGCAATTTTTTCGATATTTCATTCATTTTTTTTATAATAAATTTGTTATTAACTTACTTTAACTTACAAGAATTGATCACATATATTGGAAATTTCTTTATGCTTAAATAATATTTGAAGATTCAATAATTTATTTTCTAGAATTTTTTTATCAACTTCATTTTTTTTCAATTCTTTTTTATAATTAATAATTTCTATTAATATTTTTCAGTTATTATGGGTTCTTTTGTCAGCCACAATTTTGGGTTTAGTAATGCAAAGATTATGCGCTCGATTAGGAGTTGTATCTGGATTACATCTTGCCGAAATGTGTTACAGACAATATAAAAAAGTTCCTAGATTACTACTTTGGATAATGATAGAAATAGCAATTATTGGATCAGATATGCAAGAAGTAATAGGAACGTCAATTGCCATTTACCTACTCTCAAATAAAAAGTTTGTGTTTTCTACAATTAATTTAAAAATTAATTATATTTTTATTAAAATATACATTTTTTATTTAGAATTCCTCTATTTGGCGGCTGTCTTATCACCATTGTTGATACTTTCACATTTCTTTTATTGGATAAATATGGATTAAGAAAACTGGAATTATTTTTTGGATTTCTTATCACAGTAATGGGCATTACCTTCGGTTATGAGGTATTTATTTAATTATTTATTGCCTTCTTTTAAAAAATAGTTCATAAAATAAAACCGATTTATCCAGCTATAATCAAAATCACATGATTATAGGACTATGATTCATTTAATTAAAGGGTTTGATAAGCTCTCATACATTTCCTTTAGACTTTTATAGGATACTTCCTGAAGGCGTTCTCTTAAAATAAACTAAGTGTTAAATTATATATATACAATAATATTAATATTTTTGATATTCATTTGAAAATATTAATTATTTTTTAATTTAAGTAGATTAATTTTTTTTTGATAAATAGTTTTAATTTTAATTATTAATTATTTTATATTAATATTTTGAAATTTGTGAATTATTTTGGCAATTTTAAACTTTGATTGTCTTTTGTCTAAATATAAACGATTAACATATTAAAGTAAAATTGTTCCTAATCTTTTCTATTATTTAATTTACATTTTGTTTATAATATGAATTTTTAATTACTATTGAAATTAATTCTATTTTTTAGTATATTATATCAGCACCTGATCAACAACAAGTCATTACTGGAATGTTTTTTCCATGGTGCAAGGGTTGTAATTCAAGAGCAATATTGCAAGCTGTCGGTATTATAGGAGCTGTTATAATGCCTCATAATTTTTATCTTCATTCAGCTCTTGTTAAGGTATTTTCAATATATATACTTTAATAAAAGATGTAATTAATACAAATTATTTATTTATTTGTTTCAGTCTCGCGATGTAGATCGTCGAAAAACTGAAAAAATAAAGGAAGCAAATATGTACTTTTTTACTGAAGCTTCTATTGCTCTATTTGTATCCTTTATTATTAATGTATTTGTTGTATCTGTATTTGCTCACGGTCTTTATAATAAAACAAATAATGATGTGGTGAGTTTTATAAATTAATATATAATAAGATTATAATTAAAAAAACATCATAAAACTATTTTTATTTTAGCGAAATGTTTGTTTAAGTAATAGTTATCCAGAGTATGATATATTTCCTGTAAGTTATTATTTGCTTTTATTATAATTTTTTTTTTTATTATAATAAATTTTAATATTTTATAATAATTTATTATCTGATAATTTTTTCAGGCAAATAACGAGGTCGTGGAGGCATCTATTTATTCTGGAGGAATTTTCCTTGGATGTACTTATGGTGCTCTGGCTATGTATATTTGGGGAGTGGGAATTCTGGCAGCTGGCCAATCTAGTACAATGACAGGAACCTATGCTGGTCAATTTGCAATGGAAGTAAGCTTAATAATATTCAAATATTTTAAGTGAGGATCAAATAGATTTTGATAAATCATTTAATTGAAATTAATGAAAATATATAAATGAATTAAATGTAAAATATAAAATCAGAATGAAACTAATTTTTCTTTTATTCCTTTTAATTTTATCTTCAAATTTTCAATGAACAATCATATTTGATCTAAAAATTAACATTTAGAAATAAACTTTTATATAAATCTAGATATGATATATTTTAAACTTTGCAGGGTTTTCTTAATTTACAATGGTCCAGATGGAAAAGAGTTTTATTAACTCGAAGCATTGCCATTATTCCTACTTTTTTAGTAGCTTTCTTTAGCGATATATCAAGTATGTCATCAATGAATGACCTCTTAAATGCAATTATGAGTCTTCAATTACCATTTGCAACTATTCCTTGTATTGCATTTACTAGTAATAAAAATATAATGGGAGAATTTACAAATGGGCTGTAAGTTTTGTTTTCATATATTTATTTAGTTTTGTATTTTATTATTTTTTTTTTAATCTAAAAAATTAATTTAATTATTTTCTTTTTATTTTAGTGCTAATAAAATTATATCAATTTCACTTTCTTTAGTTGTTATATTAATTAATATTTTTTTTGTCGTTGAAACTTTAAAAGACGACTATGGGAAAAATTTAAATTGGTTTTTATACCTAATCATTGGTCTCTATGGACTGTTTTACCTTATTTTTTGTGTATATTTAACTATTCATATGTTTATTAGCATGGGAATACTAAAACCAAATGAAAATTCTGTAAGTTATATCGTTGAAGTTTATTAATGAATGTTTTTATTAATGAACTTTTTTGTTTTAGCTAATAACTAAATACATATCTGGTCCAGTTGAAACAAATTTTGGCCTTAGTGGACAAAATAATTATTCAAGGTATTTTTTATATATGTATAGCTGTGTGTGTAAGATTTTGCTTAAATACATAAACTACACCTTAAAAAATACACATAAAAAAGCTTAATATTAAATTTAATAATTAATCATTTATTTATTTTTCTTTTAGTATTAAAACTCAAGAGATTGAATGAGTCCACAATCTAATTTTTATTATTTCATGGCATGCATTTTTTATCCAATTCTACATTTATAAAAATTATTTTACCCCAATTTTATTATTAGACTTTTCTTAATATTTAATATAATTAACATATTTTCAAAGGAAAATAACTTCAAATTATTTAAGACACATAAACAGATTTTGGTGATTATTATGAATGTGCTTGTATAAAAAATTTAAAAGATATTTATCATAATCACATTTGAATATTATTAATTTTATTAAAAACAGAAACAATTTATAATTTACCTTTTCTATTTATCATACATTTTATATACGTAAATTATATTTTTATATAAAAAATGATATAAAATGATATTTTTTTAATAATGTATTACCTTGATTTAAATAATTTGAAGTCTTTTATTTTAATTTTTCTCTAAATATGGTTATGCAACATTTTATAAACACTTCACACTTTCGCTTTACACCGATTTGACTGAGCATGCTATCATTACATTGACTCTTCTCACGGGCTCCTGAACTCACTTTTACAATATTGCACATCACACTATTGGGTATGGATATCTCAATTCTCTTTTTTAATCATATATCCACTCTTATTATTATAAGAGTTTATATATAATTATATATACCTATACAGGCTGAGAACATGATCATGTTATCTTTAACCTTATTGAAATTTTTTGATTGTATAGCAATGAAGTAAATTTCATTGTTTTATTTTTGTTATTTTTATCTTAAGTGGAAAACATCAAATTTTTTCATATACATACATTTATTTACCACATTTGTAACTTGAATATCTATATAAATTTAAAAATTAAATTAAAATTTCGAATTTAATAGCTCAAATTTTAAGTTCTAAATTCAAAAAATTTAGGTTAGTCTATATTTGTGTGTGAAATATTACAAAAAAATATTTTTTTTTAATAATTAAGTCCTCAAAAAATTATTTTACAATTTATGAAAAAATTAACAAACTTAATTCACACTAAAAAGTATTATCTAAAATAATTATTTTGTTTGTATAAAGCTTTGTTTGAATAGCTTTCTTCTAATTCTTTCTCTCTTATAATAATTATTTTATTTTATAATTTAATTGTCTTTAGTTTGAAAATTTTATTATATTCTTTATTAATATCATTTATATTTATAATTTTGATTAATTCACATTGAGAGGAGTTATCGCAGATTTCAATTTTCAAAAACGATTTCCTATTTCCTATGTATTGTTTTTATAGAATTATTATTATCAGATAATAAATAATCAAAATAATGATTAAAGTTTATAATATAAATATACTTGAAAACACAGATAAGGAGAATTTTAAAAAATATTAGTATCCATTGTATTCAAACATTTAAAGATTGAACACAATTTTATCTATTATAATTATATTGCTTTAATCTTAAATCTAATCCCAAGATTCGAAATTATTAACAAATTTTACATTGTGAACATGTTACTTGTTAATTTTAATCAGAATTAGTGATCCTGCGTATACAAAATATTTTATTTGAATTTTCTTTTTTCAGCACATCTACTTTTACCTTAGAAGAAGACTCAAGCCAAAATTCAAATCGCTAATAAAATTTTTTATTCATAAATGAATTATTAAGAAAGAAGAAAAAGAAAATGATGTGATAATTTTTGAACAAAGTTTAGTTTTTAATTAAGTTTGTGCCAATTTTCACTTCTGACTTATAGTTTTAACAAAAGCACATACAACAATATTTTAGTTATTCAGTTAAAAATGAAACTTAGTGAATTCGAAAGTAAACTTAATAGGATATATTTTATTGATATTTACTCTTATTAATTTTACATATTGCAGTGATTAATTCGAGATAAAGAAATTATTTAAGTTAAAGTTACAAAATTTCTGAAAGAAATCTCCATTTAATTTAAAATGTGAGGATTTTAAAAAATAATCCTGTTTTTTAAAAATGTTAATTTATTTATTTTTATGAGTATTTTACATTATAACTCGCAATTTATTTATATTTGCATTAACATATATATATTTATTATTTTGAAATTTATATATAACCAAAGAAATTTATCTGAGCATCTTCATTCTAAAAATATCTGTGATATATATAGACATATTCGAAATATCATATTTTCTCATAATTGGATCTGTTTCAAGGATAGTATTCCTTAAAAGATCTTATTTAAATATATTTAATAATTTTATTGTTTTTTTATACCAAATAAATTATACGATTTTTTGGTGAGAAAAGGTTTAAGAAAATAACAAAAAAATTAAATTACTTTAAGAATTTTTATTGTATTTTTCTTATACACTATAATCATGTATCTTTGTATAATAAATAATAAATATAAATTATTTTTATTAAAAAATAATAGTTTTTTTAATGAGATCAAAAAACATTCGTTTGTGTATTAACTCGACGATACCCATAAATATTACTTTTCTTGTGCCAGTAGACGATAAATAAAAATGCAAACAGCAACATTATCAACATAAAACATATAAAAACAAAAACTGAAACAGAATAATCATCAATTTTATTATAATATATGTATATATAATTTAAAATATATATTTATATCATTTTATTGTAACTAATTTTTAATATAGAAGACTAATTGAAAATATATTCATTTTATTCACATATTATTTTTAATAAAGTAACTTAAATCTAAAACTTGCCTAAAAATGTAAAGTTATGAAATTCATTATCAAAATCAGCCCAATACGACATATTACATTCTTCTTCCCATGACTTAGGGATTACAGGTTTAAGCAGATGTTCGAATTTTTTAAATGGGCATAATGGGGTACAAGAAGGAATAGTTAAAACATATGGATCTCGATCAGTCTCATTTCTAAATAAAATCTGAAATCAAAAATTATTAAAATTAATATATTGATCAACAATACTTTAATAAATATATATTTTATGATTGATTAGAAATTTAAATAATATTTCGCAATGTATTTTTATTTCCAAATCAAATTTATCTAATTTTTTTTTTATAATTATTGAATTTCTTAACATTTCTAATAATAAATCTAAAGATAGTATGACAAATAAAAACTTATATGACTGGCTATTAAAATTAACATTATATATTATTTAGTAATAAGAGAAAATTAATGTTTTTCATGTCTGCATAATTTATATTCATGCAAAAAATTTTGGAAATAAAAAGCCAAGTATTTATTAATTTAATTTAGATAAATTATAGTATCCTTTATTAGAAACAAAATAACCCATTGAGGCGTAAGTTTTGAGTATATTCTAATCTAATGATATGATAACTATTCTCTAATATAAATGATTTATTAAAAAAAAGATTTAAATACCTTAACAAAATATTTATCATGTATGTCTTTTGTCAACTCTATTAAAATTAAAGAACGGTATGGAGGGCATTGAGGATCAAAAACACCTAAAGTCATCAACAAATTGGCTACAGTTGTATCATGAGCTGAATACATATGTATTTTCCGATCAGGAGTTAAGGAATGATTAATTTTCTTTTTCATGCTTTTTATCATTTCTGAAAGTAATGGTCCTGAAAGAACAAAAAATGAAATGAAAAACTGAATAATGATTAATTTATTATTTTATATAGAATTTACCGGATTTAAGTCTTTGCAGTTTTTTATTAAAAGCTTGAATTGTAAAACTAATTGATGCAGGTTCATAAAGTTTATCAGGGAATACGGATTTTGTCCAATCTGGTAATGTTTTATTGTAAAGATTCTAAAAATAAATAAAAAATTGAATATTTTATTTTAACCAGGAATAAATAAAAACAAAAGTTAATGTTCAAAATTAAAAATAGAATTACTCACTTCTATAAATAATATGTTATAAATGTTGTTTAATTGTTCAAGAGTAGCAATTGTTTTTCCAGTATGTATAGTTAAATATTCATAGAGATCAGAATACTTTTCATTAATTTTTTGCATAATAGGTGAATTTTTTAGTCGCGATGCTTCATTTTCATATGCAAGGCAATGTTTTTTTCCAGAAAGAACCTAAAATAATAATCGTGGAAATCAAAAATTTAAAATGAATTTAACATAAATAATGTCAATTTTTTACCATATCTTCGTGTTCAGGTTTTGTGTGAATAGGAATTGGTTGCCAAGGCATATTTTTACGCCAAATTTGATTACCAGTTGGTGGATAGAGTCCTGCTAAATTAGATTGGGCACTCATCAAAGTTCTATCCACATCAGTGCTTCGAATGTAAATTTCACTAAGTTTGTAAGTTTCATTAATAAATCCATTATATCTGTGTCTTAACCATTTTCCCAATTCATAATGTTGTTCTTTTCCAATCTAAAACAGATAAATTCATTTTTTGTTAAATAAGAATGAATAAGGTTTTTTTTCAATTATATTAATTTTATTTACATGTAATTTAATATATTTATACCTATTTTTTTCAATTTATCAAATAAATTTATAAAAATATGTGATTTAATTGTTTTCTAGTTAACCAAATTGAGAAATAAAATTAAATTGATTAGATATTTATTATATCAACACATTGGAGAAATATAAGTGAATGTAAGTAAAGTACTGGTCAAATAAATTACACCTTTTGGAATTGTTTTCCTTTAATTAAAAAAAAATTCAAAATATGAAAGTTTTTAAATAGATTAAACAAATTTTGAAGTGGTTGATTTTTAAAAGTTAATAATAAAAAAAAATAATTATTTCAATATTCATAATATTTTCGATTATATATAATTCTATGAATTAAATATATATTGTCAAAAATGGTATATTTACATTTGTTAATTGTCCCCATTCAACAGGCCAGTTGCTTACATTTCGATATGGATCATTTGGATAACTATCTGTTGGGGTCCTGTCTCCATGTCTATATAACTAAAATCGAATAAATAATTCATTAAAAATTATAATATATTATTTATTATTTCTTAAAGGATTTACTTACAATATTCACAAAAATAAGTTCATTCGATTCCTTTGTGTAAACTTGAAAATATAAATTAGATAGAAATAAAAGGAAGATTGAAAAATTCATAATTTTCAAGTTTTATAAAAATGAAAATCACTGGTTATAGTTATAGATTCATGGTTGTGATAAAAGAAATTAGATATTGGAGGAAAGCATCTGGATATTTTGATAATAGTCAACGATCGAATGATGCAGCGCTAATGCCCGCCTTACGTTTTAAACGTCAACTAGACAATGTAGACAATCCTCACAAATCTATCAGACGAATAGAAAGAGGCGCAACTGGACTTTGGATTTGGTGACTAATTTAGAAACTACATCCATTCAGGAAAAAGAAACAATGAAAACATGATATCCAAATTTTTTTATTATTTTCTATCATTACTTATATTATTATGTACATACAAATGTTATCTAGATAAATAGAAAATATATAAATATTTCAAATAGAAGAAAGATTAAGCAAATATTAGATGAATATATACTTTAAAAACATTTTCTGTTAAAATATTATCTTTAAATTTAATAAAATTACATAATCAGAAAGAAAAAGCGTAATAAAGATATATATATATATTGTTATCTTTAACTTATATAACAAATAAATTTGATAGAAACCATTTCCATTTCTTTTTTCAATAGATAATATTTATAAAACAATTATAATGGCTTAAAAAATATTTATTATTTTTTGGGATTTACAATAGTAATTAACTAGCTGTAGATTATGGGTTAGTGGGTGATATGAAATAAAGGGGTAATAAGAAGGTTAATTGACAAATTATTTTACGATTTTAGCAGTTTAAAAATATTTCAATATTTAAATCTGGATATTTTCATTTTAAATTACAAGAAATTATCAAAAAGAATCCAAATGTAAAAATTAAGATTTAACAGATTTTTAGAATTTTTCTTCAGAACAATTCTTTCTCATATGGAAATAAAATAAATAGACTAAGATTAACATAAATATTTATTTTTATTTTTATTTAAAAGACATTTTCTTATTGATTGTAAGTTAATAAATTTTATATTAAAATGATTTTACCAAAAGGGGTAATTTTTAAAAAAATCTCCCTTATAATTGCCAAATTTATTTCCAAGGTGACTTCCTGAAAATCCATGATCATATTTTCGATTATCAAATCCTAAGGTATGATCACCTTTATAGTGATCTCCATTTCTTTGTAACCAACCATCGTGTTGAGAATTTATAGATTTTTCATCCAAAATAGCCCCTTAAAAAATTTTTATTTGATTAGCTTAATACAGAGTAATACATTGCTTCTCTTTATTATTATTTAATTTTTCATTAAAAAACTTATTAATAAGAAAAATGTATATTTTAGTTACATTTTTCTATATTTTTACTTTTTTTTTTAAACTATTTTTATATTTATTAATTTACCATTTAAGATATTTATTTATCTATTTTCTTTATCTATTTTTTATCATTAAAAGATAAAAATAAAATCCTTTGTTCGTATATATAATATATATATATATATATATAATATAAATAATATAATATAAATAGTTATATACATAAATATAAATATGACTGTACTCAGTGACAGTGCTCCTCCCCATCCCTCTAGATTAGTGCTTCCCAACCTTTTTGGATCAAACGCCCACTTCATAATTCCCCCCCCCCCCTATAAATTTTAACCGATAAAAATTCAAAATCATCTTACCATTTTTTTAGAACCATTTCAAAAAAAAGCGGAAAATCATCTAATTGAAAAACAGCTGAAAAAGCCTGTTCGCAAAATAATCTTACCTTTTTTTAAGAGTTGAAAATGATTTCGCCCCCCAAAATGGTATAGTCAAATAATCGCCCCCTTTAAGATGTCGATCGCCCAGGTTGGGAATCTCTACTCTAGATGTATAATAATAATTAAATTATCATCAAGTGATGAAACGAGATTAAATTAGATTATAATACAATATTGTTTTAGTTATATATAATTTCTTATAATTTTGTATTCCTTCGTCTTTTAAAATGTAACATCTTTTAAAATTTTGATCCTGGAAACGTCTCTGTATTTAATATTGTTTGAAATTTGAAGGGAAGAGAAATTTTTAAATCATATTATAATTATTTTTCTAATTTTAAATGAACTAAAACCTACCTTGATTTGATCCTTTTGAATTAGAATGAAATCCTTGGTTATAATCTATATCTTTTTCATTTTTCATTTCTTGACCATGATTTGAATCGTCAAAGGAGCTATTTTCTCCTTTAGATTCGAATTCATCTCCTTCATCATTTTCTTCATCAAAAAATGTAGAAGATTTACTATATTCGTCTTTGTGATGGTAGTTTTGTTCCCCTTTTGAATTATGTCCTTTCGATAATGATCCTTCACCTTTGGCTTCATTTTTTTTATTACCTAATTTAGGCAAACATTATTTTAATTTAATTAAGCATATTCTTTATTTTTAATGATTATAGAGAAAAAGCATAAACTAGAATATTTTTTATTATTTATTTATTTAAAAAAAGAATATGTTTTTAAGGATAATTGTTTATTAATTTTTTTTTTGTACATTTATACATGAAATTCAATTCCAAATCCAATATTAGGAGATTTTTCTAATTTTTGCAAATTCCAATTAGATGATATTGTTGCAGATATACCGCGAATTAGTAGTTTTTCAAAGCTTACGCTCAATTCTTTCGAACTATTAATTTTGAAACGAATTATTGAATTATTTTGATTAATTTTACATTTTGATGCAAACCCAACATAGCATTGAGAATATTCTTTATTCCAACACATATCAATTCCAAGTTCAATATTTTCATTTAAATCATAAAATAAGCCTAATTGATATATATATTTATCAGAGATTGAAGAATAAAGTAATATTTTGTTGAGATCAATAGATAGTGCTAATTTGGTTCCAAAAAAATTAGGCGAAAGTTGTTTATAAAATAACAAATGGCTCTCTATTCCTAAAAAACAGCCTTTATAAAAATTCAATACTCCAGAGACTAGCCATTCGTTTATATTTCTAGAATTTTCAAAAGAAAGTGAATATATTTTTTTATGAAATTCTATTTTTCCTTTCATATCTCCAATTTGTTGAGAATTAAAATTTTTACGAATTAAAAATGATGAATTTAAACCGTTGATGAATAAATTGTTCATTTTTATATATGTAGAAATTTGTTGTTGAGTATCCCATCGTTGACCAAAGATGGTACATGGATTTTTCATTAATTCACATTCAGTTGAGAGCCAACATTTCTGAAAGTTATCACCCAATTTATTATAATATACTCTAGATGTAATATTAACTTTCGAAGATTCTGATAAATAAGTGAGATTAAAACATTTCGGATTGAAACCTTCTATAAAAAGATTTCGAATTTTTGCACCCATATCTTTAAATAAGGGTGTGGTTTGTTCATTTATATTATTTAAAAAAAGTGAATGATTTCCATACTCTGAATATTCTCTTTCTTTACCCTTGTAGTATGCATTCGAAAAATTCTTTTCATATTTGAGTTTATCAACGCTTATATTGTTTTCGTTAGTTGGTTCATTTTGGTTCATTTGAGGTGTTTCAACCCACATGAATGACTTTCTACTTAAACCCTGAGATTCTTGTTTGGAATTTTTACCATCACGATTAATGTACATATCCGACCAACCTTTCATTTTTTTGACGAAAATTTCACAATTTTTTTTATAAGAGAGAAAAGATATATATCAACAAACAGGTGACTTAAATAAAAATAATAAACATTAATATTATTTAGAATTAATAAATTTAATTATTTATATTTTTAAAGATTCATTAATTCCAACCTTAAAATAAAATATTAAAAATTTTCGTGTCAAAAATAAATCAATGTTGACAAAATAATCCATTTCAGGTTTATTTATTGATATTGATGATTAAGGCACTCAAAAGGCAAATCAAGTCATAATTAAAATAGAAATATTTCAGACTTACCAAAAATATTGGAGTTAGATTCCTGGGAAAATTGGTTTAAATCCTGAAGTCCTTTTTCATGTTTATTTTCAGATTTAAATCCTCCATTTAATTTATTATGTGTTCCAACTACGTTTTGCCCTTCATTAAAAGATTTCTTTTTTAATTGATCAGAATTCACTCCTATTTGATTATGTGCTCCATATTGTTGTTTAAAATCATTTGAAAATCCTTCAGAAGATTCCAATAAACCTTTATCGAATCCATGATAAAAGTTAATTGGTTCGATAATTAAAGAAGATATTTCTAAGAAGGAAAAAGAAATAAAAATTAATTGTATCAACATGTTGCTTATATAAAAATTATTATATAATTGAGAGGAATATAATTAATTTTTCTTTATATATAAAATACATCTTCAAGCATCATTAGATACGCTCTTTGTTATTTAAAGTGAATATCCTGTGTGTCTTAATAAGCTATTAAAATTTTAATATTACTTAAGAATATAATGAAATTGTGTACAATTATAAGTTGATAGATCGGCATATAAGGACATTTTTAATTTTTAAATAAATTGTTTTAAAATGTCTTAGATAATTTTTAACTTTAATATACTAGGTAATAATAATTGAGAGATAAAAGTCTGCCTTCATAAAGAGAAAAATTAAATAAAATTATTATAATATTATATACTATAATTTTATTATATAAACAAAATTAATAATTAATATACGCAATTTTAAAAAATTATGAATTGAATTGAGTAGTTTTATACCTTTAATTTTTTTCAATCAAGAAAATATTAATGAATAGATGAGATTAATAAAACTATAATTTAATTTTACATTTTATTCAATGAGATACGGATTTTTAATTTCCATTAAATAGTTTATACATACGATATATATTCCTGAACGGTTTATAATAACTTTTATATTATTTTTATAAATAGACGTTAAAAGTTCAAAAAAATATCTTATGTGGTTACTGAATGCAAGTATAAGTAAACATAAAAGAAAATTAATAAGCCAATTTCATTTAATTGAGAGTAAGTTTTTAGAAATTTTATTTTTTCTTATTTGAAATATATTAACCAAGAGAAGTCAAGAAATTTTTGTAATTTTGATTTTTTATCAATACACAGGAAAAAATCTCTTATCCTTAATATTTTTTTATTTTAATTTTCACTCAAATTTCTCAGTTTTTTCCAAGTTGATTTTATGAATTAAAACTTTTAAAAAAATATTTGATGGTCGAGTATTTGTGGTGATTTGAACTTACGCGGTGCATCATTAATAACAGTTTTGATTTGAAAATAAATAAAATAAAATAAAATATAATATACAACATAAATATTTTATAATTTTCAGATTTCTAAAAAGTTTAAAATTTTGCTATTTATTAAAATGATATTGAATTACTATTTTTTTTGAGGTCAAATTTTTAAATTTATTTTCCTTGTAGGCGGTTAATTTATTGGAAATATGAAACTGTATGAAACCAAACAACCTTACAAGTTATTTTATAAAAATTGTTTACTTATACCAATAAAGAAATTAAATTTATAACTTGAAAAATGTATAAAAACGAAATGAAACATTTTATAATTAATGAATTAAGAAGAAAATTAAATATTTTGGTATGTTTTATTCATAATATTTAATATATAATCATTTAATTGTCATTAAGTGAAACATGTCAATATAATTCAATAAAAAGATTCAGGAACAAAATATTTTATAAAATTAATTAAAAATTCTATTTATAATTCTATTATAATTATTATTTAAGAAATAAGAAATATATTTTTGTACATATTTTATAAATAAAAAATAATTTTTATTCTCATTATATTTTATTTATAGTTGATATTAATAACTAATATTATTAAAATAATATAATTAATAACAAAAGATATAAATTTATTTCATATCTAAATTATTATTTTTTTAATTAATTTTTATTATCAAAATAATAAATTACATATATAATTAACTAATTATTCATTTAAATATCTTTTACTAACTTTGCAAAAATTGATAATTGCTTGTTTTAGATTGTAAGCAATATACCAGAAATGGCAGAAAATCTAATTAATTCATTCCGATACATAAGTGAATCAAATGAAATATTAATAACAAGTTGTGAATCAATCTTCGATATTAAATTTTCTCTTCAGGTTAATGTATTGCCATATGATTTTATCATATATATAGTGGATATTAATTCTAATGACGGTTTGAAGAATCTTGAAGACGATCTAACATATTTAGATCCAGCATTTTTAATGAGTAGAATATGTCTTTTATGCAGTAATCAAGATATATTTCAAATTATCTCATCCGGAAAAGTTTTTACAACAGCTAAATTATATTCAGCTCTGCCACTCGTGGGCAATCTTAAAAATGCTGATAAATGTAATTCCCTTGCAAGAAAAATCTTAAAATATTTTCACTCTGTCTATGGTATAAAAACTGGAATACCTTTACTATAATATTTATACTTTTAAATAATTTTTAATAATATAATAATTTATAAAATTTTATTTTATTATTTCTTATAAATCTTATTTTAAATTATAAAAGTTTATATGTATATAATTTTTCTTTATTTTATTAACCCCAAATTAAATAAAATTTAAATAAAGCAAAAGAATTCTTATATTATTTATTTTTTTATTTTATTTAATTATAATCTTTAATTAAAAACCAACATACCAATTTATATCAACTAATTATATTACTAAGAATTATATAGATGCATGTTAACAAGTTTAATTAACCTCTTTTTTCAGTAAAATATTATATATTTAATATTTGTAAATTAAATACTATAATATAATTATCAACAGATATTATCGATAAATTCTATTTGAGGATTTTCAGATATTTGTATACATTTTCGAATCTGGTACTGATTAGCATTGAGAATTCTTTCTATTTTTCAGTCGCTAAAATGACAAACATGATATCGTAAAGTAAGAAAAATTCGAGTTGGCTTATTTTTCGAGAGAGTAGGAAAATGTCTGACACATCTCAAGTTGTCGTCACAAACTTGCTATGTGGGACTTGCACCCACTAAAAACCTACCTCGTGTTTGAAAAAACAACATCCACCCCGGTACCACTTACGTATTACTTCAGGATGGTGTTCTCTATTTATTCGTTTATTTATTTATTTTTTTTTTTCACCGTGTTGGCCTACGTCTAGGCTCCGCATTTGTTCTTTACTTTCGACTTTCTAAATCCTTCTTCTTTTTCCGAAGAATTTCTTCTATGAAAAGGCCAATCTCTTTCCAATTTTTCTCGTCAGCCAGCATTCTAGCTACTATGTTAGCAGCTGTTAGCTTCCCAACATTCTTCTCTATCTTCGTTCTCTCCCGGTCCCACCGTACGCACTCGAAGATCGTGTGATTGGTGTCGTCAATTTCCCCGTCATCGTATATACAACAGGGACTATCAGCCTTCCCTATTTTGTGTAAATACCTTTTAAAGTATCCATGTCCGGAGAGCATTTGAGTGATATAATAATTCACCTCTCCATGTTTCCTTTCATACCAAGGGCCTACGTTTGGAATCAATGTCGCTGTCCACCTTCCTTTAAGCGACTGATTCCATCGTCTTTGCAAAAATTTCATGGTGTTTTTCCTCAGTTCTCCCCTGTCCACTGTTGTATTTTTTCTTTTGCCCTCCCAGATGAGTATTCGCTCATCAATGAGCAGATCTATGGGGATGGAGCTGCTAATAATTGTCACCGCTTCCAGCGACACCGTTCTATATGCAGAAGAAACTCTTAGTGCAGCTACTCTTTGCGCCCTTAATAGAGATTTTCTTTTGTATTCCTCTGTTGTTTTTGGTCCTCAAATCTCACTCCCATATAGGAGTATTGAGTTTGTGGTGTCCATTAAGAGCTTCCTCTTCATTTGGGTAGGTCCTCCTACGTCAGCCTGCTGAGCATTCCTGTGACCGTGCTGCACTTATTCGTAGCGTGCATTATTTGATGAGTGAACCTCATTCTAGGATCAAAACGAACGCCAAGATATTTTACTTCGTCTTTGGTTACGATGTTGGAGCCAAGCACTGTGAAGCTTACCTCAAGTGGGATGTGCTTCCGAGTCAGCAATATTAATTCTGTTTTTTCTGTAGCCAAGTTTAGCCCATGGTTCTCCAGCCACAGTTTGATTCTCAGCATTACTTGGTTTAGTTTTCTTTGACCGTCCTCAGTGTTGCGGGCTATGATAACGGCAGCGATGTCATCTGCATAACCAACTAAATGTGTATCATCTGGCATTTCCAATCTCAGGATTCAATCATAAGTGATATTCCATAGGTCTGGTCCCAGGATGGAACCCTGGGCAGCACCAGAGTTTACTTTTTTCACTTTTGGTCCATTGGAAGTGTCATATACCAGAGTGCGGTCACTAAGATAATTCCTAATGACTCTCAGAGCATATAATTAGGTACTTTGAAATTTGTTTGCAGAGCGTCCATAATATCCTTATTATCAATTTAATTAATGGTAATATAATAATAATAATAAAGAAAATAATGGACGCTCACACAATGCGAGGAATTGTCGACACATTATTTCCTAGTCACCCAGAAAGACCAGAAGAGACAGTCACTTCGATGGTTGAAGTTTTCCCAGTTTTCACAAATGAAGAACTGAAAACGGCGGTTGATTCGATGAAGAGTGGGAGAGCTCCGGGACCAGACGGAGTGCCAGTTGAGACTCTCAACGTGATTGCCCGAAAACAACCCGGGCCTCTTCTTGAAATGTACAATGGTAACTGGAATCTTCCCGTCAAGGTGGAAGACGGCTAAACTTGCTTTGATTTCTAAGGGGAAAGGAAATCGCGACTCTCCTTCTGCATATCGGCCATTGTGTATGCTGGAAGCTGCTGGAAAAGTTGTTAAAACCCAGACTTCAGGAAGCAATAATAGCTTCTGGCGACCTTTCACATGGCTTTCGTAAAGGGTACTCCACGATGAGCTCCATCTCTAAAGTAGTTGATGCCGTCGACTAGGCTAGAAACATAGGATGTTCACAGAACACACCATTGGTGGTTCTGGTCACTCTGGACGTGCGTAACGCCTTCAATACAGCTAGATGGGTGGATATGATTCAAGCCCTGCGAGATAACTTTGATGTTCCGGAATATCTTCTAAGAATAATACGAGACTCTCTTGATATATAAACAGCTGATGGAAAAGCTCGTAAGAGGATTACTGCAGGAGCTGCGCAAGGGTCTATTTTCTGTCCAGACCTGTGGAATGTCACATATGATGGTTTACTCCATCTCACCATGCCCGACGATGTGTTTCTAGTGGGCTACGCAAACGACACGGCCGCCGTTATAACAGCTCGAACTACGGAGCTAACTCAACTCAAACTCAACATGACCATGGGAAGAGTTGGAGCCTGGATGGAAGATCACGGCTTGGAGCTCGCAATGGCAAAGACGGAAATAGTGGTTATCACTCGGAAGAGAATTCCCACGGAAATATCAATGGTTGTCGACACTGAGCAGGTCCAGGCGAAGAAATCAATTAAATATCTTGGTATGATTATGGATGGCAAATTAACCTTCATGAATATCGCTGACAGCGCGACAAGGGCTGTGGCCTCTATTTCGAGACTAATGGCAAATACCGATGGCCCTAGTCAGAGCAAGAGAAGACTCCTTATGGTAGCGGCCCGGTCGATGATGTTATATGGATCGGAGATTTGGGCTGTTGCCATGAGGATTAAGAAATATAGGACACAAGGTGCCTTGAGAATTACCAGCACCTATATTACGGTTGGTGGGGAGGTGGTTCTCTTAATAGCAGGAGTTATTCCTATAGATCTAGCTGAAGAACGAAGAACGATTTTCTTGACCAGAATTAACAAGCAAGAGGCAAGAAAGGAAACGCTACAGCGTTGGCAGAGCCGTTGGGAAGATAACCTTGGGCAATGGACAAGGAAATTAGTCCCTCAGATAAAATCGTGGATTGACAGGGGCCATGGAGAAATAAATTTTTACGTATGTCAATTTCTTACAGGGCACGGGTACTTCCGGGCATACCTTTTTAAGATGCATAAAGTGGCGTATTGAGGATACCGTTCATCATACCTTTTTTGAATGCTCGCGGATCACTACAAAACAGAGGACTCTTACAACCAGCACCGGGCCCGTAGCACCGGATTCTATTATATCTGTAATGCTACAGAGCAAGGATAAATAGAAAGCTGTAGCTGAATTTGTGGAGGAGGTGCTACGAACGAAGAGACATGAAGGGTGTTTAGATTAAGGCTAAATATGCCCAAATCTCGGCCCAGACTGAAGTCATCCGAAAGGGTTGCGGTCTGGGATTCTCAGTGGCCCACAGGAGAGGGTTTTTAGTGAGGTAAAAATCCCACATAACCAAGAGGGGCGCATCTCTGCTTTAGACTAAGCACTTCCCACTGGTACCTTATGAAGGTTTTTCAACTCCTGTACCAAAAAAAAAAATAAAGAAAATATATTAATTAATTTGTTAATAATTTAAAGTAGGTATTTCATATAAGATTATTTTATTTTATAAAACTAGTAGATTATAAAAAGTTTCCCTTTTCTGAACTACTTTCGTCCAATTCATTAATTCATATTTTATATTATCTTCCCTTTGCACTTTTGGTCTTCCTACTAATTGTTTTCTAGTTATTTTATAGTAAATAAAATAACTTGAATAATCTTTTTTCTCATTTTAATTTAAAATATACAAAATATATAAATTTTATTACTTATTTAAGTTCACAACCAAATTACATATATGTATTGAATCCAAAGACCAGAAGATGCATGTTGCCTCAAACAACCTCGCTCTTATTTTAATGACGCATATATAAAAAAAAAAACTCTCAATCCTTATTCATAAATTCATTAGGAATATAAAATTTTTTTTTCCCTTTGTAGCAATTTTGGACTGCGCTCATTGACTTATTCAAAGAAGGATGGCGTAAAAAGATAGATCAATAAATAATCTGATTTTAAATCTAATTGTAAATGAAATTTTTTAAAAATTAGTTCATCTAAATCTGTTGTCTTTCTAAGAAATACATTAAGATGTCTCATTTTTATATAATATATTATTGAAATATATTCTGATTCCTAAGAATGGTTGTGAAATGTATAAAATAGATATTTATTGTGTAATTTGGAAATTAAATATATTTCTAATTATATTACTAGTTATTCATAATAAAATAATGAAAAATTTTAATAAATTATTCATTTAAAAAAAACTTCAAAACGAATCTCTTATGGTCTTCTTTCAAGGAATGTGTTTAAAAAAAATTTCTATGAAGAAAATACATGGAGGTATGGAGTGTGATGGAGTGACAGTAACGCTTGTTTTAAGGAGTGGGGCACAGACTATCTATGTGGAGGCTCCAAAAAAGTAGGGAGAAATTCTTTTTGGCCATATTGTGTATATCAAAACATTGAATTTTACATAAGACATAATACATTTTTGTTTCAAATTTTCTCGAATGTAAAGAAAGTTTTTCTTAGTTATTTCTTCTTTATCTTATAGTTTAGCTAATAAGTTTAATAATTAGAAATAGTTTTTAATAATTTAATTTGTATTTAATATTAAATTATTTTTTATTAGATTCTAAGACCAGGTTAGATTATAGATAGTTGTTTTTTTATTTTTAAAAATAATTATAATGGCATGTTCTGCATATGGATGCCCGAACCGACCTGGAAATAAAAGTAAAAGTGAAGAAGAATCTGGGAAAAAAATTTCTTTTGAATTTCTTTGATTAAATTTCAAAACAGTATATATAATATTTTAGAATATTTTCTAGGTATTTATGTTTCTGAGTACTTACAGGGGGGAGGAATTTGGTAAGTAATTAAAAATTTTTTTTTTTTGTTATTAAGCTAATTTCATCTGAAAGGATAAAAAGCTACCTAGAAAATTTTCTTAATTATAACAATTTCTAGTAGTAATAAAAAATTGAGGAATAGAATAGAAATTTTGAATATTTCACATCTTTCAGAATTCCAAAAGATTTAAGGAAGAAATGGATAGACGCCCTCCGGAGGAAAGATTGGAAGCCAACCGAATATTCTTTACTATGCTCAGATCATTTTAATGAAGAGTGTTTTGATAGAACTTCGCTGGTATATATATGTTCGATTAAAAGAAAATGCCATTCCTACAATATCCACAGGATTCAAAATTCAAAATTCTAGAGCCAGTCTGCTTTTCAGCATAACAATTTATTTAAATTAATAATTTTGGTAATTAAAAAAATACATTAATAAATATATTTTTTGTTTATATTTTATTTTTAGTAATCATTTTTCTATTAAACTAATGATAATTTCTTTTTTTAATTGACTAATTAATCATCAGCATTATGAAAAGAATGATTGCCGCAACATTAATTTTTTTTTATACATATATGCATATCAAAACGACCTGTAGTTGAAATAAAATAAAATATAAAGTTTTTTCTTCATGAGAAAATATTTGCTCACATAATTTTCCACAAAAAAAGCCCGAAATTTGATGATATATTAACATTAAGATCAATGAAAAATATAATGTTTTGATATACACAATATGGCAGCTTTTGTTCCAAATTTTATCTCCCTACCTCCCTAAGAATATATCTTTTTTAAAGAAGTAAGTCAATGAGTGCAGTCCAAAATTGGTACAAACGGAAAAAAAAATGTTATATACCCATGTGTTATGACAAAAAAAAACCGATTCTTGCCTTCATACCAATATTTTTAAAATAATTTACATTTGTTTTTTTTTTCTATAACCTCAGATATTGAAGACAGCTAATTTCAATTTGTTAATTTGTTTTGTTGGTAATTCTAGTTTGTCTTTGGCCTAATGTCATTTGAATATATTTTGAATCACCCAAACATTTTGAATCTAGTTTAAATTAAAATTTTAAGTTTAATTGTTCCCTTTTAAGATAAAATGACAGAAGAACGTGACAAGGAATTAGTTCAAGAATTTAAATTAGATCCAGATTGTGAATTAAGGTTTGAAGTAGAAGGGAAAAATGAAAAAGTTTCTTTAGAAGTAAGCATAGAAATTTAAATGTTAAATATACTTTATTTATTAATTAATATTTACTTTAAAATAGGTGAAATCAGGTATGGCTGAAATTTTTGGCACAGAATTAGTTAAAGGAAAAAATTATGTTTTTACTTCTGGCTCCAAAATTGCTATTTTTACTTGGCATGGTTGTACTATTCATCTTAAAGGCTCAACAGATGTTAGTTATATGGCAAGAGAAACACCTATGGTAAATATGCTAAATTTTTCAAATAATATGATTAATATTATAATGTGATTATAATTTTAAAGGTTATGTATTTGAACGCTCATGCAGCATTAGAAAAAATAAGAAAAGTTTCTGAACAAAATGATACGAGAGGACCAGTAACAATGATCGTTGGCCCTACTGACGTTGGCAAAAGTACTTTAACAAGAATTTTATTAAATTATGCTGTTCGAATGGGAAGAAGACCAATATATGTTGATTTAGATGTTGGACAAGGCCAAATATCTGTTCCTGGTACAATAGGTAAGTTATTAATTCTAATAGTATGTCGAAAAAATTATAAATATTGTTAATTAAAAATTAAAATGGATATTGGAAAAATATGAAGTCAGACTCTTGTCAAAATAAAATGTTTATAACTTCTAAAGTTTAATTAATTGATTATAACCTATTATGTTAGAAATTAATTTCTGAATTTCCATTTCAGGAGCTCTTTTAGTTGAACGACCAGCATCAGTTGAAGAAGGATTTTCACAGCAAGCTCCTTTAGTATATCATTATGGACATAAGGCAGTGAATATAAATCAAACTTTGTATAATATTTTAGTTACTCGCCTCTCAGAAGTTATTTCAGAACGAATGCAAGCTGATCGTAAAGCTAAAGCATCTGGTGTTATTATTAATACTTGTGGCTGGGTGAAAGGAGAAGGATACAAACATTTAATACATATTGGACAGGCATTTGAAGTGGATATAATATTAGTTTTAGATCAAGAAAGATTATATAATGAACTTGTTCGAGATATGCCCTCTTTTGTACGAGTAGTGTTTTTACCTAAAAATGGTGGGGTAAGTAAAAAAATAGTTTTTTTAATTACTCGTTTTTAATAATTGTTTATCTTCTAATAAATTCGCAAAACTTATTGCAGCAAAAATTTTATAGTTTTTAAAATGTATTTATTTACGAATTATTGTTTTTATTAATCAATTTATTAAATTTCTCTTTATGTAGGTTGTAGAAAGGAGTCAAAGTGCTCGAGCTGAAGCAAGAGATTCTCGCGTAAGAGAATATTTTTATGGATTAAGAACACCATTTTATCCTCATTCCTTTGATGTACGATTTTCAGAAATAAAAATTTATAAAATTGGGGCACCTTCATTGCCAGATTCTTGTATGCCTTTGGGAATGAAATCGGAAGATAACTTAACGAAACTAGTTGCAGTTACTCCTGGTATAGTTGTTTTCTTATTTTATTGAAATATATATTTTGTATTACAAATAATTAATATTATTTTTTTATTTTCAGGCCCAAATTTACTTCATCACTTACTAGCTGTAAGTTTTGCTGTTTCTGGAGAAGAAGAAGTTATACAAACAAATGTGGCAGGTTATGTGTGTGTGTAAGTACTAACTTACTAAATAAATATAAATAATAATCAATTTATTAAATTAAATTAATTTTATTTATAATTTCAGCACAAATGTAGATACCGATAGACAATGTATGACGATATTGTCTACTCAACCACGACCCCTTCCAAAAACTTTATTATTATTGTCAGATATACAATTTATGGATAATCATTAAATGATATAAAAGCCATTTTATGTTTACTGAATAAAATATTATAATTTAAATATTTTTTTGTAATCATTAATTAAATATTTAGAACTAAATTTTTCAAATTCAATATTTAATTTAGATTTTAAATCTTTTGAATCTTGAGGATTTTGGATAAGATTTTTTAATTTTATAAAAAGTTCTTCTTCATTGTTGTATAAACATATTTTTGGATATATTTCAGGATAAACTAAATTATTAGGACATATTGGAAAACATCCAAGATATGTTGCTTCAAGCCTGTAAATAGAATTTAAAAATAAAAAATCACATTTTTTAAAAATTTTCTGTTTATTTGAATTTAAACTTACATGGAAACTCCAAAAAATTCATGTTTAGCTGTAGATATTACTACATCAGAATTCTTTAATACCTGATAATATTTCTCTCTTGAAGTCATATAACCCCAATTAATAATATTTTCTTTTAAAATATCCTTAGCTTCTTCAAATACTTGAGGATTTTCAGAGAAACTTTGACCAATTATTGATACTTTAAAATTAAGTTTTAAATCATTTAATCTATAAAGTACTTTAAAAAACATTTCAGGATCTTTGTCATATTCCCTAAAATGAAAGTCAAATTAATTTTGAAACTTTTAAGTAATACACGGCTACAAAACGAGTCGTTTAAAATGACATATTCAGGAGTAGTATTTATAATTGAATTGAAACCTATATATTGAAAGTATAATTTGACATAGGTCTTTTTAAATTATTCTTTTGGTGATTACTAAATAACTACAAAATTGACAATTATGCATGATCCATCTTTTTGCACAAGATTTTGGTCTTTATAATAATTTTGAATGAATATTTGACTTGTACATGCTAGAATCAATTTTAATTCTGAAAACATGTGTAAACCACACTCGCGAGTGTTCTTAGGATTTACTGCGTTAATGATATTCGTGAGTGCGTGAGGGTTAATAGTTTTTTTTAATGGCTGTATCCTTTTGTTAATTCTTTATTTTGTTTTTCATTTGTAGAGAAGTCAAAGAGTAGCCAAATCGAGCATATTGTCAACAAAGAGCAAACTGAAACTTGTGGTGTCGCGTATAAATTTATCAAATTTGTCATGTTTACTATTCAAGTTTGCAATAACATTTGTATAAAGCTTTAAAATAGCATATTTCCTATAGATTATTTAGTGATTGATTTGTTTTTAATGCATGTGCACATATATTAATTAGAAAATTTTGAGATAAACTGGATTAGAAGGATTAATTTAGAACAGATTTATGAGATGTGAAATAATAATTATATTATGAATTATTTACCATCTATGAGGCCAAACAAGATGTAGGCTTGTAGATCTATGAATTATTTCCAATGATGAAATATTAGGGAATTCAATTGGAAAATAAAGAACTTGGCATTTTGGCAAAATCTTCTCTTTTAAGTCTTTAGGTCTGTAATCTGGTTGCTTTTTTAAAAATTTATTAATTGAGTTTAAAAACGAGTTTTGATTATAAAAAGAATTAAAAATAATATTATCTGCAACAAGACTATTCAAATTTATTTTTGTTTATTTGTATAAAATTTAAGAGATTTACCATGATAAAATTTCATTATAACCGTATTGAAAATCTCGATCCTGTTCCTTTTGTTTTGGATAAGCTAATTGATTTTCATGAAAATAGATTATTTTTTTTGTTTTATATAATGATGGCCTTAATGCAACCAATTCTGCTAAATTTAAAACACCACTGGTAAATAAATATCTAAAAAATTATTTTAAAAAATGTTTATTATACTATAATGATGAAAAAATTTTGATATAGTCTTACTCGTATTGACAATCTGGAATTATCTGTGATAGATATAAAGAAGAGGTTCTTGCTCTCCAATGCCATTTTTTTGGAGTTAGAGTAATTAATTTATAATTTGTGTTAGTAAATATTTCTGTAATATATAACAATCAATTATTCAAAATAATTAATAAATAAAAATTTAAAAAAATACCATTTATTAAACAATCAATTAATTGTTTATGTGATCCTCCATAAAAAGGTTCTATTATTAAGTATTTATAATTTAAATTATAAATATTTTCCTCCATTTTTTACCGCTAGATAATCTTAAAATAAAAAAATGAAATCAACAAAAGATATTTTAAATTTCGAGTTTTGGTTAAGAAATTTTAAGGCAAAATATAACAGACAATATTTTTAAGGAGTTTAAAAAACATGATCATAACATGGTCGACTTTACAAATTCGAATGGTTATTAAAAAATATACGTTCCCAGGAAAAAATAAGTCCATATTACACTATGAATTAAAATATCTTTCTCTCTAATAATAAAAAAAATAAAAAATGTAAATATTCAATTCATATTAATCAAAAGAAATAAGATTTAAAAAAATGGATTAATAAAAATAAATAAAATTTATTATTCATATTCATAAGTTTTAAAAATAATTTACTTTATATAAAAATAACTACATTGATTTATTTGTTTTATAATTTTAATTGAAATGATAGTAAAAAAGCAAAGGCAAATGTTTAAAGTCAAATTAGCTAATAAATAAAAAAGTAATTATGTTTTTATTATAATAATCACAATGCTTTCTTTTGCATAGTAAATTAGTACATTAGTACCTTAAATCTGCGTAAATCCTAATGTAAATAAATCTATGACAAAAACACATATGCTATGAATAATGAAAGAAAATGATTAAAAATAATAAAAGACTATTCAAATTTTAGAGCCTTTAACGATTTTAAATTAAAAAATACATACCCTTTGTTAAATTAACACATAAATATATATAAATACATATATAAATGTTAAATAATAGAAACATTTATTATAATTAATAATTTAAAATTATTTTTAATTTATAATTTAATTACAATTTATGTATTAATAATTTGTAAATATATACAAAGAATGCCCCCTCTATATCTTTAAAAAATAACTAAAAATATAATCTTGAACGTTTCTCATATTCTCATCTTATTATCATATTCTAACAAGTCAAAACTATGGTAAAAAAAATTGGAACTCCATAAGACAGTAGAGATTAAATTATTGCTTTACATATCATAAGGAAAGTTATGGAAATCTAAATAAGGTATATAAACTAATAGATTTATATTTGTAGAATCTAATCTTTTATTTTTATTATGCTTCTATTGTTTAAATTTTTTACACATTAAATTTAAAAATATATAAAAGTTTAATTTTAAATATATAAAATATAAAAATTTTAATAATTCCATAGATTAATTTTTAGAAATATTTTTTTAAATATACTTTAATCTTTATTTTGATATCATAGAATATATCTTTTTATACAATTCTTGTGGATATTTAGCTGCATCATTATGGTGTACAATAAAGTATCTATTTATAGTTGGACAAATTTTGATTGCCAAATATTTTTTTCTTTAAGACAACAACTGTTATTAATCACAATAATATTTCGGATAACAAATCATTAAGATGTCTTTAAAACCAAAAAGAGTTGATTTTGATGAGACTTGGGATCTTTTACAAGAAACTGTTCAAGGAGTTATTACTTTGGCCAATGTACCCAGAGCAACATGGAATGATCGATTTACGTATGTATTGAAGTAACATAAACATATAAAATCTCGATTTTTATATTTTTTTTTTTTTAACTTATAGTGATGTGTATTCTCTATGTGTCGCATATCCAGAACCACTGGCAGATAAATTGTACTTGGAAACAAAAGTTTTTCTAGACAATCATGTTAAGAAACTTTTAGAAAAAGTAAAAGAAAACGGGGATTCCAATCTACTTAAGTCATATTTTGAAGCATGGACAGAATATAGCCAAGGAATCAATTATTTGCATAGACTTTATTTGTGAGACTAATAATAATACTAAGAAATATTACTATTTTCTTTATTATTATTATATATATATTTAATATTTATTTTTAGATATTTAAATCAACAACATATAAAAAAACAAAAATTATCTGAAGCTGAAATTATTTATGGGAATTTAACTCCGGATACTCAAGAACAAATGGAAATTGGAGAATTAGGTATATAATTTTTTTTACGAAAAAACGTTAAAATTTTAGAATTTTCCTTGTCTAATTTATCACAATTATAATTTAAACCGATATTATTTATAAAAAAAATTGTAAGACAAATTTGGATATAAATTTATAAAAAGAATACATAAACTTTATAATGTGTTTTAGAAATATATTATTATTAATTATATTGTCTTTATTATAAATATATATATATCTAGACTCTCTCTCTCTCTCTTCTTTAATACGATGTGTCTTTGACGATAATTTATTCGAATCGCTATACATAAATATATATTTACCTGTATTTTTGAAAGACATTTTCTTCAATTTTTTTAATTTTAATCTTTTTCTATTTAATTCCTATTCAATTTTTAAACAATCTAATATCACCTCAAAAATAAGATAAATAAATTTTGTTCTTTTTCTATTTCAATCTACGTTGTTTATCTATTTTCTGTCTGATATTATGTACCTTATATAATCTTTATACAGGTTTAGAAATATGGAAAATTCATATGATTACACCCCTTCGCGAAACTCTTATCAGTCAGCTTCTTGAAGGTATCCACAAAGATAGAATTGGACAATCAGGACAATTCTCCCCTGCCATAATACGAGGAGTAATTTCATCTTTTGTCCTTGTACAGGAGTTTAAGAAGAAAAACAATTTGGAAGTTAGTTTATTTCTTTTTAGTGATTGTTAAATTCATTAATCTTTTTTTAACTTCAATTATTTTCATATATATTTTTTAAAATTAATCATTATTGATTTTAAGCTCTATGAAGAGATATTTGAAAAACCTTTTCTTAAGGCTAGTGGAGAATACTATCAAAGGGAAGCAACAAGATTATTACAAGAATGTGACGTTAGCAAATACATGGAAAGAGTGAGTCAGCGTTTAGATGAAGAAATTTTACGTAGTACAAAATTCCTTCATGTTAGGTTGGTTGTAATACTTTAAATTTTTCGATTAAAAATTGTCATATCTTAATTGTAAAATGTCATTATTTCTTTTTAAGTTCTTATGATAAAGTTCGGGCTCGATGTGAGCTCCATATGGTTTCTGAACATCTATTATTTTTGCATGGTGAATGTAAATATATGGTATCTCAAGAACGACGAAAAGAATTATCTTTACTTTATGGCCTTGTTAAATCTGTAGCCGGTGGTCTTCCTCCTGTAGTAGATGAAATACTTAAGCATATAACAAATCGAGGACTTGATGCTTTACCTATTCTTACCCCTAATTCTATAAATTCTGGTGGCCCATCTGGGTCAGATAGTAAAGACAGTGCACATACACAATTTGTGGAAAGTATGCTAGGAGTTCATGCAAAATATAAACACTTAATTCAAGAAGTATTTCATGGAGACCAAGCATTTATGGGTGCTCTAGATAAAGCATGTAGTTCTGTTATAAATCATAAGTTTAATCCTAAAAGTCCATGTCGTTCTCCAGAATTAGTAAGTTCTTTTATAATAATATTAATAAAATTTTATATTTACATTAATAATAAATACTATTTTTTAAATGATTTAATTTAGCTCGCCAAATATTGTGATAGTCTTCTCAAAAAATCATCTAAAGGAATATCTGAAAGTGAAATTGAAGAAAAACTTTCACAATCTATTACAATATTTAAATATATTGATGATAAAGATGTTTTTCAAAAATTTTATGCTCGTATGTTAGCAAAAAGGTTAATACACCAACAAAGTCAATCCATGGATGCTGAAGAAGCCATGATTAATAGACTTAAGGTAAACTCTTTCTAATTAAAAAAAGGAAAACATAAAAAAATAATTAAATTTCTTAAAATATAATCTACTTATATTCAAATAATTTTAAATATAGTTATTACAAAATAAAAATAATGAATTCAACTCATAATTAAATTTCAGCAAGCATGTGGTTATGAATTTACAAATAAACTTCATCGAATGTTTACTGATGTTTCTCTTTCATCAGATTTAAATAATAAATTCAATAATTACCTTAGAGATCGTAATATTGAACTTGGAATTAATTTCTCAATCTATGTATTGCAAGTAAGTTAATAGGGAATACATTATTGTTTATTATTATTTTTCTTTAAACAAGTTTGCTTTAAAGTTATAAACTTAAAAAAACCAAAATTATTTTAATGTATTATTTAAAAAAATTAAAAACAATCATATATTTAATTTAAAAACACATATCGTTAAAATATTAATTTGATTCATTTAATTAAAATTATTTTACTTTAGAATATTTAATATATGTTCATAAATTATCAATAAATTGATATATTCTATATTCTAAACTTTATTGTAGGCTGGTGCATGGCCTTTAGGACAAACGGCGCTTACCTCTTTTTCTGTTCCTCAAGAATTAGAAAGATCTGTACAAAAGGTAAATTAAATAATATTTTACTGTATTTATTTAGCAATTATATTCTTATTTGCCAAATAATCACCATTTTAGTTTGAGAATTTTTATCATGAACAATTCAGCGGAAGGAAACTTACTTGGTTGCATCATTTATGTCAAGGTACATTATCTATATATTTTTAATTTTTAAAATAAGTATTAATATTTATTTTCATATTGGTGTTTATAAAGGTGAACTAAAACTTACGTACCTGAAAAAACCTTATCTTATTACCATGCAAACTTTTCAAATGGCTATACTTCTTCTTTTTGAAAAAGCAAATTCTTTAACTAGCAAAGAACTTCAAGAATCTTTGCAATTAAATGCTGAACAATTTGCTAAACATGTAACAAGTCTTGTTGATTGCAAATTATTAACTTCTAATACTACGGTAATAAAACATGTTTTTATTTAATTTCTATTATTTTATGTAAAATTTAATAATAAAAAATTAAATTTTTTTTTAAGACAATTTCACCAGAAACCGTATTAACATTAAATACTGAATATAGTAATAAAAGAACTAAATTAAAAATCAGTGGTGCTTTACAACGAGATTCACCTCAAGAAGTAGAACATACTCTTGGATTAGTAGATGAAGATAGGAAATTATATTTACATGCAGCTATTGTTCGGATAATGAAAAGTCGAAAATTACTCCGGCATAATGCTCTTATTCAAGAAGTGAGTGTCTAATTTTATTGTACCCAATTATATTCACATTTCACTTTAATTATAATAATTATAACATATACATTTATTTTAGGTCCTTTCTCAATCAAAAGTATCGTTCGCTCCGTCCATCAGTATGATTAAGAAATGTATTGAAGCGTTAATTGATAAACAGTATATTGCACGTACACCAAACTCCTCGGATGAATATAGCTACGTCGCATAATAATAGTTCATTATTATTCTTTGAGCTAATCATTATTTTCATAAAATCATATTCATATTTTTATTATAACATGAAACAGAATATTAAGATTTAAATGTATGCTACCCTATGATTGACTAATGATGTCTAATGATACTATTATTATTGAAATATAGAGTTCAAATCAAATTTTGACTCTAAATTTCGGTATTCATATAAAAATCGGCTAGACCTATATATATAAATATACATGATTATATGCATATATATATATATATATATAAATATATATATTTAAAATTATAAATTATGAATGTGATTTTCAATTATTTAATTTGATCTGATTAATGCATTTTAACTTTCCTTGTTAAGGTGGAAAGTTAATATAATGTATACATTTTAAATAATAAATTTACAAAAATATAAGTAAATTATTCTTTATTTCTAAAAACAATTTAACATTTTTTTAAGGTATATTATGCACATACAATGCACAATTTATTTTATTATTATTAATCATTTTGAAGAATGCCTGGACTTGTCTCTCTGTTGTTTGTTGATGGTTTAAGACGTAATAAATCAGAATCAACAAGTTCACTGGATTCAGTTGGTTTGGAAATTGTTGCAAGAGGAAGATTTGGAGCTGAAGAAACTGTTGTAGAATTAGAAGCTGGTAAATGATATGGAGAAAATCCACCCCATTCCATTCCAAGAAATAAACTACTTGAATGCATCGAGCTTCCAGTAGGGCTGAATGCCCCAAGAGGACTTCCTGAGTTAGAAACATATTTAGAAAACATTTTCTTCCCAAATTTATTAATTATAAACTTACCTAAAGTTAAACTATTATTAGAATTATTCATTGTTTGATTTGGTGATAAAAGAGGAGATTCTACATTAATATTAGGACTTTGACCTAAAAGTTAAAATAATTTATTATTCCATTTATCACAAGATTACGATAACATAATAGGGTATTTCTTTACTTGGTATACAAATTAAACTCTGATGGGAATTCGTAGTCATTTGTTGAGGATGATTTTGTTTTGAAATAATTTTTTCTTGTTTTCTCCATTTAGCTCTTCGATTTTGAAACCAAACCTAATTAAAATAATATATATTTAATATTTAAATAATTAATTTTATAATATATTTCTCAATTATATTTTTTTGACTTCATTTTTTTTTTATATATAAATATTTAATTATTTTTTTATCATACATTTGTTATTCAATTTTTCTTTTTAATTTTAATTGATTATATTAATACTTGTCTTGTTTTTATTTGAGGTTACCTCTATTAATTTTAATTTTTAAAATTATTATTTATAATGGAGCAACTATATTTTTTTATAAATTACTATTTATATATTATAATTGGATATACTAACCTGAACTCTGGCCTCCGTTAGATCAATTCTTAATGCTAATTCTTCACGAAAAAAAACATCAGGATAGTGAGTTTTTTGAAAAGCTCTTTCTAACTCTTCTAATTGAAAGTTACTGAATGTAGTTCTAGAAGTTAATTCAAAATCATTGATTGAAATTAATAATTTAATTGTTAAAAATAAATCCATTTTTCAATTACCTGTAACGACGTTGTTTTCTTTTCAAAGGCCCATTTGATGTAAGACTATTGGGAGACTGAGGGCTAATATTACTAACATTTGACGTACCGATATTTATCTGATCACTATACCCTTAAAAGTAACATATTTAAAAAGTAAATTAAATTTGTATGTAAAATTTTATTAAGTAAAAATTAATAAAAAAATCGAAACATTATTTTTGTTTTTCTATTTTTTTAAAATAATACCATTTGTCTCCTATATCCAATCTTTCCTAATAAAAAATAATTATGTGAAATTTAGATTTAATTTATATTACTATTAATTATATATCTCAAATTTTATATTAAAATGTAAGGTTAATAGTATTTTTTCTAAATAAAATTTATGTTTTGTGATTTTCCCATAATTGTTGATATTTTTAATACTTTTTCAATCTATTTACAAATACACAAATTATATAATAAAACAAATTTTGGAAAGAAAAGTTAATCAATTGTTTTGAAATTAATTTTATAAATTTAGAAAAATATCAATTTATTTAATGAAATAACTATATAAAATGTAATTTATATTAAGAGTAGTTGAATATTTTAATAAAATAATAAAAAATTCATTTATTATATAAAAAGTACTAAATACTAAAAGAAATTGTTTTTAATTTATTAATTTCATTGAGAGATTCAATATATATATATATACATATACCTATATATAACATGGAAAAAAAATGAAAAATAAGCAGTTTTAATTAATTTAAGGCCATTATTAGATTGCTTTAATGAAATATATCGCGACCTTTCTTCTAATACATTTAGTTATAATTTAATTGAGCGAGCCTTAAGCATGCGGCTGGTTCTTTCATTTAGTTCCCATTTTAACTTCTTGCGAATTAGAAATGACAATTTAAACTAACCGAATTTGTGCGTGGTTGAAGTGGTAAATGAAGGTGATGCCGAGAGACAAGCAGGCATCAGTACATCACCGCCGCCACCACCGCTGCCTATGGTGTTGAGGAGTCCGTTGATCGTGTACCCACCTGAGGAAGAAAGTCCACCGCTTGCACGCAAATTTTGTAATTCAGTAATATCCGTGACCGGTTTCAGGTCCATCTTGTAAGAATTTCAATTGACATACAAATGTTCTGGCTGTGTCACGGATTCATGATTTCTCTACAGTGTGCATTCCCCGATGAAGGCGGTGGCTTCCCTCGGGACCCCCCCAAACTCCTTCGGTCAGGGGGAAGCCTTCGAAAAGCAACCTCGCGCACACCATCCCCTATCAAGGGGAACAGTGTACTAGTATCACTCCATTTGACAATTAAACGTAATATATTATTTTATTTTTATACCCATTCTTATATTTCTTTTTTTAATTTTTATTTAAATTATAATATATATATATATACAGGTACATATATAAATATAAATATTGTTTGTTTTTATTATATTTATTTTTCAGTACATTATAATATAGGAATTAAAAAAAAATATACTTATATATATATATATTTTTTTTGTTTATAAATAAATATATTAATTCAAGGTGAAAAGTTCATTTAAATTGAATATGAATTTAGTACGTATTATTAAACGTTTTGAGAGGTTTCTTAGTCAGAAATGTACTTTGTAACGTACAACCCCCTCAAAGAGGGGTTGGAGACGGGCGTTGAGGTTCTCTATCCCATTTTCCACATCTGAATAACAATCTTTTATATGGCTTCCAGGCGGCTTAAATACATTCCTAAATACACACAAACAGTCAAACGAATAGTATATATGCTAGTTCTCGGTTAATCTTAAAATCAATGAATTGTGAAAAAAATTATAACATATTTTAATATTTCAATTGATACTTTTTTCCTTTTATTTGATATCAAGAATTAAAGAAAAAATAATATTTTTATAAGTCTTCCTCCTGAATATACAGTACAATTGCACCACGCGTTAAAAAAGTTATTTATTGTTGAAAGAAAAAAAAATCACCTTTTAATTTTAACAAAAGAGCAATTTCATTTTATTCAGTAAAAATTTAATTTGATTTCTAATGGCTTCCTTTCTCGTCGTTTACCATGCTATGGATATTAGTTGGTTTTCTTTTCATTTTCCAATATCAAATATAATTTAACATATTCTAATAATTGTGAAAGAGATATAATTTAATTTATATTTATTTCAAACATTTATAATTTAAAAACATTCATTTATTTAAAATTTTCTATCTTCTTTTATGATCAAATTCATCTCTTCTAAAAAAATATACATATTGCTTTTAAATTTGTTCGGACAAAACAATATTAGATCATATTTATCTATTCCCTCTAATTTTTACTATCTCGTAAGAGATAGTATTGCGATCACGAAAATTTTCGATGTTGTGATTTTGATGTTTTTATACGTTTTGAAGGTTCCTGAATCATTTTCACTAAGGTTGAGAAAAATGTCTCTGTGTGTGTGTGTGTGTGTGTGTATGTAACCAAGATTACGCAAAAACGATTTGAGCTAGAATGATGAAATTTGGTACATGAGCATTATTCAAAATTCGTAGTTTTCTATCAACTTTTGAGAAATGTAGCTCAATCGGAAGAGGGTCATTACTTACAACGTTTTGATATTTTTTCCTCTAACGTGACTGTAAAAATAAAGATATACGTTTGATAATTTTTCACATGATTAATAATTGTATAAAACTGCTATATATAGAATTTCAGCTTGACTGATTGGCTGAAATTACCAGAATTAATTTTTAACACTGCAAATCTCACGCGCCAACACGTGACTTGGTGCCATCTATAAAAAGCCAAACATGCGCTGGTTTAATATTTATTATTTATAATTTATAATTAATTAAATTTAATTTAAATATAATATATTATGTTATTTAATCCAATACACAAATTGCGAGATAGTCGAGTGGAGACACTCCAGGTAATTTTATATAACTATATCAACTAAAGTTAATTTATAAAATAGAAATATTTGCCAAAAATATTCCTCTTAATATTAAAACTTAATCAGTAAATTTTCTGTAATAATTCTACTAAATCTTATTAATTATTATTCTAAAAAACATAAGATAATATTTTTTCAAATTTTTTCTATTTTATAAACTATTATGTATATTGTATAATATTTTTATTATAATGATACTTGATAGTTTTTTTAGGATTAAAAATCGTAAAATTAATTTAAGTTACTATTCTTTTTAAAACAACAATCAGTTGAAGCGAGCAAATAGTTTAGTAAGATTACGAATATTGGTAAGAGACCGGAGTTTGAAAAAATGTATAGATACGGTATTATATTTTAATAAATGAAAAACTAAAATTAATCAATCAGTAATAATAAAAAATAAGTTTGATGTAAAACATTTTTTTTTCATTTTATTTTCATTGAATTTTTTAAGATTTTCATTTAAACTATTAAGGTTATTGATAATTATAGTAAAAAAAGATTATAGTAAAGATAAATTAATTAGAAATCAAACTGAAATCACGAAATTGAACGTGTCAAGATTCAACATTTCAATTCATTCGTGATCAGATAAAGCGAAAGTCATTGGCATATATAAAAAAATCTGGAGTGTCTCCACCACAGATCATCTTTAAATTTGGCTTTTTTTATATTTGAAAATTAATTAAAATTTTATTCTAATCATAGATTTAAGGTTTTTAACATAATTTTTATTAATAACATCTTATTGAAATAAATAATATCAACATTGTTTTGATTATTTTTATTTTTAAGTCAAAATTTTAAAAAAATTCAGCGAATCAAGCTGAAATTCTATATATAGCAGTTTTATACAATTTTTAATCATGTATTAAACATATATCTTTATTTTTACGATCAGCTAAGAGGGAAAAAAATGAAAACATGTTAGGTAAAGTTCCTCATCCGAATGAGCTACATTTCTCAAAAGTTGAAAACTACGAATTTTGAATAATGCCCGTGTACCAAATTTCATTATTCTAGCTCACCGTTTTTGCGGAATTTTGTCTACATAGAGAGAGAGAGAGAGATAGAGAGAGACAGAGAAAAAAGGACATTTTTCTCAAGCTTAATAAAAACGACTCAGGGGGCTTCAAAAAGTGTTCAAAAAACGTAAAAATTTCGACATTAAAAATTTTGGTGATCGCAATACTCTTGCTAGATAGTAATTAGATATCGCACCTCAATTTTAGTATCAACAATTATTAAAATAATCAAATAATTTATGTAAAAAATACCATATAATACTAAAAAATATTAAATAGGGGATTGCATTTGTAAATAATTTATAGAGATAAAAATTAGTAATAATAAATATATCTAAAGCATTTAATATCACAGCAGTATTATGAATCAAAATATAGTATTAGTTTCGAGAGATTGATAGAATTAAAAACAATTATTAGATCAGAAACTACTAATGAAATAAATAGATTAAATATTTTATTAATCGATAATTGGTGGATGTAGTTGATTTCTTAAAGTAGGAAATAGGTCATGTTTTGACCAGATAGGCTCATTTTAAGATTCTTCCCTTCCTTTAATAAAAAAAAAATTGTAATAATATTCCCAAATATCATTAATCCGATAAAAATAAAATTTATTTTTTTAAATATAAATTTATTTTCATTGGAAGAGATTATTGAAAGAGGATTCCCCTGAAAGAGTTGTAAAAAAAGTCAGATAAGGTCATTCGTTCGTGGGCTGCCGTCGAGAGCAGACGGACTTTATTGGAAGAAAAAAGGACCACCACTCGGTCGTCCACGGACTATCGCTTACAAAAGGACCGGCTACATTATTAACAAAAACTATTGTTTTTCCAGAAGGATTGTTTTTTTTAATTTTTTTAATCTAAGAATTAAAAAAATTTGTTTCACAACAAATATACTGGTTTATCTATAATTTTTGTCAAACGTCTTTTTTTTCTTTTTTTTATAAAAAATATAAAAAAATTACTGTATATAAAATTATAATTTAAAAGATTTACATTTAAATCTTTAGGTTTTAAAAATTTATATTTAAACATTATATATAATAAATCTTATTATAAATTGTTATTCTTAATGATAAATTTAATTTTTTTCTCTTTTTTTGTATTCCAGATCTCCAGGGTCAGTTCACGTCGATTCAAAGTCCACATTTTCCATTACACATTTGAGACCAACCCTTCTTTTTCTTAGATTCCCCCCTACAAATTGTTCAGAATTTATACATATATTTACGTTTAATGATATGAAGTATCCTAAAGAAAATTTAAAATTTTTAATGGCTGTATGAATATTTTTGCGGGCAATTGTGACCTTATAGACTCAAAATTGGCTGAACCATTACTATGAAATTACATCACAAATTCAATAACCGCAGAAATTAATTTTTAAAAATGTATATAATACTCTGTTCAGAGCCTCCACCTGTCACTGTCAGTGAAGGTGTCGATTCATTTCCGACAATGAATATAAAATTAATAGTTCTAGCAATTTCCGCACAAAGAATTTAAATTTTTATTTTAATTTCTAATATTCAAATTTCATTTCAATTTTTTTAATTTATTCTATAAGTTCTCATTTTAATTAATTTAATAAAATACACTGCCGGCCAAAAAAGCGAAACACTTAGATTTCTTTCTAAAAAATAATTAATAAAATATAATGCAATGTATTTGAATAAATTTTGATCTAGGTATATATATATAAAAAGGTTTTTGTCTGTACAGTGCTCAGAATTTAAAATTTTTTGCATATCTTCGCGTTTTATGGTCTCTAGAATCCAAGAGTGACTTTAGAATTTTTCATGTCTCTCTGTCCGGAAATTTTCACGTTATAGACTCAAAACTCTCTAAACCGATTTCGATGAAATTACATCACAATATTCTTACATACCGATTTATTCATAAGCTAGCAATTTTATTAATATCTAATCAATAACCGCAGAAATTAATTTTTTAAAATTTGAAATGTAGACATTCTTTCTATTGTATTCTTTGCGCTGCTCAAAGACAACATGTTCATATCAAATTTTTAAGAATTAATTTCTGCGGTTAATAAAATTTATAGCCTATGAACAGACATGAAGAATTATAAAGTTACTTTTGGATTCTAGAGGTCATGAAATGCGAATTTAAATTCTGAGCAATGTGTAGACAAAAACCTTTATATATATTGATATTGATATTTACAATATCTCAATTGATCATATTAAATTTTTTTAAATTTATTTAACACACTCTCTCTGAAAACATTCACATTACGACTATATTACCTCTATTAATTTTTAAGATTATATGAATAAATAATTTTAATTAAGAGAGAAAATTTGATCACATAATTGGATTTTCACGTAAGATTATTTATTATTATTTTTATAGTAGTTTAGTATTATACTAATTTCTTTAAATTTTATTTTTATTTTTATTGTTTACTTCTTGTTAATAACAATAAAAAATTAATCGAGGCAGGAAAAGAGATAGGGTTTGAAATTAATAGTGATAAGACAAAATATTTAGTAACAGAGACGAACAGTATTAACATACAAAATCTTAATAAACAAAATGTAGAATTTGAATATGTAAAAAAATTTAATGTAATCACGAAGGATAATAATATTCAAAAAGAATTTAAATTGAGGTTCCAATCGGGAATCGCCTGTTATCATGCAATAAAGAGGCTTATCTGATCAAAATTATTATCAAAGGGGATACAAATTAAAATATATAAAACAATTATTTTGCCTGTTGATTTATATGGGTGTGAGGCATGGTCAATGACCCTGGGAGAAGAGAGTAAATTCAGAGTATTTACAGAATAGGATTCTGCGTAGCATTTATGGTCCAAAGAAAGATGAGGTCACCGGGGAATGGCGGAGACTGCATAACGAGGAATTGTATGACCTCTATGCATCTCCAGAAATAGTTAGGGTAATAAAATCATGGAAAATGTGATTGTTGCGGCCAAGAGCTTTCGAGCCCAGAGGTAGATAGATAGATAGATACATATAACATACAAGAACACAAAAAAATGAATGTTTTATGTAATATTCTGATTGAAACAAAATGGATGAAAACCTTTTACATGCAGACTTTCATCCAAATACTACATATGTATCATTCGGGGGTACAGAGGGCAGAGTTTGATATAAATTTAAAACATTTTATTTAAAAATTGCAATAAAATATAATAAAAACAAATAATTTCAAACTTATCTATCGATCTTCAACGAGATGTTAATCTATTCTATTTGTCAAAATAGAAAAAACATTAATAAAATGACTTAATTAAGTTCAATAACATGTGTTTCTTCCTCGTTCACCCACTACTGCTCGAATTCTTCTTGTCATCCCCGCGATTAGCTCACTTATATCGTCCTGAGGAATAGCATACCATCCTTCGACAAATATTACCTTTAGTTCATCCATAGTGTTAAAATTTCACACTTATTTCCACACTCTAATTAAGAAAGGTTAAATACATTGTATATCACAGAGGTTCCCAATCTTTTCCGGTTTGAGGCTCCCTAAATAATCAGAATTTTCCCGCGGCGCCTCAATACAACAGATTTTTTTCTAAATTTTTTGACTTTCTTGAACAATTACAAAAATTTCCTTTTTTAAAAGCGATTACCCATTTAACAGCGAAAAGTTAAAAACTTATTCTTACTATTTTCCTTGGGATAATATAAAATATCTAATTGATGGCCCCCTAATGACGGCAACCCGGCTCCCCGAAGAGCAGCGGCGCACACTTTGGGAATCACTGGTATATCATATTAAAAGTTTATTCAATACATTCAAATTATTTTTTATTAATTATTTTTTTATAAAATTCTAAATGTTTTGCTATTATGTCCGGCAGTGTATTTATTATTATATGTATTTATTAAATTATCTTTAATTTTTTTCAATTATTTATTTGAATATTTCTTCTTTTCTAGAAGCGTATTAATGAAGAGCTAGTGAAGAGTATTAATTTTATCAATTTCTAATAAAAAAACAGAAAGTAATGCTTGTAGTGTTTTAAGAAGTCAAAAATATTTTTAATGGACTAATGTTTCTCTAGTGTTTGACACTCTTTGACTTATACTGCGTTATCATTAAGTTTAGTGTTTGGCAGTCCCAGTTATTCTTAAACTGTTATAGAATTTTTAGGTAATGCCGGTGAAAAATAAATGCCATTATTAATTGACGGGAAAGAAAGTCTGGAAAGAATGCTCGTATATGTGTATTAAGAGGATAATATTTTGTGGGTTTGGAATGGCATGTGATTAATTGACAAGAAGGAATGGTTAACCTGATGATAATATCCTGTGGGTTTCGAACGGCATGATTACTTGACAAGAAAAAAAAAGGTGACGAGAGGATAATTTTCCGTCGGGCTGTAACGTCTTGATTACTTGACGGGAAAAAACGTCGGGAAAAAATGTTAGTCTATGAGTAACGAGAGTATATTATCCCGACGGGATAGAATGGCATGAATTCTTGACAGCATCAGATTTCAATATAGGGAAGTCAATAGATGCTGCAAAATTGTGTGGGATGAACCCATTCAAAGTCTGACAAGAGTGTGGAATTCCTAGAACTACACTCCTTTTAAAATGAAAGGCCGACAATCCCTTAAAAAGAAAGTAATTATCCACCAAAAACACAATGAAGACAATGCTTCAAATTAAGAAACTCCTATTTTCCCACATCTCTCTTATGTCCCTCCTCACGTCCTTGGTCTTCCAAGCGGTCGTTTCCCAATCGGTCTCCCCACAAATATATTTTTCGCCAATCTTTTTATTTCCCTTTCTTGACCCTTGTACTTCTCATCACAATTTTCTCGATTTTATAACAATTTTTATTTTTTAATGATATAGGCACCATTTTGATTGACGACTTTTAGCCTTCTCTCAGGCAGTTTCAAAATCCCATTCTCCCAGAATTTTCCAGAGAAAAACGGCTCAAGGTGGGTTTTGCAGGCATCTAAAGAAATTATTTTTTTTCCATTCAGCGAATTTCGAAGGGCCTAAACAAATGAAAATTTGATGGTGCCAGGTCAGGTGAATAGGGCCGATGAGGTAAAACACCCCACCCAAACTCTAACAATTTATGACGGGTTGTCAAAGGCATGTGAGGTCTAGCGTTATTTGGTGAAAAATGACTCCATAACGATTAGCCAATTCGGGGTGTTTTTGATCAATTGCTGCTTTCAAATGATCAAGTTAAGCACAGCATCTCTCTGAATTAATTGTTTGATTTTCCGGAAAAAGCTCAATACACAATACCTTTAAAATTCCACTATACGCAATGGATAATTTTCTTGGCATGAATATTTTGTTTTGGTGTGGTTTCTTGGGGCTCATCTCGTTTTCCATACGATCTTTTACGCTTTACATTATCGTAAACTATCCACTTTTCATTACTCGTTGATGTGACGGTATTATTGTGTTTGAGCAGTGAATTGCAAATAGAGATTCGATCCATTAGGTTTCACTCAATTCGTGTGGCACCCATATATCGTATCGACCAACGTTTTCTAATCTATGTAAATTATTCACCACGGTTTTTTGAGATACAATGATCATCTCTGCTATCTCTCTAGTTGTAAGATTTTCAACCATGTTTTTAGCTGATCTTCATCACCTATCGATGGTCTGCCTGAGCACTCTAGATCTTCACATGATGTATCACCAGAAAAGAATTTCGCAAACCAATTCTGGTACACGCGTTCACTTACGGCACTTTCCCCGTAAACTGCACATATCTTTCTTTTGGCCTGCGTAGTGTTTTTTCCTTTCCAAAAATATATTAACATCAAACACCCAAATTACGTCTGATTTTGCTCCATATTAACAAGCTTGCAAAATAATTATTCTTATAAATAATCGAACAAAATAAGTTTATGATAAACTATACCCAAAGAACATATATATGCAGTGGCGTACCTAGAACTTTTGCCGCCCGGGGCGATCTCCAGTTTGCCGCCCTTTTTATTATAAGTCAATCAAATGGTGGTATTTATAAATTAATGCACATAAATAAATTATTAAGTTATTTAATCAATATTAATTAATACACAGAGTAAATTTTTTTACACATATTTGTATGCACTCGTAAACATATTAATATAATATTTACTCTTCTAGCTTTCATACTAGAAAAATCGTGTATAATGCTCTCAAAATTTATATTTATATTTTTTCCGCCGGCCATGCTTTTCAAAAGAAAAATCGATGATTTAAAAAAATATTGGTATATCACTTCAAAGTAATCATATAAACTTTTCAAAAGAAATGACATTTATAAACTGATATCAAAAAATTTTAGTTAGGAAAAATTGCTGAACAAAATCGTAAAGATGCGTTTACGAAATCAACGAATTTTAATGAATACAATAAAATAAAATTATTATCCTGTTCAAGGAATTAGAATTCAAAATTTATATACACCGAGGAATAATATTCGAATTCATATAGTTGATCATAATTTATATAAATCAAATAGTAAACTTATAATAATCATAATAATCATTTATTATTCAAGAAAGAAAAAAAATAAATATGAAATGAATAAGTTGCTTTTTACAACTATAACTAAATATAAAAAATGCCGCCCCAAGATAAGTGCCGCCCGGTGCGGACCGCACCCACCGCACCCCCCTAGGTACGCCACTGTATATATGGAAACAGTAACTAAAATTTAGAGGAACTGTTTTAGTGACAAAACTCTATTCGCGAAATACGAAATTACTTTTTACTCAGCCTAATAAAATATATCGAAATATAACGGAATACATAAGTATATCGAATAATTATACCCAGTTTCACTAAAATGATTAATTTAAATAATTAACTAAATGAAATAAAGTCAGCAACATCATTGAATTAATCAATAGTAACGAAATTTTTCAAAAATTTGTAAAATTTTAATAAATTTTACAAATTTATTTATACGATTTTCTGGTGAGTTCAACGTTAATCAAAACCTTGACAATGAGTGAAAGGTATACTTATATAAATAACTATAGTCGAATTCCTTATTCTATTTAAGAATATTTCATGATATATATTATAATTAAAAAATCAACTTTTTCCAGTGGAACTGGAAATTTCCCTTCATTGTTATCAACTTTATTGATATTGAAGATTGATATAAAAAAATGAAAATATAAAAATCTAATGACTGTATAAATATTTTCATTTATAATTTTATTAACTAGAATGAGTATAATTTATCAAATAATTTTTAATTTTTTTAATATATAATTAAGTTCAAAAACCATTGAATGATTTAACTTTATCTTTATAATTATCATATTCTTAAAAATGTTTTTTTTTTTAGATTTGGCGCTTCAAATGTTTAAGCAATTTAATGCCTGACATTTGTCAAGCAGACCAATTGAGACCAATGCTGAATAAATGCTGTAGGAGTGTATTATGAGGAAATATTCGTGTAAAATATTTCGTGATTACTTACCTCATGGATAGATGAAATAGTGTTTTCGAATCTGCAACACTATGCAGTTAATATTATAATTATTCAATGTCAAGAGAGCACTTTCTTCCAAACAAATGAAGTAAAATAATATATTATTAACCTACTTATATTTATATTTATATTTAATATATTAAACCATTACAACTGGAAGAAAATAAATATTACTTATTTTTCACAAGGAAAAATGAACAATATATTATTACATTCTAATTTTAGTTATTTAATCAAATAAATTATATTATATAAAGATATCTAAAATGGATGATCTAAAACACAAATTCCTAGTCTTTATAAATAAACAGGTAACATGTTATTCAAATCATAAATATTTAAATAAATAACACTTTATTAACATATTTGATTCCTTTTAGAATTCACAAAATAAATCCCCTCTAACATCTCCAGTCGTGGAAATTTTAGAAGAGAGGGTCCCAGCAACCAAAGTTGAACATCATTTAGAAAGAAAATGTTATCAGGATGAAATGGAAGGACAAGAACAAATCCTTGAATCCATTGAAGAAATATATTTCTCCCAAGAGGAGTTTGATCCTGGAAAATATGCACTTAAGGTATATTTTTAAATTTATCAATAAATGAAAAATAATTATATTGTTATAAATATGGATATACTACGAATAAAATTTACATATATATTTTAGAAATTGGGTGTAAATCTTGATGCTTTCACTATTAAAAAAGATCATGATCGTCTATTTCAACAGCATAGTATTGTTTCAAACAAAGTTTTTACTCATATATTACAACAACAAAGTTCTTGCAATCAACAATTCGAAAGGTTTGTTGCTTTTCTATGATTTGGTATAATTTCAATATATATATCATTCATCAGGGGATGGTTACAATTATTGAAGAGTATTTTCTAAAAGGATGAAAAATAATTTAAATTTTTTCAAGCAATTTTAAGATTTATTTAAAAAATTCATTCTAAAATGTTTATATAATTATTTAAAATATAATATAAAAATTATTACATTATTTTCTCTTTATATATATATATATACATTTAATTCATTTAAAGAAATAATAAATAAAATTAATAAAACAACTAGATAAATTCAAGGACATTTATCAATATTTATTAATACCATTAATATTCTATTATCTCAAGTATATTCATAAATTACCTTAATTTTATCTCTTAGTGTGTAAATCTAAATATTTACATTTGTTTTTGATTGTAATTTTTTGTATTTTAAATTTCTATTTGTTGAGCTTGGACCTAATATAATATCATAATGTTAAATAAGAAATAATACAACTACTTCAATAGAATAGAAAATTAGAATATTAATAATCTATTTATCTGCGCAATAATAATAATAATAATCTTTATTTTGAAAAAATAATACATTTTATATACAAATATATACATTTACTACAAGATATAATCATGGCCTTTGGCCTTGTGATGAATTGCTCTTTCCCTATACATATATACATTAAAAAAAATCAGAAATTAAAGATCAAAAATTAAATTCTCTTATTAGGGAGTACCTGTATTTCCAGGCCTCCCTATTTGACAAGTCTCTGCCAGTCCCCCCTTCAAGGTACTCTTTGAACTCCTCAAAGTTAAGCACTCCCCTGCCGAGTGCCCTCATCCTAAATTCTTTCAAGATGGAACATCTCGCAATGAAATGGAAAGATTACATAATGAGCATATTTTGACTTGGCTTCCGAAAGTATATTTATTTAAATATAACAATTCTCCTCAAATTTTCATCAGCCAATTCCTATTATTTACACTCATCTCTCCATTTTCATATTCAAATCTTTCTAATTGTTTATAAATTGTGTCTTTCACTATTGTTCACTCTCTCCATTAGATCACTTACTATTATTTTTTTCATTTCATTTACTATATATTTTGAACTGATTTTACCATTAAGGATATCACTAAAATGTTAAGGTTACACTTTTCACACAAACTTTGCCAGTCCTTAAACCATGAAATCTTATTGTTTATAATTTCTTTTATTACTACAAATGGATATCTATTATGTGTCATTTTTAAACATTTTATTATGTAATCCAAGTGTAATTTTAAAGTGTATATATAAGTTGGTGAGAGGTTTGTTTCCAAGTATAATATATAATCGGGGGTATTCCTTGGCAGATTAAAACATTTTTTGACGAAGAATTTAAAAGGTACTTCAACCTCATCATAACTCTTATATCCCCACACCTGGTCACCATAGCATATTATTGAACGTGACACTGAGTTAAAGATTTTCAACTTAGAATTCCAGTTTAAATTATCATTTAATAGGATTCTATTAAAGGAATTAAGAACAAATATGGCCCTCTCCTTTTTCTCCTTAAAGTGCCATCCCATTGCTAACCCCGACGATACTGTAATTCCAAGATATTTGTATTTATTCACTATTTCCACTTTTTTCCTCCAAAATACCAATTTTCTCCCGCTCCAGGACGCCCACCATTTCTAAATACTACTATTTTGGATTTTTCCAAATTTACTACCAAATTCCATATTTTACAATAATGTGCTTATTGTAGCACTATCTTTTCCGGGGCTAAAATTACAATGTCATCCGCATAGGCCAGCATCTTAATTCTAATTTCACCAATGGTCACCCCCCTCCATAAAATCCTCTATATCATTCACAAACAATGAGAATAGCGTCGGACTTAGCAGACATCCCTGTTTCACTCCCATAGTTGTTTCAAATACTTGAGTTAGCTCTTCTCCACTTCTTTATTTTGCATTTATTTTTATATTCATTTCTAATTTTAATATAATTCGATTTAAATATTTTAAAATTTTCTTTCTAAGAAGATTCAATGCTATATATAATTTTTTTTCCTTAATTTATAACATTCGTAATCATATCAGCTATTTTCGAATTTTAATATATTTTTATTATTATCAAGACATATTATTTTTAATAGCTATTTCATATAATAAATTTGTTAAGTGATCTGTCTCCATTGACGAATCACCCATCATTGGACTCGATATCAATGCCCTATCTACCTCCTTATTAAAATTATCCCTTCTCCCATCAATCCATTTCAATTTAGGAAGCAGCTTTATCTGCGCAATATAATAATAATATATAATTTTTATTATTTTAAATTAATGATTTTGATACAAAATAAAATACTCATTAATTAATTAATTTTTTTTTTTAAATAGAATATTGGAAATTCAGAATCAACTTCAATCCACTTTAAGAAAATGTCGCGAAGGTCGCTCTCAATTACATTTGGCTACTAAACAATTGACTACCAGTTCTCTCGGCATTTTAGCTAATTATTCTAAGCGTCAAATACTTCTTGGACTATTAAATTCATTGAATTCTATTCGTACATTGGTAGGTAAATTCAACTTGATTTAAATTTATTATAATTAATAAAAATTAATTATTAAACTGCTTATATAATATGGAATAATATAATGGAACATCTAAATAAGTATTAATTACTTATAATAAAAGGGAACAATATAATTTCTCGAAACTATAACTTTATATTATAAATTGTATTAATTACAAATTAAAGTAAATTTTTCTTTTATTTCTTAACTTTTCATTATTTTCAAATGTTAATTCCCCAAAAGAAATGTTTTCAGAATATTACACTGAATTATATAATATACATTAAATTAATTAGATAAAGCATTCTAAACATAACATAATCAAAATAATAATGAGAAACAAATTTAAAATACATAGAATAATGTTTCTCTTAATATCCAATAATTCTGAGCTCACAAACTTCACTAAGTTTTAAGACAATATCAACATTCCTGTTTTTACCATTAAAAAAATATTTGTGAAATCAATTTTCCAATTAAATATTTTTTTAATTTAGATCCGAACTGAAGAAAGACTACAAGAACTTTTATTGGAAGGCGAGTTAGAAGGAGCAATTACTTTATTACTTGAATGCCAGAGAGCTACATCTACATATCGACATTTCTCTTGTGTCACAGCACTTGCAACTAAACTTCAAGATACATTAGTACTTGCTGAAGAACAATTGGATCATGCACTAGCAAAAGTAATTTAAAAATAATTTTCCCTATACTTGGTAATTAAAGACAAAAATATGACAATATTATTATAAAAATTATAGATATCTTAAAATCGATAAATTTGTAGTTAACTATTATTTTTAATTCTGGATGTCAAAAAGAAATTAAATAAATTTGTTAAAACAGAATCATTTAAGCTTCTTTGGTCACACCAATAGTTAAGTTAAAATATTATTATTCAGTAAATTTTCTTTTTCCATAAAATATTAAAATACTTAGCCATTAAATAATTATTAGAGTTAAGCGAGAAACATGTATGTTTTTTTTTTGTATAGTTAAAATATCTGTTTATTTTCATTTTTTTCAGTTTTGCACCTATCGTGTATTTGACAGTATTCATTATGGTAAAATTCAAGGTGCATATGCTCTTTTGGGGAAAACAAGAGCTGCTATGGATCAACTTTTGATGCATTTCTCTTCGGCAGTCTTGAATGGTTCGTTAGCTACTGTTTTAGGATACGTTGAACTTTGTGCTCCTTCTCAATCATCTCCAGATTCTCTTCAACAACAACCCTATAATAAAATGCAATATAAAATTCTATGTAAAGTACGTACACACTCATTATTATTTTTCAAATATATTTAAAAAATAATTTTTATTGTAATTTTTATTTTCATATTATATTATAAGAAACACTTGCAAAATTAAAAGATATTTTTTATTTTTTATAATTAATACGTATAAGGAATATTATTGAAATCTACTCACAATATCTTAAGTTTTAAAATTGTTCGATAATAGTATAATTAAAATAAAATATTCTCTATTTAAGAAATTATAATCTATGTGATTATTCTATTTTATTTTTTTCAGTATGTCACAAAAGATAGTTTTATTCCTTGTCTACTTGACTTATGTAAATCATTATGGTTTATTATGAAAAATTATTACCATGTTATGCGTTGGCATCAAAGAAATAAAATAATAAAAAGTAAGGAAGTATTTTCTCTCGCAAACCAAAGACTTATTAATTATTTTATTCTACTAATTTAGCCTCAAATGAAGAGGCATCGGTAGATTTAGAATCATCGATCAATCAACCTTATGTCGAACAAAAACTTGAATATGGCCTGGCAAGAATATGGCAAGATGTGCAATCAAGAATCAGTTCTTACCTACTGGGTTCTGATTTAAGTGGCTATAAATTGGATGAATTTTTACAAGTACTTGGTATTGTCCATAGGTAATATTTTATTTTACACAATTGCTAATTAAACATTTTATTTTATTTTTATTTTTAATTTAATAGATTAATGGAAGTGGGAGAAGAATTTTGTGGATCTTTGTCAGAAGATCTCCAAGATTCTATAAAACAACAAAGTATTCATTATTTCGCTTCATATCATCGCGAAAGACTCGAAGAGATGAGAATATTTTTAGAAAATGAAGGATGGGAATTGTGTCCTGTGAAACCGACTTTTTCAATACTTCAATTACAGGTAAACTTAACTATTTAATTTTTATTTTATAATAATTTTAATTTATGTAATTAAGAGATTCTTCATCTGATTTCTAAGACTTATTTTAATATTATTATACTGTATTTATATATTTTCATAAAATTATAAAATTATTTTTTCATAATTTTAATATTTAGGAATTTCGACCATTACGCAAAGTCATTAGATCTATGAAGGTACGATCGATTCCAAATGCCCTTCAAGTGAATGGTAGCTCAACAGATCCTTCGAGTCCTGATTGTGGAGGATCAACGGCAAGTTCAGTCACAAGTGGAGGCTTTTTCAATTCTTATGCCAATTCTTCATTGTCAGAAGATATATTAACACCATTTGATTCAGCACTTGAAGACACTACAACTGAAGAAGATATCTTAGCTAATATGGAGGTATTAATCGTTTTTTTATTATATTAAAAATTAATTTTGTTTATTTTTTTAGGTTTTTTTATTAAGGTTTATTTGAATAATGATTTTTTAATATTATTATCTAGGAGCATACTTCTGCATATCTTAGTGATGAAAGTGATGAAGATATTCCAGAAGAACTCAAACGAGATTTTGTCGATGAGAATAATGCTGGAACTTCTCAAACCATGTAAACAAAATTAAAATAAATCATAAAAAGTTATAAAGAATTGAATGTGATTTAACAAATTTGTTATTTATTATGCTTTAATTAGATCAATGAAATTCATATTTTATATTATTTTTATTTAACATGTGCAAAATATAAACGTATTCTTGAAAATTGAAAAAAATAGTATTTAATTTTTTATTTATATATATTATTATTTTATTCTTTCACATTTCGGTAGTTTATTTAATTATTAAAATTAATTGTTTTTTTATTTATTTTTATTAATAATAATTAATTTTTTTAGACAAACAGCAGCAAATTCTAAAACTCGTCCTCCATGTCCTGTTGTATCAAATACCAGCTTAGCTTTACTCCGTCTATGTGGTCGTTATGTAGAAATGGGATCTTTATTAACACCTATATGTTCACAAGTCCTCTCTGCCATTGGTCAACTTTTAGACTTAAATCTTGCAACCGTCCATTCATTTTTTGCTACTGATTATGTATATATCTTTGATACTATATATTATTTACTATTCTAACATTTACATTTTATAATCTATAATTGAATATATTTTCAGACCCTTCCTTATCACACATTTTATAGTGTTAAATTACAAGCGACCCTTGAAAGGATTCAAAATACTCTTTTTGAAAGACAAAATTCCACCAATGATCATTTACCACAATCTAGAAAGGTATTTTTCATTTTTTAATTATCAACATAATAATAATTTAAAAAATTAATAAATAATTAATAATAATATTTGTTAATATGAATAAAAATAAATATAAACTTTATGGAAATATCGATTTATTTTTTAAAAAATAATATTTTTTATTATACATACTCATATGTGATATATATAAACATTTATATGAATATAAAAAATACCTCCCTTACTATCGTCGGTCGGTAAAATGATCATTTTGTTTTTTCTGAATTTAATATTCATTAATACACAAAAATAGTTAGATCTTTTATTTTAAATAAAATATAATTTCATATTTAATTAAACAATACTGTTTTGTTATTTATTTTCAGTTAATAATGCCACAGGTTTCACCATGTGTGAATTTAAACTCTACGGAATCTTTATATGGACTTTCTGAAAGATTAGTAGCTGTAGAATCAGCAGTGTTTGTTGCATCTGAATTTCGTAATCTTAAACCTTGTCTTGAATATTTAACTGGTAAAGGAAACAACTCAACTACTCTCTTAGATCAACTTTATTCTCAGACAATCGATATGGCAGATGAATTGCGTAAACCTGTCTATATGGCAGCAGTTGCTCGATCTTTCGATTCTCGAGGAATTATTACAGCCATGTCAAAAGTCAATTGGGAAGTGAAAGATGTTATGAGCCAGCATAGTACTTATGTGGACCAATTAGTATTCGTAAGTATATATTTCTAATGATAATAATAATAAAACAAAAAAAAAAATTTTTTTATAATATACATATATTATAATCAATTAGTGAATCTATTTTTATGTTGTTGGTATGTTAAAATAAAATTAGGATAAGATATTTATTAATTTTTTTTAGGAAATTCAAAATTTCATTAAGAGATTAGAGAAGGTAGCCGTTAAAGTTCCTGTATCTAAAGACGTTAAAATGGTACTCTGGCAAAATATTTTTCATCTTACATCTCATATATTTGTTGAAGGGTATGTTTTAATTTTTTAAATTCTCAAATATCTTTGATCTTTCATTTATGAATCATTGTTTTCCAAAAGGTTTTCGATTGCCAAAAAATGTTCCAATGGCGGACGAGCACTTATGCAATTAGATTTTACTCAATTTCTCTCTCAGATTCAACATTTATCTGGTATTCGGCCCATTCCTGGACGAGAATATGTAGAACAATATGTAAAAGCGTATTATCTTCCTGAGGGTCATTTAGAAAATTGGATTAAAGAACATTCGGTAAGTAAAATTACAAAATTTCAGAAATTATAACAAAATACATTTAAAATAAATTTTCATTTATATTGATCGGGATTTATTATACATGAATGCTTTTAAAAAGAAAAAAATGAAAGTTCGATTTCAGTGTTTCTAAAATGATAGCAAAATACTTGCTAAAATTTTGAATTAAACTGAACCAAACTAAATTTCTAACTATCAATCAATCAACTTTAATTCCTTGATTTGTGTATATTTGAATAATTTGAATACGTATTCTTATATAAATATTAATAAATTACTAAAATATTTCATTTTTATGTTTCAGGAATATTCTAAAAAACAATTAATCGCTCTTGTAAGTTGTGCTTGTCAGAATAATAAAAAGACAAAACAAAGACTTATTACTATGATAGAAGAACTTGAAAGAGGGTTAAGATAATTAATTTGTATATATATAAATATAATATAATGAACATATAAAAATTATTTTTAAATCCTAATCGGAAAAGTTTGCTTATAATAAAATAAATTAAAACCCAAAAATATTCATGAAAATATGAATGTATATATATAAGCTTCATTTATAGGTTTATTTTATATAAGTGATGAAACATGAAATAAAATTTATAGAAAAGGACATTATGTTTTATCCTAATTATTTACCTTTATCACTTATATTTATATTTATATGATTTATCTATTTGTATTCTATACTGCTGGCCAAAATAAATAACATTCAGATTTCTTTAAAAATAATTAATAAAATATAATTTTAATGCTATGAAATTGAATAAACTTTTAAAATGAAATATTTTTAACACATCTTAAAAAGTTACATAAATTTAAAATATTTTATTTAAAAATTACAATTAAAATAAAATAAATAATAATTTCATATTTATGGATTTTTTATGAAATCTGATATCTTTATTAATCTCGAGCTCTCCGGTGACTTACTGTTAAAATTGGGCACGTGGCAGGTCTTCTTGAGATTAGGTCATCTAGTCTGACGCTCACATTTACATCCTCTGAACATTTTCAATGCGATTCTATGCTTCTACCGCTGTACAGAATCTGCGCCTAAGAACCAGTATTTGGATATAACTTCGATCATTCTCTCTGGTAACCTGGACGCCTCTGGTACGTATTGAGTCCTCGAAAATGTTTAACCACCCGACAAACTGTCGTACTAAGAACATTGGCTACGTATCAGTAACAGCACCTTCCCCGATTAACGCAATAGCTTTCAAAGAATCTGTTTTGTTTAGCGGCATAATTTTGATGTGTTTAGTCAAAAAGGCATCCATATAAATGAATTTCAAATATTATCAAAAGGAAAATAGGAATTAAAAGGTAAAGATATCAGATTTCTTCAAAATCTATAAATATTAAATTATTCGTTTTTATTTTATTTTAATTGTAATTTTTAAATAAAATATTTTAAATTTATGTAACTTTTTAAGATGTGTTAGAAATATATATCATATTAAAAGTTTATTCAATTTCATAGCATTATTGAATTATATTTTATTAATTATTTTTAAAGAAATCTGAGTATTACATTTTTTTTGGCCGGCGTGTATTAAAATAAATGATTTTCAGATTACTAAATAATATATTTATATATTAAAAAATTATATTATAAATAAAAATGAAATATATTAGAAAATTAAAAATAATAAAAGAACTAATCCATCATTTATAAAAGAGAGACGTCTAGAACATCTTACTGATTAATATTGAACAAACGTTTTTTAAAAGGATTATCTTAATTCTCAAAAAAAAGAAAGAAAGTCTATTATATAATATAGAATAAATTATTTTATTTAAAATAGACGCAAAAAATTATATAAAAATAAAATGCAAATTTATGAATAGTATACAATTAGCAAAATGAAAAGGACAAAAACACTTACAATAATGATATATGAAAGACTAAAATTTTTTTTGAAAAATACATATTTTCTTTTATAAATTAATAATATATTATCGTCCAATCAGTACATATAGAGGAATAATTTAAACATTTTCATCTCAATTTATATATTAAATAAGATCAAATATTAACTCACAAAAATAGTTTTTAAAACTTAAAATATTACAAATAATAACGTCATTTAAAAAGAATTCAACTAATATTAAATATTTTGTTGAAAATATTAAAATAAATAGCCAAAACCTTTTCTTAAAAAAAGAAAACAAATTTAAATTCTAAAATAATAAACTTGAAGCTATGTACTAGTCATTATTGAATTTATCTGCATATATTATAAAATATTTTATATTTAAGATATTTTATAATATATGCATATAATCAATTTTGAAATTGCCTTCTTAATTAATTATCAAATTGCAATTCAATTATATTGCTCTGGGAGTACGTAAGAAATATCATCCCATGGATGACGATATAAGCCTTGTTTTAGTCGTTTTTGATCCATATAATGACCTGAAATCGTATCATATAAATATCAAAATATCTTTTAAATTTAATTCAGTTAAAAAATTGTTTAACTTATAATTTTAAATGAAATAATTAAAAAAAAATTTAATCAATATTGAAATAATTTGCTTACCAATAAATCCAATACTTCTTCCTAAAACGAAAAGACTATTGATTGATCCCATTTCAATATATTCTTGAGCCTCTTCCCTAGAATAATAAAACAGATTAATATATATATAGAATATATATGTATACGATTCTATATATATAAAAAGTAAATAAAAATTTACCTTGTGAAACAACCAGAATGTCTTAAAAGGTCTACAAAAGAGACAGCAATAATTCCATCAACATTAAGAATTAAATTGGGTTTTTTACTGGTGGTGATTTTCTCCACTTCCAGGGCATATTCAAGAAGAGGTTTCGATGGGAATTGTTCAATGACAAATTCTTTAATAATTTTCACTCGCATATCAGGATTATTTATCTATTAAATCATAAAAATGAATGAACCTCTATTTGTAAATAATATTAAAAATTAGATTAATTACTGATTTAACTCGATGTCCAATTCCCATAATGAGTTGTCCTTTTTTACGCATCGTATTAACAAAATCCATGGGAGATAATCCGGTGTCATAAGCTTCACTAAATTGCTTTGCTGCTCCGTCCAAAGCACCTCCAAAACGGTCACCCTAAAAGAATACATTACTTTAATAAATAGAGAATGGAAAATGTTTATCGATTAATACAAAGAACATAAGGACAACCGAGGCAAAACACTTGAATGTCGTTTCACCCCCCCCCCCCCCCGCCCTCATGATAAATATAAGAATCATTTGTTTATGTATTTTTATTTATATTATTTATTATTAAATTTGATTAAAATAAAGTTTATAAGCAATTATATCAAATTTAAGCCAGCAAATATAATTCAGTTATTAATTTAAAGAGATTTATACATTTTCTTAACTAATTTTTTAAAGTATTAAAAATTGTAATTAATGAAAATATAAAATATTGAAATTAATTCTTTATGATTATTTTATTATTTTCATAAAGAATTGTATTCTTACAATTGTGAGCAGCCCTGAGACCAAAGAACTGACAAGGTCCTTGCCTGCTCTCGCGCATACAATCGTATTATGGGCACCCGAAACTGCTGGTCCATGATCTGCAGTCACCATCAAGCACATTTCAAAAAATTTGCAAACAAATTGTGGTAAACAACGTTGAAACCAAAGTAAAGAAACCACACCACCGATTCCGAGATTTTGACGTAATACCTAAAAAATAATAAATAATAATAATTTAATTGTTATAAATATAAATTTTAAGAATACATGAAATAATCCAATAATATTTATATATATACGTACATTACTGATTGGCATTCCAGCATAATTCAATTCTTGTCCTCGTTCATCACAAATACTTGTCATAAAAGAAGCTGGTTTTCGAATAAGTCCTAATTCCTGAAATATATGAAAAAAATAATTATTAAATGAATTTATTAGATATATTTAAAAAAAAAATATTTGTTCATCGAATTTCAAAATACCTATTTTAAAATTTATTTCAATTCGATACGTACCCTTGCCCAAGAATAGTCCATTGGTACCGTTGGGGGAGGAACTTCTTCAGCTGGGACAATAAGGCCCGAAACAACCATACTTTGATAAACTTCTTCAATAAGCTCTCCTAATTGGTCAAAAGATTTGGGAACATGAGCACCTGCTGCAGATAATGCTTCATTTTTCGCCCGAGCTGTTTCTAAATCTGAATTGGCACAAGAACCAGCATGTCCGAATTGCACTTCACTATTAAACATTCCTAGAAAATAGAAGAAGGGAAAGCGTTTTAAATATCTTATACGGAATGTATATTGAAAATTTCAAATTCATTGTTTACTCACCCGCACAGGTACCAATGCACCAAGCGATGATTGGTTTGGTGATAATTCCTTCACGAATTGCACGGCAAACTTCATATTCTTCAGTACCACCCACTTCACCAAGGAGTACCAGCATTTTTACATTTGGATCTGCTTGGTAGCGTAGTAAATGGTCAGTAAAAGTAGTTCCAGGGTATCTATCTCCACCGATGGCTACACCTTCATAGACACCATCTGTTGCCTTTGAGATAATGTTATTGAGCTCATTTGACATGCCGCCAGATCGAGAGACATAGGCCACACTAAAAGAAATTAATTCAATTATTACTTGTCTTTCAACGAAAATAAAATAAAATATTAATTGAACAACCTTCCGGGGCGATAAAGTTTTGAATGTAAAATATTGTCCATCATTCCACCAGTGTTTCCAATTTTCAAACATCCAGGTTTAAGACCTCCAACAGTGGCTGGTCCAATTATTTGTACGCCTCTTTCGTTGGCCATTTTTATCAGCATCCGTGTGAGGTTCTCAGGAATTCCTTCGGCTATTATAGCAATTGTGCGAATCTAAAATAAATCATAGAATTATGATTGATAAAAAAAATTAATTGAAGTATAAAATATCATGATCAGAAACTTACTTGTGGGAATTTCATTGTATCAACAGTACTTTCATATGCAGATCTAAGCGACGCGAAATTTATAAGAACATCAGCTGATGGATTTTTAATCATAGCATCTTCCATTTTTTTATAAACTGGAATGAGGATTTCTTTATGACCCCAATAGAATTTCTGTTTATGATCTCCAGTGAAAGGATAAATCATGGCAACCACACTTGGGCTAGATCTTCGGCAAACAAAATCGAAATCTAACATGCCCTAAGAAGAATAGAAAAAAATAAATAAAAAAAATAATCGTTAACTAAACAATAGGATTATACAAAATTTTAATATAAATAAATTTTGGTTGATTTTAATGATGTCTATATTGATGTCTTTGTCAATTAGATATATTACCTGGACTGCTCGATTTTGCATTCCCCAAATGATACATTTGGTATTATTAGAAAAGAGAGGTTTGACTTGACCAGATTCAGAAATAGATTGTCCGTTTAAGTTCTTCACTTTAGAAGCAGCCTCGCGAAGAAGGGTTTGATTAAGAAGTTCTGAACTCTTTCTAGATTGTTGGGGGCTTTCCTATAAAAAAATAATTAATTTAAATAACTATTATAATGTATTTATCTTAAAATAAAATTTAATTATAATTTTCTTTCTGTATTACTTTATTTTGACCGCCGGGTAATAAAAAGTTTGCTGTTGAAAATTCCATTTGAGTGGCTTCTGGAATGGGTCGTTTTCCAAGAGCCATGCCTACAATCGCTGTCATATGTGTTTCAGGACCAAAAACGTATAATGGGATGTGGAGTTGATGTCCAAGGTCTCTCATGATCCTGAAATGTCAACATCCTTTTAGCATTTTTAAATAAGGATAGAATATAGGCAGACATTTTTACTCATAGAAATTATAGGAGTTTAAAACCTGAACCATTACAAATTAATTTCATACCAAACTTCTTATCATTCAATGCAAATAATAATAATAATATTAGTAAAAAATAAAGATTACCTTAAACCTTCTTGGTAATTGGGACCAGCTCTTCGAACATAAATAGAAATATTATTTTCAATCAATTGATGTTGATATTCTTTAAGGGCAGTAACAATTCCTTTGAAAGTTGCAGCTACATTAGTAAAATTCGCAATTCCTCCACCAATAATAAGAATTTTTCCTTGGGGATGTTTTTCTTTTGTCATTAGGCCTAATATCACTCTAGCATATTCATAGGTTTGGTTTTCTGTCGGAGCTCCACTGTATTCTCCATAGTTTGCAAGTTCAGATGCACCTCCATAATCACAAATTGTATCTGAATAAATAACAGAAGCTCCGCCTCCTGCTACCATAGTCCATATTCTTCCTTTAGGATTCAAAATTGTAAACTGAAATGAATTTTAATGATTACAACTTATGTACCGCATAAAGTGTTTGTAATTGAATAAATAAATTGAATGATAAAATAAATGATATGCTTTTTTTTACCTTAAGTGAAGCTCCACTTTTTGAATCCAGATCAGCGATATAGGCTTCTTCTGGGTAGGCATCTCTTCCAAAAGGCGGGGGATATTCAATTTCACCCCATTGTTTACGGCAAAGGAAATCAGCTGTGGCGTCAATTTTTGCAGCAAGATCCAAAATGTATATTTTTTCTTTGGTTATCACAAGAGGGTTAATTTCTAGATAAGTGAAATAGAGTTCAACATAAACTCTATATAAGTCAACTATAAATTCGCTAACCATTCTGTAAAAAAAAAAAAAACAATTTTACTTAGTATATAATTTGAAAAATTAGATAATATTTTTATATTTTATATAAAATATGCTAATAATAATAGTAAATAAATAAATGGATATTAATAAATAGAATCTTACTCTTTTTTGTCTGCGGCTACATTTTTTAATAAAGTTTCTTTCACTGCTAAAGTGCTAAGTGTCTGGTTTACTGGTACTTCTAACCGGAGGGCTTTAGAATCAACATCCCCAATATCTACCCCTCCTTCATGATGGAATAGAATTGTATCTCCAGTACGATGTGATAGAATGCATACATAGGATTCTTCATTCTAAAAGATTTAAAAAAAAAATTTGATTTTTTTAAAATTCCTTTTATCTTATTAGATATAGTTATAATTCATTATAAAGTTATATATAAATAATGTTAAAATATAAATACTCATATTTTTAAATTTAAACTATGTTTTTGTATAAAAAAAAACTCATTAGAAGTAAATTATATTAATGCTATTTATGTAAAAAAAAATTAAAATATATTTTTAAATGATTTGATCTCAAGTTTTTTTTTCCTTATAAGTGAAGAAATTCTAAAATTAGAAAGAGGACGGTTCTTAAAACTTTTGTTCTTTTTGTTTAAAAGATTTATTATTACATTTTCTATAAAATTTAGAAATAAAATATATTTATAATATATTAATATTTTCATTAAGGAGGATAAGACTTGAAATAATGATTATTAGAATTCAAATCTCAGCAACAGGTGGTCTGTTCAATGAATCATTTGTTTGACAAGATATAAGAAATGAAGTCTATTATATATACTTGAGATATTTTGATTGAGAATTAAACATATCAATACAAATTGAATAAACAATCTCAATGATATTATTGCAAATTAAAAAGAATTTTTTAAATTCTTATAAAAAAAAATCATAAAAATACACAACCTTGAATATTTTACAAATTAAACATAAAATATATTTTGTCAATAAAATATTCAAATTTATTGTTTTATTTGTTTTATGTATGGAGTAAATTATAAAATTAATTTATTAATGTTGTAAAAATGAAAATTGTTCAATTAATACTTTTAATTTATATAAGAAATTATTTGAATATTTTATTACTTTTATTTATGAAATAAATATTATTTATAACTTTTTACTTTTATTGATAAAATTTTAAAAAAGAGAGAGAGAGATAAAACATTTTATTTATTTAATCAGAGTAATTAGTGTGTATTTATTTAAATAATTTTTGTAGGTCATGATAAATACATAATAATAAATTAATTTTATTATTACTAACATTATATAAGAAATCTACATAAATTTGACCAAATCGAAATGAAACTATCTATTTTTAACTATTTTCCAATTGGGTAATTCACTTCTTTAATAATAATATCATAACATTATTACTCAATTATCAAACTTATCAATAAAAAAAAAATAGAATTGATGCGATTTTAAAATAATATTTACGTCTTTATGTGGAATAAAGGGTTCGATGATAAAATCGCGTAACTTTCCAGTCGCTTTACCAATTGTTTGGTCTTTTCCAATTCGTTCTTCAATCCATTTACGAACTTCAGGAAGTGATGTATTAACTTTAATCAAACCAAGTTTTCCTCGACGTTTAATCAATTGATCAGGTTTAACTACTAACTGAAATATAAATATTTATATTTATGTATTTATTATTCAATAATTTGGAAATTATTATTTAATGAGTATTAAAATATATAAATAATGATGTTTATATACATGCATATATTTGACGAAATTTTTTTTTCCAAGATTATATAATTTTTTATTGTTATTTAAATATTTAAATTTCTTATTACTTTTTGATTGAGAAGCCAGCCATGAGTTTGTTCAAGTTGACCAAGATTAGTTTTTTCATTGACGCTGGCAAAGAGCGCTTGAGCTGCCCAGGAAGTCTTTAAATGTTGGTTAAGGAGCCCTTTTCCAGTGGCTTCTCTAATGGCTTTAGCTGACATTCTTTTTATTTATATCTAAATATTTCTGAAAAATTAAAAAAAAAGAAACTTTATTTAAATTGCTAATCATTATGACAAATGATTTTTCAAAAATATTCATTTATTTAAATGAATTGAAATTATTATGAATTATTGAAGAAAATAATTATTATTATTTTTTTTTTTTTGCAAAATTTCAAAAATATCTCTTTCAATTAATTAATTTTATTATATTATGAAAAATTAGTTTTAAAGTACAATAAATTCATTTTGTTCCGTTTGTGTTTAAATTACAATTTAAATTTTATCCATCGAATAAATATAGTATATTATTATTATTTTATAAGAATTTTTCAATACAGTAATTTATTATATAATTTTTTTTAATTAAATATATGTATTAAAAGAAAAATTTATGAGTAACTTGAAATAGAACTATAAAATAAATATTATTTTTTTTAAATTACAAATTTAAATTACAATTTTTTCATCATTTTTATAATATCATTTATAGAATTTTTTTAATGATATATATATATATATTTTTTTGATTTAATAAAATTTTGAATTTTGAAAAATTATGTATTTTTATATAACTTGGTCATTCATAGTGAAAATAATGAAATATTGAAAACAATTAAATTATTCTTGAAGAATTGTTGAATAAACAAAAGAATTTGCTTAAAAATGCAATAATTTAAATAGAATAAGTTGACCTGTGGCCAGGTCCGAACCGACCGACGGTTTGAAGTAAATTAATTAGCAGCTACAGAAACAATTTCAAATAATTTTAATATATCTATTAATGTAATAAAAAACAGATATGGATACATAAATAATAAATATAAACATTTTTAATTTTATTTTATTTATATGCAAGACCAGGCTGTGACGTTATGAATGGCTGGATGACGTCATATAATTTTAAATCAAGAAAAAACTAATAAATATGATTTTCCCGAGGATAAAACCAATACAAAGTGCATGAGATTCGTGGTGATATATAAAAAAATCTCATGTGAAATTTGGTGTGAAAATAACCCTTCCCTTCCTATCGTCGATTGCTAATACTACCACTTCCGGTTTCCGGATATGCACCAAAAGTTGATCAATTCATCCCACTGAAGCATTAAGTAAATATACCAAATTTCATCCAAATCGGTTGAGCCGTTCAGGCTGTACACATCTATACGGACAGACGGACGGACGGACGGACGGACGGACAGACATGCTAAAAATACTTTTTTCTGTTAAGAAAATGCATGATTCGTGGAGATATGTAAAAATCTCCACATGTAAAATTTGATGTGAAAACAATACCTCCCTTACTATCGTCGGTCGGTAATAAAAATTGTTAATAAATAGTGTTTATTTTGTAAATTGTTTGATAAAAAAAAGTGAGAAAATTTAAATTTCTCATTAATCATATGTAGAATATAGTTTTTTTTTATTTATTAACAAAAACAAATGACTGTTTTTTCACCATGAATAATTCACTTTTTTTTATTTATATAATCAATAAATAATTAAAATATTAACATTTTTCAATTCGTAATGAAAAATGTTAATTAAATTATTGCCAACAATATCATTGTTAGGATTTATTGTCGATCTTTAATTGATTATCTAATAAGATAGTTCACCGAGCCGTTCGGTATTTTAAAAAATTATTCCTTATGAACTATGAATATTTAAGATAAATAAACGACAAAATATATTAAACAATTTCAAATAATTTAAAAGAACATAAAATAAATAGTCATAAAACACAGCCTTTAAACGTACGCATTAATGCACAGAAAGACAGAAAATGGCTGTGGATATAACATAATATATATTTTGTAATTTGATTACAAAATATTATTAAAATAAATATTTTTAATTTTATTTTATTTATAATATTTTGAATTTAAGGAAGCGCTGTCCGGTGCCATTTTTTTATTATTATTAAAATTCCTACTTTAAATTAAGAAAAAACTAACAAAGATGATTTTTCCCGAGGCCTAAACCTATACAGATTGATTTTTCTTTATAAATATTATCTATGGTGTGAATTTCAAAAAAATATGAGCGGTTTAATATTTCAAAAATACAAATAATATAAATATATATATTTTTTGCTAGTATTATAAGAAAAGATATATATATATATTTAAAGATAATTTAAAATAAAAAAAAATAATGATGTAAATGTCTCTAAACAATATTAAGTTCTTAATTTAATAAAAATTATTATTTCATCATTTATTTATTATATATTTTTTGGTTATAATATTTAAATTTAATATAAAATGACAGATTTGTGTTCACTAATAATATCAACCTCACAAATTTCGATTTTACGATAATTTCTTTTTAAAATTATTATTTATTATTACTATTATGCCTGGACAAATTTTGAATTTTTGAAAATGTAAATATTACTTTATCTGTAAGTTGAATGTGCATCCCTGAAGGGCCCACCTGATAGATATGCAACATATTTGCTTATATGTCCATTTGGCTGACTAATATACAAGGCATTGACCTCTACGGACATTCAATGAGGATACTTGAAAAAATAGATAGTTAATCTAATTTTGATTATTCATTCAATTATTATATTAATAAAATATCTGTATATTACAGATAAAAATTGTCTTGTATTTACAATTAAATACAATAATTTATAATTTTTATTTTATTTCAAAAATGTAAAAAAATATGGAGATAATATATGACCTTAAGTATAATGATATTTATTTTGATAACAAAATTACTAAATTAAGCTTTTAATTTTTATTCGAGTTTAAAAAACAGGTAAATATGAATTAAGGTTAATATGTAAATATAAGGTAAAAAAAATCGGTCTTATTAAATTTGAAAATTGCCTTGAAATATTAAGTGATATTTAAGAAAATAAATAAGGGATGATGGGTGAGAATGAAGTTTAACCAATTGGATTTGTCATATCAACAATTTTCTTCTTATGACTTTTATTTATATAATAAAATTTAAATATAATTGAAAAAATTATCTCAACTTAACATTTTATTTTATGTAATGAGAATAATATATTATAATTAAGTTGAAAATAAGCATTGTGCGATTGTTCGTATTTTTAACTCTATGTTAACTTTAAAAATATACCAATGAATGTCTGAATACATATCTCGAAATTTAAAAGTTTAATTAAATGAAATATTTAAATACAATTAAAATAAATAAATAAATATTTTAAATAATAATAATTAATTAGAGATAAAATGTAATAATTAAATTATAAAAAAGAAAAAAGTCTATGATAAAAAATTTTGCATAAATAATAAATGCTATATGACGAATTATAAAGTATAATAATTATTTTAATCTTGTCTATATATAAAAATATTATTAAAAAAAATAAATTGGCGATAAATAGTTAAGCATTTTATTTGATTATTTTAATCATCTTGTTAAATCTCTAGAAAATAAAATTTATTCAATTTATTATTTAGAAATGAATCTAATTTTTTTATATTAAAGGGAAAAGAATAAATAATTAAAAACAATCTGTTATTACTAATTATTAGAATTAATATAAATTATTCTAGAAAAACTATATGGTATATATTTTTCTTTTTAAAAAAAGTAATTAAAATTCATAAAAATTGAAAAATGAATAATCAAATTTTGTTTTAGAGAGACATATTTTTTTTTATTTTAGTCATAACATTCGAAACAATAAACGTAAATAAATAACTATTAGGAAATATACAATTGATTTATTTTTTTTTTTTTTCATTTTAATAAAATAAATTATTCTAATCTATTTGAAATATTTTATTAATTCAAAATATTATTTTTGTATAAATGTGAATAAATTAGACAATTTAAATTCTCTAAAGATTAATATATTAGAGATATGACTGTAAAAATACCCTTTTATCTCGATTATCACAATCTTCTTTAAGATTTTCTATAAATTGAATATCATAGTAATATTAATATATTATGTATATTATATATATATCACTTTTGAAATTATCAATATTATATCATTTATAAAGAATTAATTTTGCTATAAATTTAAAAAAAAAAATGTTATTTTAATTTATTAAATAATATGTTTTTATATATTTCCAAATAAGATTGATTAACGTTTTTTTTATACTATTTATATATTATTTATTTTTATAAATGTGAATGAAAAATATTATTTTTTATATATTATCGATAGTAATTAATATAATCTAAATTTTAAACTGTGATAAGTGGAATATATTGTTAAACAATACATTTTTATTTTCTAATAAAACAGAAACAGAAAGAAAAAACATTATTTATAAAAAATAAATAATAAATCAAATAAAATATACAAATGATGATAAATTAAGAGTCTATGAAATTGTGATTTTTTTTTATTAAATTTTAAAAAAATATTATTAATTTTTTTTTAAAATTGGATAATTCTTTAAATATTAAATGGACCGCCAATGACGTCAAAGAACACGTGGAATGAATGAAAAAGCAATTTAGAAATGACGTGCAAAGAACTTTTCGAAGACAATTAAAAAAAAAGGAAAGAATATAAAAAATGAATGGACAATCATGTATAGAAATATCGGCTTAAAAAAATCGGAAGAGAGTGTGAATTAGGTGATTGATGATGATCAATCAAACTGCGATACTCACAATGGGGACTCTGAGGAAGTAACAAGTCCTGAGGGGAGTCGAGCGAGCCCGAGGGAACGAGGATTCGAGAGAGAACGAATCGTGGAACTAATCGAGAACGACGGACGACGGTCAACTGACATGAGGCGTGCGCCGGCGCTGCCTGCCGCTCCCGTCTATCAGGAAACAAACCTGACGCGGAGGGAGGTGGGGTGGAGAGGAGGAGGGGGTAGTACCGTAAGAAAGGTACTCCACTACAATCCATGTATCTATGACCTACAAATTATATTTTTATCGAGTTCCAAAGGAAACAGGAATGAAGAGAAGAAAAAAAATGAAATACCTGGCATATAACTATAAAAACCACCAAAGAATACAATCTTATTCGGATATGTTACTCCAATTCAAAATGTTTTACACAACCAACACCATTTACATTTAAATTAATTAATTGAATTAAAATGACCTTTATGTATTCTTAATTAATGACCTTGTGAATTATTTCTTTATATTCTTATTACAAAAATAATAGCATCAAGATATTATAAAATATAATTGATAAATATTAAAATTTCAGAAGAATAACCATGAATAATTAAAATTATCACCTATAATTAACTTATTATTAAAAATTGATTGTTAATCCATGGAATAGAAATAAATAAAAGAAATAGATTTTATTTTATTTGGACAATTATATTTCATTTACATATATTTATAAAAAAATTAATATAAAATATTTTTCATATTCGAAATATTTGAAGTCAATCGATTAAAAATTTCCCCATAAATGAATTACAAACAAGGAAATATATTACTAACTAAAGTTATCTGGAAATAGACATTTCATAAAATTAAATATAAAGGCACCTGGTATCGTATTATACATAAATTAAAATATATTAGTATAACTAAAAAAGCTCGATTTCAACATTGCCATTCATGATTATAATATATGGTAATAATTTAATATAAATTTAATATTGAGAGATAGTCATTTTTATTTTTGTTTTTTTTTTATTTTTCAGTAAATTATTTTAATTATTTAAAAATAAAAATATTTTTCACTCCTATCTACAAAAATATAAATGAAAAAGAAATAAAACTTTTAATATTATCTTCAAATGAAAAATACATAAGAAATGAAAAAAATATATGTATCAATTCAAATTAAATGAATATAAAATATAGTTAAGAACGTAGTAAATTTGGAACTACGAGTGTTTTAATTTTAAAGAATATTAAAAAAAAAATAATCATATTTTTTTAAATGGAGTTTTTTGATAATATATAGATTTGAATATGATTTAAATGAATGTAGTAAGTTATGATATAAATCTTATGTGAAATACGAGTTGTTTTTCGCGGCCCTCTCCTCCTTTAATCCATTCATACAATAACTGTCGATTTGATGCGATTGGCTGTCTGGGTATCGTTCGATCCCCTCCCCCCTCCTTCCTCCTACTAACCATAACGATTCTACCTGTTAAGACTTTTTTTCTAAATCATTCAGAGTGACAATGAAAATTTATTTCTTAAACAATTTATCCATTTATAAAAAATAAACGATTTTAATTGATAAATTAATATATTAATTATAAGTCATTTCTTTAAAAATTATTTCTTCATTTTTTTTACAATCTCGCCAGATGTCGCGATTTTGATGTTTTTTGAAGGTCCATGAGTCATTTTCACTAAAATTGAGACAAATGTATATCTCTGTGTGTGTGTGTGTGTATGGACAAGATTAAACAAAAACGGTTTGAGCTAGAATAATGAAAATTGGTACACGGACATTATTCAAAATTTGTAGTTTTCTATCAACTTTTGAGAAATGTAGCTCTTTCGAAAGAGGGTCATTACCTGCCACGTTTTCATTTTTTTCCTCTAAACTGACCGTAAAAATAAAGATATATGTTTGATAGTTATTCACATGATTAAAAATTGTATAAAACTGCTATATATATATATATAGAATTTCACCTTGATTGAATCGCTAAAAGTAGCGGAATTAATTTTTTAACACGACAGCAAATCACGCGCCAGCACGTGACGTGGTGCCATCAATAAAGAGCCAAACACGCACTGGTTTAATATATATTTATTAATTTTATAATTTAAATTTCATTTAAATATAATATATGTTAATTAATCCAATTCAAATTTGAGAGATAGTCGAGTGGAAACTCTCCAGATTTTTTTAATTTAATATTTTTAAAATAAACTAGATAATTAGTTTATATATAATTTATAAGTTAGGATTATTTTTTACCGACCGACGATTGTAAGGGAGGTATTGTTTTCACACCAAATTTCACATGTGGAGATTTTTACATATCTCCACGAATCCTGCATTTTCTTAACAGAAAAAAGTATTTTTAGCATGATGTCTGTCCGTCTGTCCGTCCGTATAGATGTGTACAGCCTGAACGGCTTAACGGATTTTGATGAAATTTGGTATATTTACTTAATGCATCAGTGGGATGAATTGATCAACTTTTGGTGCAAATCCGGAAACCGGATTATTAGTATTAGCGATCGACGATAGGAAGGGAAGGGTCATTTTCACACCAAATTTCATATTGGGAGATTTTTTTATATATCACCACGAATCATGCACTTTGTATTGGTTTTATCCTCGAGAAAAATCATAGTTAGTATACTAATATATTTTGTAGCTGGAAATTAATTTACTTCAAACCGTCGGTCGGTTCGGACCTGGCCACAGGTCAACTTATTAAAATCTTATAACATAAGAGGAGAAAGAAAATAAATTTAAAAATTTAGTTTTCTTCATTAGTTGAATAAAAACTATTCTTTTAATCTTTTATTTGTCTAATGAGATTGTTGACAAGATTATTTGAAGGCCTTTCTTTTTACAAAATAAATAAATGATCAATTAAAGTCCTTGTTTTTATACAAGGTTAAGGCATTGTCTAGGAAGAAATTGCTTCAAATACATCACGACTTTAAAAGGCCCAAATGATAGTAAATAGATTAGAACCATGAACTATTCAATAATTAGAAAGTATATTGATTAAAAAATGCTCCAAATAAAAAATCACGTATGATACATTTTGAATAATTAAAAATTTTGACAATTTTTCTTATAAATTTTTAAGTTTTCATTTTATTATCTATCAAAGAAATAGAATATATTATATAGGATCAATTAAAGTTAAATTTTCAATCAAAAATTTTAAAATAATTTGAAAGGCAAATATAAAGACTTCTAAAAAATTGCTAATCTCCTTGGAATACTGTGAGTAAACTTTCGGCCCTTCTAAAATATTCACTGATATGTATCAATGAATTTGTTGGAATAGTAAGGGGAATATAGGCAGCTTAATGTCTTGTTAGGATTGAGTAGAAATCGACGTTCATAAATCAGAAGGATACAAAATAAAGAGATCTATTCAAAAAATTTAAATTATCTTCATTTAAAAAGAAATATTACCTAATATGATAATGTCTAGTGAGGGGATGTTCAAGGTGAAACATTATAATATGAATAATGGAAAATTTTTAATCTTATTGACTTAAAATATAATTTTAAAATAGATTAAAAATAAATTAAAAAAAAAAAGATTTAAAAGATATAATTTTATAATAGATTAAAAATAAATAAAAAAAAAGATTTAAAAAAGAATTGTTTCTTCTACAAACCAAAATATAATTATTGTTAATTATTAATCTCTATTATATTATATTAAGTAAGTAACTTTTCTTCTCCCATTCTATCGCAGCTTTTTCCCTTTTATAACTATTTCTGAAGATGCTTAGAGGTCATGCAATTCCTCGTTATTGCATCTTCGCCATTCCCTGGTGACCTCATCTTTCTTTGGCCCATAAATGCTGGGAAGAATCCTATTCTCAAATACTCTGAATCTACTCTCATCTCCCAGGGTCATAGACCATGCCTCCCACCCATATAGTACAACAGGCAAAATAATTGTTTTATATATTTTAATTTTGATGAGATAAGCCACTTTACTGCATGATAACAGGCGTTTCCCGATTGCAACCTCGATTTAAATTCTTCTCAAATATTATTATCCTTCCTTATTACATTCAATTTTTCTACATATTTAAATTCTACATTTTGTATATTAAGATTTTGTATGTTAATACTCTTCCTCTTTGTTACTAAATTTTTTTTTATCACTATTAATTTCAAACCTCGATTAATTTTTCCTCGCTATCTGTAATTGCAATTGCCGAATCTCCTATTATATTTAAGTCGTCTGGGTAACTTAATATTTTACAATTGATTTCCGCATCTTACTCTTTCTTTACTACCTTCAAGACAAATTTAAAGATCAAAATTTGAAAAAGTTTATCCGGATCTATTGAGTCATGCGTAGGTTTTACTAAAGTCTACAAATAATTAGAGAACAGAAATATTGAATTTGCGGTTTTTTTCTAATATCTGTCATAATGAAAATATTTTAATTAAATTTGTGATCGATTTAGCCTGAACCCGCAATGATATCTCCTAATATTTCCTCCGCCTATGGTTCGTAAGTATTGTATATGTTATAATAGAAATAGAGTATAATATTTCTTGATCATTACATTTCGATATTTTATTTTCATTGCTAGATTATTATTGGATAGTTTTAATTATAATGAAATTTGAGAAAATGCAAAGTTAGAGACTTGAGACAATTTATAAAAATTAACGGTATAAAACTATAGATAAATTAACAATATATACATTCATTAATAGTATTAATTTAAATTAATTGATTTATTTGTTTTTTTATTATTAAGTTCATTTATTAATTTTTCTACATCAGTTCTTTTCCTCCCATAAAAGAAACTTTTCTAATTCTGTGGTGCTTGGAGATTTGAAAATTATTAGTCGCACCATTACAGTTTCTGTCATGTCCGACCTCCATCCAACAGTTCTTTTCTCTCAAGTTTCTTGCTTCTCTTAATCATGTGATCTATATATATAATTTTTTTATAATTCATTATATAATAAAATTTAAACAAATAAAAATTTTCACTTTGTTAATTTATATAAATTTCAATTTAAACTGATTGTGAGTTATACGCTTTGCCGGAAGTGGTACTTTACCTACATTTTGCGTTTACCTTTCAAGTAAAGTACCAGTTTGCTTCGAGATATTTGCTTCTTATTTTGTATATAGATTTAAAAATATGAAAAAAATTCAGATACCAAATTTCATCATGATCTGACAGCCGGAAGTGACATTTTACCTATACAAGTAGCGTTAGGTGTAAATTATAAATATATATAATAGTGTTAAACCATTTTACTTTATAATTTAAATTAATTAGTTTGTTTAGTTTTATTGTTGTTAAAACATAATAATAATAACCTAATTACCTATTTATATGCGGCAGTGGTGTACCTAGGGGGGTGCGGTCCGCATCTTTACGATTTTGTTCGGCAATTTTTCCTAACCAAAATTTTTTCATATCAGTTTATAAATGTCATTTCTTTTGAAAAGTTTATATGATTAGATGATTACTTTGAAGTGATATACCAATATTTTTTTAAATCATCTATTTTTCTTTTGAAAAGCAGGGCCGGGGGAAAAAATATAAATATAAATTTCGAGAGCATTATACACGATTTTTCTAGTATGAAAGCTAGAAGAGTAAATATTATATAAATATGTTTACGAGTGCATACAAATATGTGAAAAAATTTACTCTCTGTGTATTAATTAATATTGATTAAATAACTTAATAATTTATTTATGTGTATTAATTTATAAAAACCACTATTTGATTGACTTATAATAGAAAGGGCGGCAAAATGGAGATCGCCCCGGGCGGCAAAAGTTCTAGGTACGCCACTGATATGCGGGAAAGTCTAGGGGAGGACACTCCCGATTTTTTTAAATTTAAAATAGAAGGAGAGAAAGAGTTTTAAATTATATTCGAATAGTCTATATAATCTATATATCAGTATTTTTTTTTGAATTTAATACCAAGTTGATTTTCAAAATTTTCCATTCTTAATGCATATGATTGATTACATGTGTTAAAATTTAAAAAATTCAAATATTCTAATTTTTAAATTTAAATTTAATATTATTTTTTATTAATATCATATCAAAAAAAGAGAATTTATTAAAAATTAAAAATACAAAAAAGAAACCTATTAATAAAAAATATAATAGAATACAATATTTTTGATTTAAAACACATTTTAAAAAAATACTCATAATTTAAAACATCACGTTTATATCATTTGTCTAAAAAATCATATTTGAATTTTATATAACCAAGAAATCATTTTTGCACTTAAAATATAGTTGTAATTAATAATTAAAACAAAAACAAAAATAATATAATTTAGTCATTTTAGTTGACGTTTTGAAAATATTTTTGTATTCATAAAACATTAAAAATAATAATTTCTGTTTTTTTATAAAATGTATACCCTTCACTTTTAAATAGAAAAGAAGAAATATTCTAATATAGAAAGAATAAATACAAAAAAAAAAATATTATATTAATTCTTTGTTTGGGAATTGTTATTTAATTATGTGCAACATGATTCGACTTACACAGACCATCGTTATTTTTTGTTAATATCACATAATAAAAAAGAATCTTTTAAACATAATAAATAAAAAAACATTTTAATATATTATAATAGAATATAATCATCTGGATTTAAAACAAATTTAAAAAATATACCCAATTTAAAATGTCAAAAATTTAAAGCAACTTTATATCATCATATTTTAATTTTTATATAATAGCTATATATATTTAGTAATTAATAATAAAGTAATTAAATTAAAATAAAAAACAAAGATAATATATAATTCAGCCATTTTAATTGAGGTTTTAAAAATTATTTTCACTTCATAAAATACTAAATAATATATTTTTTTTTTATTATTAAATGATAAAATTTATATATTATTATATCTTATAGAAAAGAAGAAATATTTAAATAAATAAAAAATAATTTAAGATAAAAATATGATCTAAATATTTTATTAAATTAATTAAAATGAGAACTTTTAGAATAAATTATTTAATTGAATTGATATTTGAATATTAGAATTTAAAATAAAAAGTGAAATATTATAATAATTCTTTGATTGGGAATCGCTAAAATAATTTCGCTAGGGACAGTGAGCCGCGAGATGCTCTTGAATGAACAACACGGAGAATTATATAAACTTTAAAAAATTAATTTCTGCGATTATTGATTAGATATTAATAAAATTTATAGCCTATGTTACTATAGAGGTATATAAGGATATTGTGATGTAATTTCATAGAAATCGGTTCAGCCAATTCTGAGTCTATAAAATAGTTATTTTCCGGACAGACAGACAATCCATGAAAAATTCTAGTCACTTTTGGATTCTAGAGGTCATGAAACGCGAAGATATGCAAAAAATTTTAAATTCTGAGCAATGTGCAGACAAAAACCTTTTTTTATATATATAGATTTTATGTAGAAATTTTAAAAATTGGAAAATTTAATTAACAATAATAAGATATTTATTTTTCAATAAGACATGAATAAAACAAAAAAAAAATATATTAAATATTTATGATTTTACAATGTAATGGATAAAAATCAAAGTTTTATCATTTATTTTAAATGATTAATGATTTAACCTCAAATTTATATGTGTCTTTAATATATGCAATATCATCAGGATATTATTTCTAACAAACTGATTTGGTTCCTAACACTGTAACCTAACTCAATGAAAAATGTTTTTTTTTATTATGATAATTTAGTTGTTAAAAAAGGATATTTAAAGTCGTAATTTCTGTACCTTTCTAAAAAGAAATCAAATTTTTCTATAAATCTTGTTAAAATTATTGAATGTTTTTTTACTTATTATTTTACTCATTATGTAAATCTATTCATTCATATACAAATATTTGATGAGAAAAAGTATTTTGAATGTTAAATAAATTTCAATATATATATAATTAAATATTATCTTTAACTTATTAATATAAATGGAATTGATAAAGGTTTTCTTCCCCAATAATTCTTTCAAATTAGAATAATAATCTACCCAGTAATTTATTGTGGCAAATAATGCAATTTGTATAAATAATTCATATTTTCTAATATCGATCTATTTGCATTATTTGACATTATTGAATAAAATAAACTTATTTTTTTTAATTTTATTTAATTTTTGATATAATTGTTTATATAATAACACTTATACTTAAAAAATCACTCTCATATATCTCAATCAAATAATTAATCAAGACTAAGAAACATAAAAGAATAAAGAACTGGAATTGGGTTTGAGAGTAATAAACTACTTTCATTTACTAGATCTGATTATTGAAAAATTAATCAAATATATATTATATAATTATAAATTATTAACTATAATTATAATATCATTATAAATAATTACACAATAATTAATAATACTAATTAAAATTAAATAAGTTGACCTGTGGCCAGGTCCAAACCGACCGACAGTTTGAAGTAAATTAATTTCCAGCTACAGAAACAATTTCAAATAATTTTAAGATATCTATTAATGTAATAAAAAACAGATAAGGATATAACATAAATATTTTTAATTTTATTTTATTTATAATATATATGTAAGACCAGGCTGTGACGTCATGAATGGCTAGATGACGTCATATAATTTTAAATTAAGAAAAAAACTAAGATGATATTTCTCGAGGATACAACCAATACAAAGTGCATGACTCGTGGAGATATGTAAAAAATCTCATGTGAAATTTGGTGTGAAAATAACCCTTCCCTTCCTATCGTCGATCGCTAATACTACCACTTCCGGTTTCCGGATTTGCACCAAAAGTTGATCAATTCATCATACTGATGCATTAAGTAAATATACCAAATTTCATCAAAATCCGTTGAGCAGTTCAAGCTGTACACATCTATACGGACGGACAGACGGACAGACATCATGCTAAAAATACTTTTTTCTGTTAAGAAAATGCAGGATTCGTGGAGATATGTAAAAATCTCCACATGTGAAATTTGGTGTGAAAACAATACCTCCCTTACGGTAACAAGAATAAACTAATAATTCAATTTTAAGGTAAGAGTTACAGTTGAATCTTAATCTTAAATATAAAATTAAGATTTAATCTTTAATTGATAAAAGAAATAATTATAAATTTTTATTTTTAATTGATAAGGAAATTTTTCGAAAAATTAAAATTTATTTTAAGAAAAATGAATGTTTTATTTATTTTTACCTTATCTTTATCAATTTCATTTTAAATTTCCTTATTTATTTTTTATTATGAATGAATGCAACTTTTGAAAAATTGACGACTAGGATTAAAATTTCAGAGGACTATAAATCTAAGATTTCTATGGATATTAGAGAAAAAAACTCAAAAAGTTTAAGAATAAAACCCGATATTTCTTGTTATTCAATATTAATGAACATGTTATAGAAATATTTTATCATTGTAAAATTTATAATTTATGTTATAAATTATTTTATATTTATTACTTATTTATTTATATTTATATTTTATACTTTTTTATATTATATTTATTACTCTATTCATAATATATATATAAAAATAAAATTAAAAAGTTATTAAAACATCGTCAAGGATGATTGTTGGGACAGCCAGAGGCGTTGAGTAATGTGCAGAATGAGATTGAATCAGTGAGGCAGGGTTACGGCCGTGAACTTGGCGATCCAGTTAAGATTAATACAACGAGTTATAGATAGAAAAATAGATAGAGAGATCAAATAAATGAGAAACTAATATTTTATAATTTTATATTATATAAATATATATAAGAGAATATTGTAAAAACATTTTCATTAGAAACAATTTCGACTCATACCAAATTTACTTAGCTATATATGCAAACATATAAAAAAAGTCATGTACAATACAATGACCCCAAAGATTTGTACCCAGTTGCTTGAATTAGCCTGTCAAGATATTTGAGATAAGGGTATATAACATGTAAACAGTAAATCAAAAGAGAATCCTATTTTGTTCGTTATTATCACTTTCTTATACTTCAAATAATTAAAATCTATAATATAAATGTTAAATATAATTATTTTCTTGATATGATAAAGAGTAAGAAACCTTCCAGGTAGAATTAACATTTTTTTATTTTATATTTTAATGCTGACGTTTCGAGTGCAAAAAGTACTTATCTTTCATTGTTAATTTTGACATATTTTGCCTTATGCGACAAGTACTCGAAACGTCTGCATTAAAATATATATATTTTTTAATTGTACTTGGTTTCTGATTCCTTATCATAAACATTTATACAGCCATAAATCAGAAGATATTATTTTTAATATCTCGCCAGAGATAGTATTGCGATCATGAAAAATGTCTGTGTGTATGTATGTAGACAAGATTACGCAAAAACGGTTTGAGCTAGATTCATGAAATTTGGTATACAGACATTATTCAAAATTTTTAGTTTTCTAACAACTTTTGAGAAATGTAGCACAACCGGAAGATGGTCAACGTTTTGATTTTTTTTCCTCTTAAGTGACCGTAAAAATAAAAAAAAATATATGTTTGATAGTTTTTCACATGATTGAAAATTTTATAAAGCTTGATTGAATCTCTGAAAGTATCAGAATTAATTTTTTAACACTGCAAATCTCTGGTGCCATCAACAAATAGCCAAACATACGCTGGTTTAATAAATATTATTTATTAATTTTAATTTATAATTAATTAAATTTAGTTTAAATATAATATATATTAATTAATCCAATTCAAATTTGGGAGATAGTCGAGTGGAAACACTCCAGATTTTTTTAATTCTCAACATGTTGTGATATATTTATAAATTATACGATTGAAATTTATTAAATTAAGAAATTTTCTTAAGTTAAAACTCAAAATATTAAAATGCCCAGATCTGAGAGCAACAATTTGGGTAGGTCAAGACAGGTTTGCAACCAGACTGAGACCAACCTCAACGTTTAAAAATAAATTTTACTCCAAACTCTTAACAACTTTGCATTTCACCCTGTTACACTCATTTTTGAGCATTACAATTTTACATAGTGAGGAATTTAATTTAATATAATAAAAAATATTTATATTTTTGGATACGAGTCAATTTCATATCAATAAATGTTAATAAATTCCAAAAATTTTAACAAATTTGGAGAAGAGGCTATTTATCTGAAACGTCAATCACGCTATATACGGAATTTTATACCTAAGTTCGAATGAATAGATTCCTTAAAGAATTCATCATAAAATTTAATAAGATGCTACTTTTTTATGTATATAAAGTTGCATATTTTTAAATCGAAGTTTAAACTAAAATAATAGATTTAAAAAAAATACTTATATATAAAATGAAGTGATTATCAATTTAATGATTCATTCATTTAAATACATTTTAATTATTTCAAATGATACAAATTTTCTGTTAAAAATATTAATTATTCAATTATCTAGGGGTGAAATGTAAATATAACAAGTAGATAAACGAAATGATGTGTACGTTACTTACGGTGTGAGCGATGATGAACAGGAAAGGAGTGAAAGATGAGAATATCAAAGCTCAAATATATTTCCAATATTGATTACCGTTCGTTCGTTGTAAGCGTGTTTATCATGTGAATAAGATTAACCTTGACCATCAGCGAACTCATATTGGGAAAACTTTCGTATCTATGCGTGATTTCATGTCAAATCTTTCGATACTAACCCTGTAGATCGTCTGATGGAAAGTAGGGGGGAAGCGGTTGCTAAGGGCTAAGAGTTTGTCCTATAAATAAATTTCTTTCTCTAATTTAAGTTGAAAATTTTGTAATTGCCTTGAAATATACTTATTTTAATTATATATTATATTTTATAATATATTCTAACAGTATACTTAAGCTAATTAATACGGAACAGTTCTGATAAAAATTTCTTAAATATGTTCTAATAATTTTAATTGATAAAGGTGGATATTAAAGTTATATCTTTCACTATTTAAAGGCAATTAAGTTTCTCTGATAATTAATGACTCTTTTAAATAATTTGTTTTAACCCTATTATATATCTAGGAGTAATTTCAAATAGACTTTATGAAATTCTTTTTAATTTAATTATTTCATGAAAAAAATTAAATTTTTGAGAGAAAAATTAAAATAATAATTAACCAATTGATTAATTTATTAAAAAACTAATTAAAAACTTGCGGAAAAATATGCAGATTAATAAACGTGAAAATAAAAAATTAAAATGGCTAACATTTAAATTATTTTAAATTTCATACTACGAAGGCAGGTCAATAAGTCTGTGACTTTTTGAATTTCAAGTCTCTTAAATGAAATAGCAATACTGCTTCTGTCAGCAGGCAAATATCAACTGACTTCTGTCAGCTGGGTCTTTTAGTTTTCGATTGACATCCATTAATAGCAGACTACTTCGTGATTTGAGAAGAAAATGGAAAAAAGTGAATTTCGTGTGGTCATTAATGTTTGGCGTTGTTTAACTGCAATACGGACGAGTTTTTGCGCCGATTCGTAACCGTTGATGAAACACCACAACAGACCTGAGACCCAACAGCAGTAAAATCAGTGGTTCTTTCGGGGGTGAATCTGCACAAATACATATTTTGATTTCCTCGGCAGATCTTATTTTTTGGAAGGGATAAAAAAATTGGAGAAATGTTGGACTAATTGTATAAAGCTCAAAGGAGACTATGTTGAAAAATAAAATATTTTTTTATCCATTTTATCAAAAAATCTGTTACATTCAAAAAGTCACGGACTTATTGACCTGCCCTTGTAAATTTTTTTTACATGATAAATTTTTAGGTTTATCAATATTTATAATTCCTATACAATTATGTTAAGTACAAGTTGATATAACTGAAATAAGCATAAATGAAAATGTGCAATTTACTATTATTTAAAAATTGTAAAAAACATCTATGTTTACACTATGTCAATAGTTAAAAATAAAACAAAACAATAAATATGAGAATGTTAGTGTGATTCATCCCTAGTGGCATATTTATCCTTCTAAATAATCATGTTTTTTGATTTTCTCTTAATAACTTATAGTGGTCAACAGTGAGGCCCAGATATTTTTGATAATTTTTTATCAATATGTCCAGAAAAAGATATTCTTTGCTACTTTTTTATTTTAATTTTCAATCTCAAATGAATAAGAAAAAGCGGGATACCTGAATTGTTATTTCTATTCAAATAACAATCTTTTTTTTTTTAATTTAATTTGATAAATAAATACTTTCAAAAACATATCAGGTGGTCTTTAATGGCACATTCCTGGAATAATACTCATTTAATAACATAATGCCCTTACCGATTTTTAAAAGAATTTCTAAGTGAATTTCTTTTCTTTAAAAATAATAAAATAAATCATCTTTTTCATAAAGACCTCTTTAAAGTGTGAAACCTTTTCGAGAGAAGGATGGGTCGAATTCTCTATTGTGGTGGCCACTGGAATTGTCCATAGAACTCTTCTATTGAAAGATTTTTCAATAGAGTTGTTTGTGTTATTATTTTCTTCTTAAAATAATGCAGAATGTTTCTTGCAAAATGTTAATTTAATATATTTATTTATTTCTTAATTTATTTTTTTTTCTCATTGTCACTATAGTTAAACGTGAATTATTAATAATATTAAGTACTAATTAAAAAAATCAAAGTTAAACACATGATTAATTTTAGAATCAAGAATGTTTGTTATAAATAATGAAATATAATGTTGTTTAAAAATGAGTTTAGTTTAGTTATTTGATAATTTAATATAGGAAAATAACATTTAAATTTGTTAAAGGAAAATCCCAATTATAAATATTTGAAATATAATATCTAAATTTCAATTATTATGTATAACTAGATTTAAGAAAAATAAATGGGATTAAATATTTTGAAAGAAATCTTTCTTAAAATAAATACTATATATATATATATATTTATATTATAAAGAATGTCGCGGATTTAATTATTCTGATATTTTTTGTAGCAACATTAACCGCGATAATCTGGGGTTTCCTGGATTATGAAAGGGTAATTAAAGCAGTAAAAGATCGCAAATGATTATTCAAATACAAATATTTATAGGTATATCGGGAATATGAAGGAAATGAGATATGGATAGGATCTGGGAAAAAAAAAATTTACTAAACTCCCAAATCTCTAAAATAAGTGATATGAATAAGAAATTTTATTAATGTTTTAAAAGAAAAAATAATTTTAAAAAATTAATTAAAATTAATTATAAAGATTAAACCCTTCCAAAGCACAATTAAAAAAATTTAAAACCATAATCATTTTTACAATATATTTATGATTATTTATTAAATATTATATAAGTGTATAGATGTAAGTAATATTTATTTATATATAATAATCCTATATAAATAATTAAAAGAAATTAAGAAAAAGTTAACATTTTTTTGAATTTTTGAAATAAATCCCCTATTTAATAATTAAATGATAAAAACGAAAAAATTATAACTTAAAGATATATATTTATTTATATAGTTGTAATCATAATAATTAAATGAAAATATCCCGCCTGATGTGTATTGCAACTGATTTTTTTATGAGGAAAGAAAATATAGTTCCATAATCAACAGTCGAGGTATTTTAACAAGCTTATTAAGAATGTGAGTTAAAAATTGATTTATAATAATTTTTTGCAATTTCTTATAAATACAATAATAAATGTTTTTAAGTTTAAAAATTAATGTCAATATATAACTACTATGAATTAAAAGAGATTAAATATGATTCTGATTAACTTAATAAGTAAAATTATAATCTAAGTATTTATTTAAAAATATAACAAGTTTGCAATGTTTTTATTCAATTTATTCATTCAATCGTATATATAGTATATGTATATATAGTGAGAAAGAGAGAGAAAGAGTGTGAGTTTACCTATATATGTTTATTTGGCAGATGAATAATATTTAAAATTAAAAAGTAATTTTTAAATTAAAATTGTCTATTTTTCAAATATAAATATAATAAATAAAAAATAAAACAATAATATGTGAGATTTAAAAAAAAATATAAAATATATTATATTAGATATATTTAGTTATCAAAACTAATACTTTCAAATGTTTTAAATAATCAAACAATACTTACTGATAGAAGATATTTAATTTTTATAAGTAGAAAATTATCAACTTTTAATATATAAAATATAGAAAATATTTTCATACAATAAATAAAAAAATTATATAAATATAAGCACTTCTATAATGTGTCATTCATAACTATAATGATTCTGAAATTAGCGCTTTCTTTTGAAAACTAAAATAAAATTTCATCATGTTTATATTTAAATTTTATTTTATTTAATTAAAATAACTTTTAATATAAGAAATAAATATTTTAAATTATAATAAACTTTTTATTAAACAAATATTGATTTAAAATGAAAACAAAAATATTTTAAAAATTTTTGTACATAATCATTTATAAACATAAATATAAAAAAGATGCACAAATTTAAAAATAACTATTATTCAATTTAGTTATTTTTAATATATATTGTTAATGTAAAAAAAAATACTAATTTATCATAGAAACTTGTCAACTTGACATTAGTATATTGAACTTAACTTGACACTGGATTTTTTGATGATTTAAATCACCTGACAACACTAAACTAGATAAATAAGAAAAATAAATATTTTTATAGAATATATGTTTTTATATTATTAACATGAACAGTCTAGGGCTAAGTATTATTATGAAAATGGGATGTTTATGCGCCAAAGAATCTGTTAATATCAATGGGAAAAAATTTTACATAAAGGATCAATTAGGAGAAGGGTAAATGAAGTTATAAAATAAACTTTTCTATTAATTATCTTAGCATATTCTTTATTTCAGAGGATTTAGTACAGTTTACTTAATAGAAGACTCCACAACGCATAAAAAATATGCTCTCAAAAAAATGATTTGCCATTCTACTCAAGATCAAAAGGTAAAAACATATTTAAATGAGGATTAAAATTAATTTTAACATTATATATACTTAATTAAATTTATATCGTAGAATGCCATGCAAGAAATTGAATTTTGCAAAAAAATTAAACATCAAAATATTATTGAATGTTTAGATTCAGCAGTAATAGGTCATGCCGATACACTTTTAAATTCTACTAGTGAAGTTTTGCTAGTATTACCATATTTTCAGGTATATATAACATTATTTTTTTGCAATTTTATATTTATATTTAATAAAATGAATATATTTTCAGAGAGGAACACTTTTTAATTTTTTAACTCACAAAGAAAAAATTAATGAATTTATCTCCCAAGGTGAAGTTTTAAGAATGTTTCTTCAAATATGTGAAGCAGTGAAATGTTTACATGAAATGACTCCGGAACCTTTGGCCCATCGTGATCTTAAAACCGCAAATATTTTGTTAACACAAGATGGGAATTGCATTTTAATGGACCTGGGCTCCGTTTGTTCGGCAAGAGTAAAAGTTTGTGGTTCACAGGAAGCGCAGGCTTTACAGGATTTAGCAAGCGAAAGATGTTCTATGCCTTATCGTGCACCAGAATTATTTAACGTGGAATCATATTGTATGATTGATGAAAGGACTGACATTTGGGTAAATATTCTTCAAAAATTTCCTTAAGATCAGTGATTGACAAGCACTTTATGAAGACAAAAATAAATCTAATATGGGTGCACATTTATGCGTAAATTTAAAAACATATCTATCTAAATTTTTTTCAAAAACCTTTTATGGAAATGACCGATTAATGAAAAAAAATAACTAAATTGAACCAATGTGTGTAATATTTTTTTAAAAACAAAAAATTAACAAATTGAGCGAATAGATTACTTTATATCTGCAAGTCTATTCAATCAGATTTTGGAATAAATATCTCTATAAATTAGTATATATAAAATTTTCTATAGTAATTATAGTTTTGTAAACTTTCCTCACCCTTTTTAAAATTTAATCTAAATTTTTTTATGAACATTTATTGTACGATAAATTTGCCAAGTTGAAATAACACAAATAGAAATTTAAAAAAAATAATATAAATATAAATTTAAACGTTTAATAAGAATTTTGTTCACAAAATTTGTGCAATAAACACACGGTTATGACGACGGTAAAACAAATTGTTACAATGAAAATTCTTTATATCGATGATATCTTACAAAAACTGAATATCGAAATTCATGAATAGAATTTGATTTCTTTTTTATTTAAATATAAGTTTTTCTGAATTAGATATAACAATAATCTTACATATTTACAATTTTAATGATCACTAAGTTATTTTTAATAAATAAAATTCATGAGTAATTAATTTGGTCTGATTATTAATCTTTTTATAATAAATTCTTTCAATATAATTTATTGAGCAACAAACTTGATTTCCTGAACGTTTGTTTGAATTGTTCAATCTTTTTTTATAAATAGATAATTTAGACTTTTCATTCAAAACCATTTAACTATTTTTCTTAGATAAGAAGTTATTATGTGTTCTTTCCACACTTTGATTGTAATATTTTAATACATAATTTTTTAATGAGACTTAAATTACCATTTTATATGAAATAAAATAAAATTATATTAAAATTTATAAATACATACATAAATAAAATAGATTCAAGTTTTAAATATTAATATTGTAGAGAATACTTTATTTTAAAATAATAAAATACTTGTATAAAATTATTTATTAAATTAAAATAATTGTACAACGTTTCAACTGCTTATTCTGCAGTCGTTTTCAAGTAATCGTACGCTTGCTCCGATTCAAGCGGATAAAATACTTATTTATTATTTATAAATACATTAGAAAATGTTTTTAAAAAATAAATTCTATTTTATTTCAGTCTTTGGGGTGCATTCTATATGCTTTATGTTTTTTTAAATCACCCTTTGATGCTGTTTATGTACGAGGTGATTCCGTAGCATTGGCAGTACTTAGTGGAAACATTGCAATCCCTGAATCATCTCCTTATGATCAAGTATGTATAAACTTTCAATTTTCTTTATAGTCCACTTCTAATGTAGTTAATTTTTTTTAAGGAACTTCATGATTTAATATTATATATTTTAAAAGTCAATCCAATGGAAAGACCCTACATATACAGTGTTATAGAAAGGACCTATGATTTGACTAGCCAAATTGAACCGGTGGCATGAAAACAATAAATTTTACATTTTATATATCAAATCAAATTGTATATAATAATAAATTTTATAATTATAATATATATATATATTTATATTTTTATAAATAAAATTTTACACAAACAGTTTTTTTAATTAAATTAATTTCTTATACATTATACAAATTAACTTAAATTTTTATTTATATATATATACATTTATAAATGAGATTTAACAAAAAATTTAAAAATCATCAAAAATTAAACTAGCATCCAAACCATCAAATAAATTTTCTGTTATTTCTTGTTCAAATGGAGAAAGATTTGATGAATTATGAGCGTTTTTATTTTTACTAGTGTTAGTAATCGAAGATGAAACTAATTTTTCACTATGTTTTAAAAGTGGAAGTATTTTTTGATTATTTTTTTGTTCATTTGTTTTATTTAGGCTTTCACGATTTTTTCTTTGTCTGTTAATTATTGAAGGGAAAGTTCCTAGTTTTTGGATTGGATAATTTTCATTTCTTTCTTTTAGTTTGGAATTATTTTTAAATACAGAAAATTTTTCCTTAAGTTTATTAGACGTAGGACTATTCATTGATGACGAATTCAAAGATTTTTGCTGATTATTTCTAATATCATTCAAAATTTGAGTAATTGAAATATTATTTACATTGATTACTTTAATTTTTTTATCATTATAAGAATAGATTTTAATTATATTTGCTAAAGTAATAGTAATATGATATTCTCTTTGCACAAAAAGGCCAGACCCTAATATAGGTACATTTCGAAGAACTAAACATGAACCTTTTTGTAGATATGCTTCAAATGATTTAAATACTTCTTCGTGTAGAATCCCAGATATTTCACCTTAAATAAAATGATTAATTGAAATGATTAATAAATAAGAGTAAAAATAAATTCAAGTCTTACCTGTAGAATCATAAAATAAAACTTTTTGATCTGTAGATATACAATCGATATGTTTAATCAAAATAGTTAAAAATGGAAGTTTTTGATCTAATAATTTGTTAGTAAAAGCTTTATTTTTTGCATTCGCAATAGAATGTTCGTTTAAAGGTAATGTACCATATACCTTTAACATCTCTATCCAAGTTGGTTCATTATTAGCTAGAATTATTGTTTGAGAAACAATAATTTCCTCCTATTTATAACATTATATATTAATAAAATAAAAAATAATTAAATCATTTTCATTAGTACTCTTACCTCATTGTTAATTTTTGTTTTTTCAGACGATTTTTCTAAATTGTTCTAAAACAATATATGTTAATAATTAATTTATAACATTTCTAATATTCTATTGTTTATTTTATTTTTCTGATGTTTTAATTATTATATAAAATATCAGGCTAAATATCTTGATAAAATTTATTATATACCTTTAAGTGAACTAATCCAGCTGGTCCCGGAAATTTCCTTTGTACAACAATTTCATTTTTTGAAGGTGTAGTTTCTTTTTCTTAAATCATATAATTATTTTTATTAAAATTTATAGGGTATGAAAATACTCTTTTAAATGATTTATTTATACAAATAGAGTTAAATTTGCATAGGGTGCATTTCAGATGTTAAATAATATATCTAGTCATTATCAAAAGAAAAGATACATAATCGTTTTTTTTTTTTATAATCATAATATAAATCGCATACATATTATTTCAGCAAATTAATTTAGTAATAAATCATTCATCTATTTATAAATTTACGGAAAATTGGTATTAAAAATTAAAAGATTGTTAAACTTATTTGAAATAAAATAAATAAGAAAAAATTATAAAAATTTTATAATCTAACGAATTTAAAATTTAACTTAAATTAAATGATTTTTAGAACAGATTGTTTTTTTATTCATATTATTTTTTAATTATTTTATTAAATTATTTATTAAGGTAAAATTATAAATAAATTGCTAGAAATCATAAAATTATATATAAAAAAATTGTGTACTTAGTTTCTATTAGTTTAATATTAAATAAATATATAATAGAATAAACCCTATGTTTATAGTTTTTAGAATAGTTTGAAATCTAACTTTTTGATAAATTCTAGTTTTGACAAAGATTAAAGGAATTAAATTTTTGATAAAATATTTCTCTATAATAAGATTTAATAATCAACCAACTAAAACAAGACTATGAGGAATTTATAATAAAAACTATATACTAGCATTTATAATTAATTTATAAATAATAAAATTTATTATTTGGATAAAATCTTACCATTTAATTTTTCAAAAATATCACAAGTTGAGTCATTTGAAAAAATTGAAGAAACTATTGAACTTGTTTGTTTATTTAAATCTTTGAATTGTAAATTTTTAGATGAAAATTCTAGAGTATCTTCAAAGATATCATCAGAAACATTATTTGTTGTGGATGTAGATTGACTTTCAATTAATTTTACTAATTTTTGAGAATTGTGTGAAAGTTTAGGTTTTTTGCTAACTGTATTGGGTATATCTAATATTTTTTTCTGTTTTTCTTTGGTAATAAAAACTTCTTGCAGAAAATCCTAAAAAAATTTTAATGATTAATTAACAATGAATTTTCGATAAATATAATTATTATGTTACTCACATCTTCTACATCAAAATCCTCTTTTGATTCAAACATTATATCATAATAATTTGTAACAAAAGATGATATAATAATTATTACTAAAAAGTTTCATGTCAAAAATGATAAAAACATTATATTAATATGATTAGGTTATTTTATTTAGAAAATGTCAAGTTATGAAATTTGATTCGTTCCCGCTTACAAAAATTATTTCATGTTTTCAAATTTTGAATTTAAATTTATATTTATAATAAAAAAAGTTAACATTAATTAATAAAATGTCGAATTAAAAATAAAATTAAGTTATATTTATATAAATATCAAATTTAGCATAACCGGTAAATTTGAATCAAGCCGCAATTGTAATTTTACATTTGCCACTCAAATCATTGATATTTAGTATTTATTTTGAAATTTTCATTTAAAATCACTTAGATACTTAAATTTTATTAAATATTATGTTTTGAAAATACTTTTTAAATGATAATAAAGAAAAATTATAAATATCATATATATAATATTTAATCTATTTCGAATCTCTCTTTAAATATTTTAAATTAATATCTGTTACAACCATAGCAATTAAAACGCTACCATTTATTATAAATAAAATTATAAATAATAAAATTGTCAATTAACTTTGTTAAAATATTACTAATTAATTTTTAAATATATTTCAGAAGTAAATGAGTTTGAAAAAGCTCTAGCTTTTGATTTTATTTGTTTATTGAGTGTAAATTCTTATGGAGTTTTATCTACATGAAAATTAAAACCTTATACTTCAGTTATTGTCAAACATACAAATTTATATGTTTTAATAAAAGTAATATAGTAATATACATAATTTATAAAAAATTTAAGAATAAATAATTTTATATATAGTATCCAGGTTCTTAAATTTCTTTAATTTTTACTATCTCGTAAGAGATAGTATTGCGATCACGAAAATTCTCGATGTTGAGATTTTGATGTTTTTATACGTTTTGAAGGTTCCTGAATCATTTTCACTAAGGTTGAGAAAAATGTCTGTGTGTGTATATGTGTGTGTGTGTGTATGTATGTAACCAAGATTACGCAAAAACGGTTTGAGCTAGAAAGATGAAATTTGGTACATGAGCATTATTCAAAATTCGTAGTTTTCTATGAACTTTTGAGAAATGTAGCTCAACCGGAAGAGGGTCATTACTTACAACGTTTCGATTTTTTTTCCTCTAAAGTGACCGTAAAAATAAAGAAATATGTTTGATAATTTTTCACATGATTAATAATTGTATAAAACTGCTATATATAGAATTTCGCTGAAATTACCAGAATTAATTTTTTAACACTGCAACACGCGCCAACACGTGACGTGGTGCCATCAACAAAAAGCCAAACATGCTATTATATTTATAATTTATAATTAATTAGATTTAATTTAAATATAATATATTATGTTATTCAATCCTATTCAAATTGCGAGATAGTCGAATGGTAATTTAATTTTTATTAAAAGAGTATTTATATACGTATCATACCAAAATTTCTTCTGAGGTTGGGGCTCGGAATTAAATTTTATTTTATTAAATAATTAAGCATCATTTTGAGTGATTATATTTATCTTTTTTATTAAATGTATTCTTAATTTGGTTAATTATTAAATAAAATAAAATTTAATTCCGTGCCCCAACCTGAGAGGGAATTTTTGTCGGAGGGAACTTTCGTATGTATTCATTTTTATAATCATATTCTTATTTTAAAATTTAATATAATTTATAATTTAATATTATTGTGGTGATAATATATGAACGTAGACATTTAGAAGACCAAGTCTCCCCACTTAATCCTTTAATTATAATATGGAACATTTTCCTCTTAATATTTAAAAGATATACTTACAATAATTTTTTATAAAAATATATTTTTATTATTAAATTTTTTTTTTATCTACAAATTAAATTTATATAATTTATTTAAATAACAGAATTCTTTTAATTTTTTAGATTTAGAAAACTTAATTTTAGATAATGGATGATATTTAATAGTAAATATAATTAAATTCTAATAATTTAAAATAAGTTACAGTAAAATAATAAAAATAAATAATAATTTTATTTTTGTTATCATTAAAATACTAAAAGACCTACTTTTATTTCAGCAATTTTCAATAAACTCAATTGGACATTTTTTATAATGTACACCTAATTTGTTTTATTAATGTGTTATTTTTGTTATTTAATTCATTATCATAATTGAAAATTTTAATTCTTGTTAGATTTAATAAAAATAATAATCAGTAGATATTTATTTAAGTGCAAAACTATCTTATAATGAAAATTTATTTAGATTGCAATTTTGATCTAATTGTTACATTTGTACAATCTTCAATCTAATTAAGAAAAATATTTTTTTCATAAAAGTCTGACAGTCCAAAAAAAAATCAATACTTAACACGACTATTATTAATTTAAAAAGGAGCCTGAATATTGAGAAATTTATCTAGTATATTAAAACACACACATGTAATAAAAATTTCATGACTTACTCTTTTTACTAATTTTAAATTTATATATCTATTAATTTTTTATTAAACAGTATAAGGAGAATATATAATAATTAGATTATGTTTATTTATAAAGCTAATCTTAATTAAAAACTTATATTTAATTAAGAATATAAAGATTTTCTAGAAATTTTAAAATATAAAATATTTAATTAGTCAAATAAATTTCAACTTTTTTCGGAGGGGGCATTTTATTCTAATGTATAAATTTATTTAAAATTAATAATTTTTTACATATGAAAATCATACATTTACATAGTCTGTGTGATCTAACAAATTTAATATTTTTATCAATAAAAACTTGTTAGTTTATATCGCTTATTCAGTTTCCTATTATTTAATCATGTAATAGAAAAAATAAATTTGAAAAAATTTAATTATTTATTAATATAAAAATATTTACCCCAAATATCTTACAGAATTAACATTTAAATAAAATAATTAAGGATTTATTAATAAAATTTGAAATCTAGATATTATTTCAAATGAGCTTAAAGGAGTAGGAATGAAAAAGGTTAAAAAAAAAATAATTTTGTAATTAAGAAAAAAAAAACAAATAAATTTGAGAATTATTTTATTATCAATAGTAGCAATAATAATAATAATAATAATAATAATAATAATAATAATATAATATTAATAATAATTGTATATAATTAATAATAGCTTCGTGTATTACAACAATTAAACATAAAAACAAAACTATATATTTATATATATATAAAAAAGATTGGTAATTTTTTTTAAAGTTTCAAATATACGAAATTTGTTCTATGATCTATCATAGTAACGAAAGTCGGACTTTAAGTAAATCATTGATAAAAAAAACAATATTTCATCAAGTGTTAATATAATTTCGCCATTCATTTGGGGTAAAAGAAAAGACATTTAGTCTCATTACACATTAAATTTGACATTGTATACTGTATATAGATATAGATTTAATACAACATTATTTATTTAGAATATAAATAAAAGCTAATAAATTTAATCAAATAAGTATTTCGAATTCTGCATAGAAGCAGATATTTAAACTGTACAAACTTTCGTTTTTTTTAAATGTATTTATTTTATTATTCTTTTTTAATCAAGAGAATAAGTATTTTGTATTACATTTATATATATATATATAACTGTACAGAAAGCTCTCTTTAAGTTGTGACGAGTATTTGCATTTAATTTTAAAGAGAATTATCGCAATTAATTACCTCTAGCTCTGTAGAGTCCAGTATATATACTGTAATACCTGGCATATAGTTTTTTTTTTCTTTAATATTTCCACCCAACATCATATCTACACAGCGCTAATTGTCAAGAATATTTAAATATATTTATTTATATTTATATATAAAAGAATTTAAAACGTGGAAATATAGAATTTAAATTTGTACAATTCATTATTATTATTTAAAAAAAATCTAACACACACTAGTTTAATTTCTAAAAATTATTCAAAACTAACTTAAATTAGAATAGACTTTTGATAATACGATGTCCACATTTAATAAGTCTTTGTACAGTAAATACACTTAACACCCTTTTTTTATGAAGTTCAATAAAAGATTTTACTTATGGCCAATTTTTTGGTCATATCTTATCACAATAAGTTAAATTGATTTTAAATAATTATCGCTCTAGATCTAATGCGATAAATTGTACGATAACTCAAAGATTCTGACATATATTTCATTAGAGTAGATACCAAAATTTGTATAATAACAAGCAAACAGTCTACATACAGTACAATGAATTTATAAATATATTCATATTCCAAATGATACATTTTAGTGCATATGAGAGTAATTCTGAAAATGTGGAGTTGTAAAAGTTTGGTCAGAATTTTGAGATAACGCAATCCTTTGATTTAATGAAAATTGTTTTCATAGATTTTTTAAGATTAAAAAATGCAGGGTATTTTTGTATATATATGTATATATATATATATATATATATTTAAATATACATATATATTTATATATATATATATATTTATTTACATAATTTGTTTTTTTAATTTTTTATTTTTTTTTACAAAATTGGACACAAAATATCTTTTATTTTTCATATTATATTTAATTTAATTTGATTGTTTGATACATTTTGAAGTTCTCTGGCTCATTTGGTCGCCGAAATATTAGACGGCCAAATCAGCATCTCTTCAAAGTGTACCAAACTTATGAATTGAATAGAATAGAATATGAGTGATAATTTACAATTTCGAAGCTAAATATTAGTTTAATCAAAATGTGTGATGGAAATTTATAATGGTTAAAACCCTTTTTTTGCATATGTCATTACATTTGCAATTATTTTACTTATAAAATATCACAGTCTTAAATATATTTAATTTATATTCAATTTTTTATTTTTTTTTTTTATTTTTGTCAATTTATTTTTTTTTTTTTTATTTTAATTTTTTTTTTAATTTTGTTTAATGTCAAGATTATCAAGGTAAAATTACTAAGATGCCTAGTGCCAAATCCTATACCACAAAAGTCTAATTTTTCTTTAATTATTGCTAGTCTTTTGAAGTTATGTTGAAATATATATTCATTCAAACTCTCACTTGCACAATTAGACGCCATTATATTAAGATATCACAGCGAATTTAAGTACTGATCTTTTTTCCCTTTACTAAAAAAATAAAAAAAGAGAAACACATATAGGAGAGGGGATTTTCTAAAGAATCCAAAGAATATAATATGAGAAAGATTTACAGATAAATAAAAACTATACAAAAGAAATAATGAATATAATTCAATTTGGACGGTCATGATCTAAATTTAAAGGATGATTTGGAAAATCCCCCAGATGAAAAGTGATAACATATATGCGCACCAAAAAGGTAGACCCGTGCACTTTACAGACTTACAAACACACCACAAACAACTATTGAGCATTTTTAAAAAATCAAATTTATACTACAGGGAGGATGTGGGCTGGCACTAGACTTGTAGCACTATTATTGTGCCTTGTCTTTAAGCCCAAGCAAGTGTTCTGATGCCATTAAGCTTGCACCTGGTTGATGTGCGTAGTTCCTTATCTGATGCAAAGATATTAGTTGATTGGGAAAACTATTGCCAACAGAGGTTTTAGGAGGATCCATCGATGTTGGTCCTAAGCCTGCAAGTTGTCCCCCATGTCCACCTGAAGAAACTACTTTAGCAGCTGCGGCTGCAGCGGCGCTTGGGAAAGAGATCGCTGAGTCATAAGGAAGATAGGCGGATCTTGAACCTGGACTTGCCATTGATAATTGATGATGATTGAAATGGTGAGATGGTACTCCCATTGATTGGATTGGCGTAAATGCTGATGTCGAAGTGGTCGATGTTTTAATTGTAGATGAGTTAATAAGATTAGCGAGACTACTCTGATTATCATATGCCAAATGAGAAGTGCTAGAGGGAGTACTTGATGGGGTGCGAACTACAAGATCTTCACCATGTTCCAGTAGTCTATGATGGAGCTCTTGTTGATTATGAGGCTGCGGCACACAACTTTCCTGAAGATCCATGTCTTTCCAATAATGTCCATCTTGTGGTGGACCTCCAGGATGAGGAGGAGGTACACCATTTGTGCCTGGAGCCCCTGCGCCACCACCCCCACCTGCGCCTCCGGCACCAGCTCCTCCGGCAACACCCGCACCTGCTCCACCTGGACGACCCAATCCTGTAATGGGCGGTCGTTTATCCGTCCTTTCTGCATGCTTCTGCATGTGTTTGGTCAGGTAAGTCTCTTGGGTATAACTTTTACCACAATACTGGCAAATGTGTGTTTTCAAATGCTTCGACTCTTTATGTTTAGGGATGTGCTCAAGAAGGGAAGGTTCATCAGAAAAACACTTATAACACGAATTACACTTATATGGTTTGTCTGTTTGATGGCAACGGCTATGTGATTGGAGATTGGATAACTGACTGAATGCCTTATTACATCCAGGATGTCTACATTTATATGGTTTATCCCCTGTGTGTGTACGAATATGTTGTTGCAGATGGGAGAGCTGAGTGAATTTGCGTTGGCAGATTTCACACCGATAAGGTTTGATGCCGAGATGGATCCGTGTGTGTTGCGAGAGATACGAGCTGTTGGCGAATGCTTTACTGCATTGGGAACACTTGTACGGTTTGGCTTCGCGCATATGAAGCTGGGTATGAAGTTGTAATTCTGCTTTGGAACCGAACATCTGCAACAAAATAAAAAAAAAATTAATAAATTTATAAATATATATAAATTATAAAAAATAAATATAAATAAATAATTAAAAATTATCATATATAATAATTATAATTCTAAAAAAATATTGATTTTTATTCAATCTTATTATAATTGTAATAGATTTATAATTATTGTTTAGAATCATATAAGATAAATAATTAAATTTTTCTCTGTAATTAATATATAATTCTATTAAAATATTATTAAAAGTAATTTAAATTATATACTATGAATAGAAAATATAATTAAATCAACATATATATAAACTTAAATCTTAGTAAAAAAGATTAAAAATTAATTTCACGGTATAAGTGAGAGCATGAAACTCTATTCAAGAGTTAAGAAGATTTTAGTAGAAAGTAGATTTGAATTTATTTATTAAAATAATATTAACATCTGCTTGTTATAATTATTTATTAAATTTTAATTTGACATATTATTTTTTTTTTCAATTTAATTTTAAATATATTTTATTTCTTTAAATTTAATTGAAACTTATTCATAATTGATATCTCACATGAAACTCATAAGTATATTTGTTATATAAACCATATTACATTATTTAATACATATATAGAGATAAATAACTGCCTAGAGATATAGTTTGATAAATATAAAATTTGATAATAATTCTCTTAATTAATAATCATAGTTTAATATAATACATTATATATATATATATATATGTTTGATTATAAAATTTGAAAATTGCATGTTTTATTAGATTTGAATTAAAATTTGTGATGAATGTAGGTAGTTTGGTGATATGGTCAAGTAGTCAAAGACCCGTTCACTGATGCTTCAGGCGGTAAATGCGATAAGACATTCAAGTGTCTCTTATTTGCAGCCTTTCACTCACTGATCTAAATTATAACCTCGATCATTTATTAAAATTACTAGCAGCAATAAATTTATAATATTCTTCAAATGTAAGTTGCGATTTAAACATTGTATGATTAAAATAAAAGTGAAAACTAATGAAAGGAATAGCGATCTAGAGAAAAAAATAAAAATAAAGAATTTCAACATTTTAAATTATAGGTTCATTATTTTTCATGATTTTTATTATATAACATAAATAAATAAAAAAAAACATTTAATTTAATTTAATATTAAGATCAAATAAATTTAGATTTAAATGAAAATTATAAGGGAGTATGAACAGGGGAGAGAAGTTTAAAAGTGAGTTTAAGCCTCCTATAAAAATAAAATTTTTCACAAAAACATTAATATATATATATATATATATATAAACATTTAATAGTTAAAGATTAAAAGTTTATTTTTAGGGAGAAAAAAATTTATTTAGCCATTCCTTTTTTTTTTATAAACATTTTCAATGAATATAGAAAATATTAATTTATATTTATGTAGGACATTCTATAATATGTAATTAATATAGTTAGATTTATATATAAATAAGTGACATAAATATTTTTGTTTGATCAATAGAAAAACATCAAAAATATTGTTTTCGTGATTGTGTTGTAAAAATTTCTTTTGTTATTTTGATTTTTGCATTTTTTTTTTTTTGTTTTTTTGTTTTTTTTTATATAAATGTTCAGGATAATTCTTCCTCGCGATGGCAAGATGGAAACGAAAGCGAACAAGTGTATTTGTTAGATAAGGAGTGTTTTCTACGTGAATGTGAGGGTTTTGAATGGCTGCTCTGATGCGGTGGCCTTCGGGAACGCTGAGCCCGGCTCCGGTTCATTTCGATGGCGAAGTTCTGTTTGGACAATGTCGGGCCTAGCTAATGACTGCCGGCCTTATGAAGCGGCCCTGACAGAGACGTGCTCGTTTACAGGGACTTCAATGTGGAAAAAATCTAAGGAATTAGTCAAGACAACATTCGTGAACTTTTCTTAAACAACCTGTTCATTACAAGTTGTTTAAATAAAAACCACACACATATATATACTCATACTATACAAACATTTTTTTTATTTAAAATAGAACAATTTCTTCAAATAATAAAATATTCTCATACTTTTTTTTTACTTTAATTAATTTATATATAATAGTACTAATTAGACATTTTTCTTGATTTGTGGCAATACACTTTTGACCTAGAGTTAATGAAATTTAATACAAAAAAAAAAAAAAAAAATCAAATTTGAATCGGATAAAAGTAATATTTTTTTTAATTATTTAATAACAATGAGTTATAGACGGTATTAACTAATAAATTCAAAACAATTATATTTATTCCAAAATATTTTTAAATTTAAATTCAAATTCAAATTCAATTTTAGGATCGATTTAAACGAGCATGAAAAATACCGTGTTAAAATTTCTAAAAGAATTATTTTTTTTATTTTTAATTAATTATAATAAAATTATTAAAGTTTTAAACTATTGTTCATATTTACTAAGGTTTTTAAATTATAGTTGATTGGGTGTGTTTTTGTACTTTTAAAATAAATAATACAAAAAAAAAAATTAAAATTATAATAAATAACCAAATGGAGTTATTGTTTTAAGATTTTTTATTTAAATTGTTTTTTTTTTATTTTTATGAAAAGGAATTAAGAGATAATACTATTATTAAAAAAAAAAAGAATATTTACAATTTGAAATATATAAAACGAAGGGTTAATCGTCACATAAATATATTTTTATATTAATAAAATGATATATTTTTGCTCTCAATTAAAAAATAATTTAATAAAGTTTAAAAGAACGTGTGATGTGAATTAATAATATAAATATTGTAATTATATAAACTATTTCAATTTTTAATATTTTTGTCCGGAACATTATTTACAATTTGTGAAAAATATCATAAAGATATAATGTTAAATTTATAAATAATAAATTTGAGATTCCTTTTTTAATGTTTATTAAAAATCAAAGACATACATAAAGTAATAAAATTAATGTAATTATTTTGTTTTATTAAATAAGGAAATTTTAGAATTGGATAAAAATATACATATATATCATTTAATTACTGTATTTAAATTATTAAAATTTATGGGTTTTTTTTTATCAAAAAGCAAGGATATTTGAATTAAATTAAAGAAAAACAAATTTAAATAAATAATTTTCAAAAAATACAATAATTATGGAAAACTTAACTAAACCCCGTTATATTTCATTAAAATAAATTTCATTTATAAATATATTTATATATATTATATATATTAAATATTGAATTAGAGAAAATATAATTTTTCAATGATTTAAAAGAGATAAATCATAAGAAAAAATATCTATAATTAAAATATATTAATAAGTTTACGAATGAATATTAAAATTTGACTTTAGTGAGATGAAAAATTTATAATAGTATAAAATATATAACATTTATATTTAATACGGTGTTATATACAATAATAAATGAATTTAAATGGAAAGTGTTGAGTATTAAAAAGGCGTTGAATACGATAAAAAGCAATTTATTTCACAAAGATATTGAAATGAAAGGAAATAAACTATACATTTTATATACTCTGGGATGTGTCTGCTAGAGAAGAGTCTACATCTTCTTTCCAGAGTTAAGGAGAGAGGATTGAACAACTTATTGGAATTTAGAGAAATTTTGCATGCTCATCATCGTTTACATACTTTCAAACACACATATATGTATGCATAAAAGAGGGTTTTTTTTGTTTTTGAGTTTACATGATGTCAATAGTATAAATGATTTTTTTATGAGAATTGCATAATTATTTATTTATTTAAGTTTATAGGTTTAATTGCTTTAAATTATTTGGTATAATTTATAAGAAATAATTTTTAATTAATGTATCAATTTTTGGTTAATTTATTGTTAAAATTTGTTATATAAAAAAGTAGAAAGGCAAAGATGAAATTAGGCATTAGCGTTGATCAGGACGAGGTCCAGGCCTTTTTTTCTGCGCGGAGGCAGACATTAAGATTTTAACAGGGCGAGTGAGGGTGGATTTTTTAGGGGAGAATGTGAGGGGTAGTTTTAAACGAAGAAGGGGTCGCGGGAGGGGTTGGTTGAAGGGACAGACTGTGCAGAAGGGAATAAAAAAATCAATAACGAAAAAATCGTCAAGAATTCACCCCCTAGTGAAATTACAGCCCTTATGATATCAGCCACGGATTTCCAAGCATTTTATCTTTCTCGATAGATGTTTCAATAAAAAGTCCATTCAGTTATATTTGTTTATTATCATTGTATTTCTGTACTTAATAAATCAACATATTATTAATTTGTTATGATCAAAAAAAAAATATAAAATAGAGACATATGTGGTGTCAAAAAGGAGAACATAAATGAGAGAGAGGAGAGATGAATAGTCGGTTGATGGGTGGGAGAAAGAGAGAAAGAGAGAGAGAGAGGGAACCTAAAACATTTTAGAGGTCGCAAGAAACTTAAAACTCAGGCTTGGATTTTCGAGAGCGGTGAAGAGAGAGGAGAGCTTGGGAAGGAGAAAGGAGGAGAGGGACGAAGAAGTAGAAACCCGGGAGGGAAAAGTTTACAGGCAGCTGAATTGGTGTGTGGACCTCGGAATAAAAAAAAAAAAAAAATTTCCCTAAAAAATGTGTACTGGATCAGCTTGCGAGGTGGGTGGAAAATGAGGAGGAATAGACGGGGACCCATCTCCTGGAGCAGGAAGTGAGCGTGAAGCCCTCAGGGGCCTGTCGACTTCTACATCTGTGCTTAAGGCCTACTCACTCCCTGCGGCCGGCCTTTACCGGCCAATGACAAACCCATTTAGTTTGGACAATCTCACTGAGGCTTCTGATTAACTACCAACGGTTAGGTGAAGTCCTCGTACAAGGCACCACGTAGACAACTACTTACTCATTCAAAAGTGAAATTGAATTATATAGATATATATGTATATATTTATATTCTAAAATTAGAGTTAATTTTTAATTAGAATTTTATATTCAAAGTTTATCTAATATACAATTAATAGAATTATAATTATATAATTAATCAATTTATGATGATTAATTTATAATGTAATAAAATTTTAATATTAAGTATAATTTACAAATATCATTTAAGAAAATTTTGATAATTTCATTTTTTTTTTTTTTTTTAATAGTATTAAGTAAATTTTTTTAATCATCATAAATTGGCGGGATTCTATACAATCTTCCACAGAGCTGGAAAGAACAGGCAATGATGCCTAATAAGAAGAGGAAGTAAGTAAGTAAATTTTTTATTTATTAATCTATGTGAAATAAAATAAAAATTGATTTTAAAGTTGATATATGTTATTAATCGATTGAAAACAAAATCTATTTGAAAATAATTACAATTAAATTAAAAATAAATAAATAAATAAATAGATTATATATGCTCATTAAATCTATAAGTTTCCTATAATATTAATTAAATTTTTTAAAGAGAACGTTCAAGTTATAAATTTAATAAAATATAAGTTATTTTAGATTTTAGTTAATTAGACTGTTAATGCCTTCAATAATATTATAATTTTATGTTTGTTTAGAATGATTAAATTTTACTGAAAAAAATTTGAAATGTTTATTTCTTCTGATTTATTAAAGAAAAAATTAATATGAATCAGCCATTTTTAGAAGTAAATAGAATAAAACACCATTTTACTATAAATAAATATTATTTCATTTAGTAAATGAATAAATTATGGTAATTTTTATAATTAGTTTTAGTATAATGTAAAATATGAAATATCATTCATATTGTTTTAAATAGGATATATAGATATTTAATTGTGTGGGAAAATAAAAGAATTTTTTTTTTAAAATTATATATTCACAAATCATTTTAAAGTATTTTCATTTTGTTAGAAAAAATATAAGTTTTAGTAAGTATATAGACTATATTCAGCTTTGGCCGGGTGGAGACAGGGCGTCAACGGCGTGGATTTTGGCGCCTCTTCGGAGCATAGAGTTAGTCATTGATTACTAGCCTATAGGCGAATGGAGGAGAAAAAAAACGCCTTAATAAGAAAATAAGGGAAAAAGCCTCCTCGGTCTTTGGGTGTCTGCTTTTTTTTTAAGGGAAGACCAATGCGGAAGGATGAGAAGGGAGGAAGAGGAAGCAAAAGGAAGCGCAGCGGATTGGATGTTGAAAAAATCGGGGGAAACACCCTCACTTATTTCAAATTACATATCAAGTTTAAGTTTTTTTAAAACTGTATTTGAAGCATAACTCATTAACATTGGAGATCGGAAAGAATGTAAAATCTATTTCATTATACAGAATTTGAAGATGGGGAATGGAAGAAACCTAACTGGTGGTGGAATGATAAAAAGTTTTTTTTTATACTAGACTAATTTATGTTATTAAAGATATTTAATGTACTCTTGTCTATAACATGCAAGTTATCTTTTTCTAGAAGATGATTTTTAAAAACATTTTATCAACACATGGAATGAATCATTTATTGATGAATTATCACTAGCCTACTTGTGATAACCATATTTCTAAATATGATTGCAAATGTTGGAAATTTTGTTTTTTTCTGTGTTAAATATATAACACACATCAGTTATCTCTTGGATGGTTTTCAATTTATTCAACATGGTCAAAGAAACTCATTCATTCATTTTAAATAAATAATAATTCCGCTTTCTGATTTTGGAACATAGGAACCGTGGAAATTATTTTAGGAGAGAAGTTTGCCAATTCTTTCATCCATCCTCCTATCTACCAAGCAAATTCTAAGAGTTTATTCAAAAAATCAATGGTATTAGTTAGATTCATAAATTTTGATATTATTCAGGTCGATTCAGTGATTTTGTTTTAATGTTAATGATTAAATAGTTTATTTTACAAATTAGCAATCATTATTAAAACAAAACATTGCAAGATTAAAAAAAAAAAATTATAATTCAATTTTTTTTTTAAATTTAGTAACATTATCCTTATTAATTTAATTAATAAATATATTTTCTTTCTTTTGTTAATCATAAAAATAATTTCATTCATTCCTACATGTGCTTTTCGGTGAGGTAGGTACTAATTTCGAGACAGAGAGAGAAGATTAATATTTAGTGATAATAGCATATATATATATATATATTCTTTATATTTGGATTCTGGGGTTGATTCATTGTGCATTATATGAAAGGTAGAAAATACAGTAGGATTAAAAAAGATGGAAGGGAGTTGAAGGTAAAAGATACATGATGGATTCTTCGAAGAGGGTGGATATAGAAAACCATAAGCTCACTTGACAAAGATAAGAATATATGTATTAAATAAATAATGTATACAATTTTCTATTAAAAGAGAAACCTTAAGAAACCCGAATAAAATAAATTATTTCTATTAATGAATTCAATCTTTTTCAATTAGACTTAATACATATATTTTCAATTAATATTTATCAAAAATATAATAATATTATATTCATGGAGTCTTGAATATTCATTTTAATATTAACTTATTAGTTCCTAGAGAATTTTTTTTTTTAAAAAAAGTAATTAACTTTCAATAAAATACATAAAGTTAATGAAATATTTTCATATACTTATATAAATAAAAATTTAATGTTAAATAAATCATTTCAAGGAAATGATTTGTATTGTCATTTACCTTTCAATATAAAATAAATTAATTCCCAATTTGATTAATTAATAAAGATAGATATAAAATAAATAATTGCTTATTTTTATTTTCGTAATAAATTATATGTTGCTACTATTATAGAATGGATATTATATGATAATAATATGTTATAAAATTAATTTGTTTTGAGTAGTAAAACTATTTAATTTTAAAGAATTCACCAAAAAAGAAAATAGATATTTTTCTTTGAAAAATACAATTAAACGAAACTATAATATTATCTATTTCAGCAGTCGGGGAACTTTTTTAATCATTACCCCAAAATATTTTTGTGTAAGTTGATATTACCCCATGGTGAAGAGCAAAAAAAAACGAAATCGCCTCTTTTTAGCATCTTTTCTATTATAGCCCCCCCCCCCCACCAAGATAATTTTGAAAAGAAAACAATAACTAAAAATTTAATTTGTAAAAATACTAACAGGTTTATAAAATATCAAAGTTTCATTTTTATCCCATTTGGGGTAATTTACCCCGGTACTCCGACCACTGATATATCTATATTATTTTAGAATCTTAATATATGGTTAACTATAGTCTATAGTATTAGTCTATTTAGTATTATGCCACTTTTACTTATACTAAATAATATCTGATATAAGTTTTCATTATAAATTATAAATAAAAGATAGGATTTCTTGCAAAAAATTAAAAGTGGCATAATACTAAATATTTTAAATATAAATTATGGCATCCGAAATTTATATATAATATAGTTTTATTTTAATAGATTAATTAATATATGTATATATAATATATAAGCTAGATTCAGAAAGAAAAAAGAACATCAAAAATTATAAACTTTAAAATTTGAATAAGAAAATGTTCTTCTACCATTAAAAACAAAATCCAAGTAATTATAAAATTACCAAATAAAAAAATATATATTAAATGATAAAAGTAAAGATCTTGTCAGTTAGCTTTTTAATAACTATAGAATCAAGCAATTTTCACTTGGAATTATTTATTATATCCCCGAGCGAGAGTTGGGTGTGTGGGGGGGGGGGGGATACCAAACAAAACAATAGAATAAAAGTCAACCCTCCCTCTGTGAAACAAGTGGTAATCGAGAATTTATAAACTCATATATTATATTTCTTGCCCAAGCAAATAATATTTATTGTAATATAATGTTTTATATATTTTTTTTCTGCTTGGAGGATGATAAATATAATAAAAAATGCAAATAAGAGGCAACTGGTAGTCAAAGAAGGGGATAATATTTATGTAATAACAATAAAACTGTTATAATAATGATATTTTATTTATATAATATAAAATAAAATGATTTAATAGTTCAAAAATTATATATCGATTTTTTTTTTTATTTTATAAATATAATATAGATGGTAAAATTGAGAGATAAGGTAAAAATTGGAAGGAAAAGAAGTAAAAATTAAAGGAACACCATTACAATTAGTTAAAGATGTTCAGTAGTTGAAATTTACGTTCCTATAAACAGTAGTTGGAAAGTTTAAACGATCCTATCTCCATTTGAATATATTAACTTGATTTTTTGTATCAAGGTCGTGCCTAACATTTTTGTAGTACTAAATTGTTGCCGGCACAGTAGTAGAGGAGGCCCCGGGACATGCGTTCTCCACTCCCCCCCCCCCCCGTTTCGTCTCACACTCTCTTACTCATCCTCATCGCGGCTGTTTTATTGTTTCTCTTCGAGCCCCCGCGTTTGTTTACAGCAGATGTACAGTGTCAGTGCTCATTCGTCATTTTATCAAATGACCATTTGTTTAATTATATCACTTTTCCCTGGAATTGAGAAATTAGCTCTCCGTTTCAAATAAAAGGAAAAGAAATACCATACACTCCTAAAAAAATAAATATTTAATGTCAAATCTTAGTAACGATGATGTTATATTATAAGTTGACAATTTAATTTAGTCATATTTATTATTTAGGTTCCAATGTAACAAATTTATGAAATTGAAATTTAAAGAGAGAGAAATAAAAGTTAAAAAAAATCTTAAATATTCGCATATGATACTTTTAGAAATATATTAAAAAAGAATATATTAATAATATTAATATTATTTCTGTGTAATGGATAGTATTTATTCAATTTATTCGCTATTTTTTATAATATTATTAATATAATAACAAAATTTCCTATTTAATCATTATTTTAAGGTAGAGAGGTGGTGAAAATAAAGAATTTGAGAAATTTTTTATTTTATTAAAATTATAAATTTTGAAATTAAAAAATTAAAAAAGTCAACATCAATCTTCTAGTTTCTGTTTTGTTCATAAATATTTCATCGATTAATAAATAAAATCAAATAAATTTTTTTTTAAAATCGAGATCTTTACATCATGATTTAATATTATTAATTAATAAAATTAATAATAATAATTTTATACATTGATGGGATATAATTGCATTTTATAAAATAGTTTCTTTTTAAATTAAAAAATAAAGAAAGTAGTGTCGATTTTAATTATATATTTCCTGAAAATAAATTTTTGAATGAAACTATTTTTTCTGTTTTGGAAAACATTTTCAAAAAAGGAGATATTTCGTAATGTATTTATTTATTTTTTCTTTCATCGTTTAATAATCCTATATTTAAAAAATAATATTGCAGGTCCTTTAAATATAATATAATAGTAGAAATAGATCCTATCCAAATATTTCAGAATATTTTTCTTAGCACAGTGTAGATTTTTTTAGATAAAACTTTTTCTCAAGTTTGAAAATATCAATCTAGGTAAATTCCAACGGAAAGTACGTTAAAAATACCGTGACACACGACTATGTTGACGGACGGGTAGACATTAGCTTACTATATAAGATTTACCAAGATTAATCTTCGAAAGCAAGAATTTTTCACCAAATATTCTTTTGATTACAAATATTTTATATTTTATATCATGAATAGAATAGAATATGCATATGACGACAACTAAGCCTAATATACATATAAATATATAGTCTAAATTTTCTAAATAACAAATTACAATTAATTTATTATCTTAAAAAATGTTAGTTATTTTATAAAATTGTATTTCTTTATTGGTATAAAAAAAATAATCTAAAATTTGATAGAATATTATATTAAGGAATTTTATTTGAAAAATATATAACCATAACATTAATTAATAAAATAACAAATGGTTTTTAATTAATGAACATCTTTACAATGGAAATGTATTTTAACTTATATTAACTATTATTCCAAAAAAAAAAAAAAAATTATGAAATAAAGTAATTATTTATAAATTTATAAATGTAAATTTGTGTTTATTTATTTATTTTTAATTAATAATTATACTGTAAAAGAGTTGATTAATTTTTCAAAATACAATGTTTTTTTGTTAATTCCATGAGAATAGGCAATCATTTTTTTAACTTGACAAACTAACCCATTTCTATAATAATTAAATTAGATAAAATATGGTTTTATATTAATAAAATTCATAAATTTTCTAAATGATTTTTTAATTGCTTATCATTGTATAAATTGGACAAAAGGACCCGTTATTATATGATTATTAATCTGAAAGTGTTTGCATGGTCAAAATCGACACGCAGAATAAATCCAAATATATTCACATTGTTTTTTACATTATAAATTAAATAGTGAAAATTAAAAAAAGGGAATTTTTTTTTCTAGATCTAAAATCAATTTATATCTTTTCCCAACTAATTCTATTTTCCAAAGTAAATGATTGAATGAGAAAAATGGATGCTTTTGAAAATCTATTAAAATCTAATTTTTTTCAACGAATCTAAACGAATTTGCTTTTAAAATTCAGAATTAGTTACTAAAAGAATACATCTCTTTTAAAAGCCCATAAAATTATCTATGAATATTTTAGTTAATCCAATCTTTTGAAGGTCCAAATTGGCATTCAATTTAAAGTTCCACACTATCAATAACTTTTTTTCCCAATCTATATTCGTTAATCAACTGAGAGTAATACACATTTTATTATGTTCAATGGATGCTCTATATTCCATTAAGATAATATCATAGTTCAAAATAAATTTTATAAAAAGAAAATTTATTATTAAATATAAATTATTTGAAAAAAAATATTAATAGAGGAGTAAAATTAAGAGATAAAGAATTTTCTGTTTTTTTTAATTAACATCAAAATTTTATACAAACAGAATATATGTAAGTTTGTCGACTATTAAAAAATAAAAATTCATGTTTGCCTTAAGAGGGATATTTTATTAATAAAGAAAATAATGATTATATGTATATGAATTTAACGAAAAACCTAACAAAATAGAAATTTTATTATTTTAATATTCCATGAATATATATATGTACACTACAAAATAAATATATTATGATCTGTAAAATGATTATTAAAATTATAAATATTTCTTGATGACTGAATTGATCTTGATAATCAAAGAAAAAGTATATTTCTATTATAATTTAGGAAAAAATTATTTTGATTTACTATATGGAGTTTATTGATTCAAAAAAAATCAAAGAATTGGTCATTTTTTTTAAGATATCAATAAACAATATATCAATAATTTCTAATATTCACACTCTAAGTTTAATAATGATACTTGGTCATGGATATATTAAATTTGTAAAAATATTTTTTCCCGTGAAATTTCCCATTATATATTTAAAAGTTTATTTGTATACGTATTAATAATTCATAATCTAATGTTGAAAAATTATTACACGGGTTATGTATGGATGAAGTTGACAAGAATGTTTGAGTTCGGTAGCGTCAAGGATATGGATATAAATATTGGAATACATATATTAAATTAGATCGATAATGAGAGAGATTATCTTTATTTTCGAATTAATCATAATAGCTGTTTTATGCCTGCGGCTCCAGTACCTTTGCCAAGGAGATTCTGATCCTTAGACTCGCCATTTCTGTTTAATTAACAAAATGAATAAATTAATCTTAACACACTCTTGAGCGGGGCGGGTATGTCACTTATATGCCACTTATATGAGGGATATATATTAGTTATCGTTTAAAATAAGTAATTTTAAGTGACACAAGGGAAAATATATATTATATAAGAGGCAACGGGTATAAATACCCGCCCCGCTTATAAGTGGCAGTCCCCGCAACGGGTACAAATACCCGCCCCGCTCATAGTGTGTTAATATTTATATTGGGTATGAAATCTATTTTTTATTCAAAAATTAATATATAAAAAATCTATTTTTTTTTTGGTTATTTATACATTTCTCTACTAGTTAAGATTAATTATATATCGTACAATCATAATTTAATATAGAAAATGGATAATATTTTCAATTTATAATGAAAAAAGAAAATGGCGTAAATAATTATTAACTTATTTTTCTGCAAAATTTAGAAATAAAAATAAATTAATATTAATCAGCATAATATTTATAATGCTCTGATCGGATTTAAATCTCAGATTTAGAAAAATTTGCATGAAACAATAATCCGAATAATCGAATAATCGCTGTCTGAAAATATAATACATCATTTATTTATGTGATTCTAATTTTATAATGTTCGAAACTCAACATTATAATCATTTCAAAATGAATGTAATCTCGAAATAAGAATTAAATTAGTAGAAATAAGATTATATATAATAATTCTAAATTTTCATATTTGTCTAAAAAAAAAATAATTAATTTTTCAATTCATTTATCTTTAAAAATTGTTTATTAATATCTATTTGTTAAATCCTCATCCTCGCACTAAAAAAATAATTCCTGATTTATCTTTAATTTTTCATGGATGATTGCATAAAGCAACATTTAAAAAAAAACAATAAAAAGTTGATTTTTTTTTAAAAAAAAGAAAGAAATATAGGTACGTGTTTGTTGAAATTATTTAATTTTCTCTCAATTTTAAATTAATAAATATACAAATAACATAAACATTTCAACCTTCTTAGAAATTAAGAAAAAAAAAATGTTAAAGAAGAATTGAATAAGAATTATCTTAGAAAGTCGTATACCAATTTGTAGTTTAACAAAAGCAACCTCCCTTTATTACGTTGAGCTATACACGTGTATGATTTAAAGAGTAACATTTACGTTCTCTCGATGGGGCCCAACTCGAGTTCTTTACCCTGCAATTATTTCGATCGTGACTCTAATTCCGAAAATGGACTCATTTGGCCACTTGTATTCCCGTATTATTGAATCAAAATTAAGGTACATCGTTAAAAAAAACATTGTAAATAAACTAAAAAAAAAAAATAAAAAAAATAATGCAAAATGTTTATTTATTTAGAAATTTAGACAAAATTTTTTATGGTGAAAATAATAATAAAAATATAAGAAAATCATACAAATAATTTTAATTCAAAATTGAACATATGTATTTTTATTTATATTTTAATAAATGTTTATTTATTTAAAAAAAATAATATTAATTTTGAAATTATAATTTGAAAAAATATAGGAAAAATAATGGGAATATTTTTTAAAAAAATATTGGTTTAAATTTATTTTATAAAGATAAAATAAATAAGTGAATTTAAAGAATTATATGCCATTTTTATATCGAGGCTAGATGGATAAAAATGTGTTGAAGGAGAGCATACAAAAAAAGCTGTTATCTCCCATTTCTTGTTGATAAAATCAACAGTTCACCAACCAATAAGAAGATCAATTGTTATTTTTATAGATTAGATTTTCTAATAGAATAAAGATGCTATCTTGAAATATCGACAAATAAGAAACTTAGTTCATTTCAAGATTTGCTAAAAATTGATTTTTTTTTTAATTTGAAATAAAAATATAAAATTAATTTGTAAATTAGAATAAAAAACTTTTTTTATTTAAAAAAATAAATAAATTCTTATGAATAAGGTTTTTTTGGTATCTGTATCTCTTATAATGTGTTTATAATAATAATAAAGAAAAATAAATTAAGAAATTATTAATATTAATTCTAATATTAAATTGAAAAAAGGAGATTTGTTAAGAATTTATTTTTATATAAAAACTCGAATTTTTATATAAATAAAAATTATCTCAACATAAAATTTTTTTTCTTTGAAATATACCAATCCTAATTTATTATTAGTTTATCTTTATATTTATTAGATGTTAGTAAAAAAATGATATCTAATTAATTTTTCTTAGAAAAGTTACTTTCTTAATGTTAAGTAAATAAAATAAAATTATTCACTGGAAACATTTTTTCCGCCCCTTATCGGAAAGATTTTATTTTTTAACAAAGTTGATTATTTAGAGTTTATTTATTATATATTTTCCCCCTTTCCCTTGAAAGAGTGTAAAGATGCCGGATTGCGTCTCTCTTGTGATCAAAATATAATTAGGAGGATCTAGCAAGTGGTTGGATGTGCTTTCTCTCTCTCTCTCTCGTTTAAGGCGTGGAAGGTTCAGCTAAATAGGCATTTTACCAGAAGATTTCGTTATTCGGCATACTTTTAACTTAAATAATGAAACTAGAATTCCCATCAAAAATTAATTTATGCAATTTTGTAAAATGTTTATTTTATGTAAGAGAAAGGGATATCACAAAAATGAAATTAAAGGGATCGCTAAAAGTTAGTATAGCCACAAACAAAATATTAATTTATTTTCTTATTATATATACTAGCTGCTCAGAGCGCCTTCGGCGCTCTTCACACCTAGACGGGGGCTCCGCCCCCTGTACCCCCGAGTTGTACATAGTATTTGGTGGTTGAAAGTATTAAAAGGTTTTCATCCATTTTGTTTCAATCAGTATATTACATAAAACATTCATTTCTTTTTGTGTTCTTATTTAAAAAATATATTTTAATTTAATCACTATATTAATTATATATATTATTATTGTATATGTTATATCTATCTACCTATGTGGCTCAAAGATACTCTAAAGTTCTTAGCCGCAACAACCACATTTCTCCAAGTGTCCCTATCCTGAGCCCTTATTCCATCTCTCTTACGTCCCTTCCTACGCGTCATTGGTTTTCCAAGCGGACGTTTTCCAATCGGTCTTCCCACCAATATCTTTTTCCTCTCCCATTCTTGCCACGTGCCCTGCCTATCGCAGCTTTTTCCCTTTTATAACCCTAACTATTTCTGAAGATGCAGAGAGGCCATGCAATTTCTTGTTATACAGTCTCCCTCATACCCGGTGACCTCATCTTTCTTTGGCCAATAAATGCAGGGAAGAATCCTATTCTCAAATACTCTGAATCTACTCTCATCTCCAAGGGTCATAGACCATGCCTCCCACCCATATAATGCAACAGGCAAAATAATCTTTTTATATATTCCCTTTGATAATAATTTTGAAGAGATAAGCCTCTTTATTGCAGATAACAGGCGTTTCCCGATTGCAACCCCGATTTAAATTCTTCTCAAATATTATTATCCTTCGTGATTACATTCAATTTTTCTACATATTCAAATTCTACATTTTGTATCTTAAGATTTTGTATGTTAATACTCTTCCTCTTTGTTACTAAATATTTTTTCTTATCCCTATTAATTTCAAACCTCCATTAAATTTTCCTCGCTATCTGTAATCGCAATTGCCGAATCTCCTATTATATTTAAGTCGTCTGGGTAACCTAATATTTTACAATTGATTTCCGCATCTTATTCTTTCTTTACTACCTTCAAGACAAATTTGAAGATTGATTGGATCTATTGAGTCATGCGTATGTTTTACTAAAGTCTACAAATAATTAGTGAACAGATTGAATATTGAATTCGCGGTTTTTTTCCTAATATCTGTCATAATGAAAATATCTTAATTAATGTTGGTCGATTTGGCCTGAACCCGCAATGATATCTCCTAATATTTCCTCCGCCTATGGTTCTTAAGTATTGTATATGTTATAATAGTGAAATAGAGTATAATATTTCTTGATCATTACATTTTGGTATTTTATTTTCATTGCTAGATTATTATTGAATATTTTTAATTATAATGAAACTTGAGGAAATGCAAAAATAGAGACTTGAGACAATTTATAAAAATTAACGGTATAAAACTATAGATAAATGACCAATATATACATTCATTAATAGTATTAATTTAAATTAATTGATTTATTTGTTTTTTTTATTATTAAGTTCATTTATTAATTTTTTTAGATCATAGTTATTTTCCTCCCTTAAAAGAAACTTATCTAATTCTGTAGTGCTAGGGGATTTGAAAATTATATTAGTCGCAATATGAAGATTTCGCTTACAGTTTCTGTCATGTCCGACCTCCATCCAACAGTTATTTTCTGTCAAGTTTTTTGCTTCTCTTAATCATGTGATCTATATATTTAATTTTTTTTGATTCATTATAATAAAATTTAAACAAATAAAAATTTTTACTTTGTTAATTTATATAAATTTCAATATAAACTGATTGTGAGTGATACGCTTAGCCAATACTCTGAATAATTTGTGTACAAAAATATTGAATGTTCTTAGCGAGATTTGATATAATGTTGTACGATTTGTCCTAAATCTGAATTAGAAGAAAATTATAAATTGCCTCCTCTTCCAGCCCAATTCATTTACCCACCCATGTTGCATATGGCATCTAAATTTCTTAAAACTCCGTTTTTTTTAATTTAAAATAGAAGGAGAGAAAGAGTTTTAAATTATATTCGAATAGTCTATATATTCTATATATCAGTATTTTTTTTCTGAATTTAATAGCAAGTTGATTTTAAAAATTTTCCATTCTTAATGCATATGATTGATTACATGTGTTAAAATTTAAAAAAATTCAAATATTCTAATTTTTATATTTATATACAATTTAATATTATTTTTTATTAATATCATATCAAAAAAAGAGAATTTATTAAAAATTAAAAATAAAAAAAGAAGCCTATTAATAAAAAATTGAATGGTGATTTAATTATTTTATTAAATTAATTAAAATGAGACCTTTTAGAATGAATTATTTAATTGAAATGATATTTAAATATAAGAATTTAAAAAAATATTATATTCTTTGTTTGGCAATTGTTATTTAATTATGTGCAACATGATTCGACTTGCACAGAGCATCGTTATTTTTTATTAATATCACATGATAAAAATGAATCTTTTAAACATAATAAATAAAAAAAACATTTTAATAAATTTAAAAAATATATCCAATTTAAAAATGTCAAAAATTTAAAACAACTTTATATCATCATATTTTAATTTTTATATAATATATATATATATTTAGTAATTAATAATAGAGTAATTAAATTAAAATAAAAAACAAAGATAATATAATTCAGTCATTTTAATTCAGGTTAAATAATATTTTTTTTTATTATTCAATATTAAAATTTATATATTATTATATATATATTATAGAAAAGAAGAAATATTCAATTAAATAAAAAATAATTTAAGATAAAAATATGATCTAATAAATATTTTAATTAAATTGAGAACTTTTAGAATAAATTATTTAATTGAATTGATATTTGTATATTAGAATTTAAAATAAAAAGGGAAATATTATAATAATTCTTCGATTGGGAATCTCTATGATAATTCATTGTTTGAAATGATTCCGCTAGGCCGACAGTGAGCCGCGAGCTGCTCTTGAATGAACAACACGGAGAATTATATAAACTTTAAAAAATTAATTTCTGCGGTTATTGATAAGATATTAATAAAATTTATAGCCTATGTTACTCTAGAAGTATATAAGAATATTGTGATGTAATTTCAAAGAAATCGGTTCAGCCAATTCTGAGTCTATAAAATAGTAATTTTCCGGACAGACAGACAGACAGACAGACAGACAGACAGACAGACAGACAGACAGACAGACGTGAAAAATTCTAAAGTCACTTTTGGATTCTAGAGGTCATGAAACGCGAAGATATGCAAAAATTTTTAAATTCTGAGCAATGTGCAGACAAAAACCTTTTTTTATATATATAGATATATAAAAATAAATAAATATATATATATAATTTTAATAAAGTGTTTAACATTATAAAAATAAAATAAAGAGAATAATATTCGCTGAATTGCTAATAATGATAAAATATAAAAATTATTAAGTAAAATATATTAATTTACTATTTATTTTATAGTTATTTTCTTATAAACAATTTATTAATTTAATCATTAATTGATAAGAAATATTTTTAAGAAAATAAAACAAATTTATGTTAAAAATGAATGATTAATTAAGTACCATATGTTAGGCTGATAATGATGATTTCGGATTCGAAACTAGAAGCTCGATTTGTAATTTATGTATGTATTAGTATCTTTTAACTTAGTGGTTCTCAACCTTTTTGGACCAAACGCCCACTCCATAATTCGCCCCCCTATAAATTTTAACAGATAAAAATTGCATGATAATCCATAATATAAGGTAGGTAGGTACACTTGGTGATACTTAGAGCCATATTTAAAAATCGAGTTTCAAAACCTGATCGCAAAATCATCTTACCTTTTTTTAGAGTTGAAAATGATTTCGCCTCCCCCCCCCCAAAAAAAAACTTATCGCCCCCTTTAAGATGTCGATCGCCCAGGTTGAAAATCACTACTTTAACTAATTCATATTAGCACATGGGTTTATTTTCTAAAATTTTATAAAAAAAACACATTTCATTCATTATCCTTATATATATTTTGTTTTTTTCGTAAATAAGAAACATTTATAAATAATACTGATATTATCGATAAAAACTAAGCTTTTTTCATAGAATAGTGAGTCTTACTTCAATAATTTGCTTTTTAAATAGTTAAAACATCTAGTCACGTTCCAAAATATTTAATTTCAAAATTGTTTACTTTTCAGAAAATATGAAATTTTGAGAATAGTTTTTCAAACCATGGGAAATTTTGTGTATTTGTGGAATTTATCATAGATGTACAGACATGGCTAAAATTTTTTCAATGGTAAACAAAAGAAAACAAAAGATATTTTGTGATGAATAGTTGTCATGGATTTTACCCTCTGAGTGACTCCACTTTCTACCTGAACATTAAGGATACCCTTAGAAGTTGCGCGTGCCTTTTTCTTGCCCGACAATAACACTTGCCAATTTTTGAACATCAAAATTATTCTTTTTATTTGACAAAAAAAAAAAAATAAAATAAAAGAGTATACTTGTCATGTGTATTTTTATATCAACCCCTTTAACAAGTGAAGGGATGGCTATGTTTGGTATATCCGTGTTGCAATGTTAGAGGGGTGAATTTTGGTATTTGTGATTATTTCATCCTCATTAAAAAAATATATAAAAAAATATTCCTATTTGATAATTGTTCATAAAATAGTATTAATGATATTAATGAATACTTAATAATATATTTATTCATTTCAATTAATCAATATACTTATAGATCCTTAGGGATCTCTAAGGAATGCAAAAATTTCTCAGCAACCACATTCCTATATCTTCCACCTAAGCTACCACCATTCAAATCTCTTACGTCCCTTTTTATATTGTTTATCCATCACTTTTAGTTTTACTTTTATCTAAAAATAACAATTGTATTGGACAAAAACAAAATTTTGCTTTAGTAAAAATCGAATTGGACATTGCTTTAGTGAATTTTTATTTCACATTGTATACCTATATATATATACTACTAGTATTTATTTTATAAAAATTTTAAATATCTATGTTTCTTTCAATTATTTCATTTTTAATTTTTCATTACAAATGTTAGTTTTATTACCCTTAAAAGATTATGCTATAATATTTCGAATCAAATAGAAATATTTTTTGTAAAGAAGAATTTATAATTATTTATTTAATATTTTAAGCAATTTCTTAAAAAAAACAAAAAAACAAAAACAAACTAATACTTGACCTCCTATTTTTTCTCATTTTGGTTCAGGCCCGATGACAATGTTCCCCTTGCATGACAAGCTTTTTTGTTTTTTGTTTTTTGTTTTTTTTAAAAAAAAAAGTTTCTCATGTTTTCAAGTAAAGTCCAGTATACCGAATTAAACAAGACAATCGAATCGATGCAAATGTTGGCAAATATTTACTTTTTAACGATTTCTCTTTCACGACGGATGCTGTGTTGTTTCAACATCCAACTAAAACCTATGTCATGTGTCACGGAAGTGATTTGATCTCGCGGTGTCATCCATGTTTTCAATCATAATTCATTATAATATGGACAGTAGAAATGGCTTTTATCCAATACAAAACAGTAGGTCACTGAGGTCGATTCAAGGCCATTTAATTTTACATATATATAAAATAGAGAGTTTATATATTTACATCAACCTCAAACAATCCGACTAGTGAGTGCCGATTGCTTGCGGCTCCAAACCACGGCCCAAGCTTTGTAGCATAATTCTATGCTTCTAAACCGATCATATAATTATGGGCTAGTGCCTGTAACGAACCCCGAAGGTCTGTCTGCTTGTTCTCTTCTATCCAGTCTCCTCACCTAACCTAACAAGTCGATTATCTTCAAAACCGTCTACGATGAGTGGCGTGCGTGCGTGTCTTCGTCTTCGTGCGTGTCTGTCTATCTATCTATCTATCTATATATATTTCTTTCTCTCCTTCTCTTTATATATATATATATATATATATATATATATATATATATATATATATATGATCGTATTTACTAACTCACCTCAGGATTTCCATGGTCGATGCCGGTCCAAGGCATTCCATCCCTCGATTTGGCTCCGGCCCGTTTCCTGCCTCGCACCTGAGGACCAAAAAGATGAGAGAGATCAGAATCAACGGCCTTGGAGGCTGGGGCCTGGATGGGGCCCCTCCAATAATTAGCCAATCACCCAGAGAGACATTCGTCTTCTACGAAAGAATAAAACTTACTACTCGTTTTATATTAAAATAATAAAAGAAAAGTTTTATTCTCTGCCTATTGGAGATTAGCAAATTATTTATAAAATTAAATACATCTTATCGTTCTTAAATTATATAAATAATTTTATTAAAGGAAAAAAATAATCTAATGTGTGAACGAATTAATAAGTTGACGGGAAATGGATGCCAAAGAACCCAATGTCTAAGATAACCTTTATCTATTGTGGTCATTCTCTTAAGTTTTGTTGGTCAATCAAAAACCGTTTAAAATTTACTAGAAAGACATTAAAGTCTTCAATTTCTACAAGTAAAATAAATAAAAGGAAAATTAAAACAATATATTTTAGGTTGTATGAATGAATCATTAATAATTGTAAAAAACATCTTAATGTTTAAAAAAATATAAACATACAAATACATGTAGATATTAATATTAATATTATATATAATTAGAAGATTTTATTAAATTAATTAAAGAATTAAATTATATTTATAATATATAATTATTCTTAGTTTATTTATATTGTTTATTAATTGAAGTTAGTCATTTCAAATTTATGCTCTATCATTTAATATTACGATTAAATAATTGTTTGATCTATAATTATGAATTAAATCATTAGTGAATGGAAAACATTTAATAAATAAAATTGAATTTCAAATAATTTTATATATATAATTATAAATATAATTTGAATCTATTGTAAAGTATTGTTAGATTCAAAGGTAAAGGATTTAAATTATATTCTTTTATTTTCATAGTAAAATTGTCTATTGTATTATTTATTATTTTTTAAGTAATAATTATTTTTAAATGATTCGTCATCTAAATAAGTAACAGTGTAATAAAAATCATGGATTCATAAATACATTAATTGAAGTTGTTATAATTTAATTCAGTTGAATGAAATGTTTTCTTTTTAACCCGTCGGTAATTAATAGCTGATCTTAAATGAGTTAGGAAAAGATGGAATGATCAATTTCCCTGGACTGCATAGATCGAAACAAAATCTTAAAAATTTCATTAATTTCTTAATTTGATTTTGTTTCGAGATTAATAAAAAAAATAAATAAATAGGCTGATATCCCCTGACAAGAGGAAGAAAAGATAAAAAAAAATTAAACGAGTAATAGGTATAGAAAAAAGTAAATAAAAACAAAAATAATAATAAAAAAAAATCAATAAAAAAATACAGCAACGAGGGTTGATTTTTCATATACAAAATGCTATAAGAAATTCATTAGATATAATTAATATTTCTATATATTTTTGAATGAAAATAATATCATCAATGAAAATAGAAATTTACGATATTAAATACTCACTATATAATTGTTTTAATTATATGCGCTTTATTAAATTTACAAACAAATAGCTGTTTAGAAGTAAATTTGATTTTAACTTATAATATTATTAATTTTTTATTTAATGAAAGAAATTTAATACATTATTAATGAAGAAAATTCAAAAGCAAATATTAGTTAATTTTTATATTAATTTAAATAAGAAATATTATTATAACATGTTTGATTATTATAATAATAAAATATAAGAATTTATTTCACCTTAAAAAATAACTTTTAAGGAATATTTTAAAAAGGAAATAAATAATATTCCTAAAAAATATAATACTTAAATATTAAGAATTGTTCATTTTTTTAAATATCAATATAATATAATTTCTTTTTGACAGTTTATTTATCTTAAACTTTTCTATGGTCCTATCATTAGTTTTTATAATAAATTATTTTGAATCGGTCTTTTATAAGATAAAGAATAATATAATCTGAAGGAAAAGTGAATCAATGTTCAGGTTACTTCATGTTCCAGCTGCCTATCAAATATCCAATTCCCAAGCAATATTCGACTCGGGGTTTGTTTTATTTTTATTTTCTCTAGATCTATTTTCGGCCAGAATTTATAGATGTGCTGCATCAGCGGCAGGTCTCGCGCATCTCGGGAACCTTGGATTCGAAAAGCCTCTCTCGCACGTGCTAACTTCACTGATAAATGCCTGGCTTTTATTTAACTATTTGAATTTTATCTTGTTTGATTACGAACTGAAGATATTTGAGATATTTGAAATATATAAATATATATATATATATAAATTCATATAAAAAAAAACATTATTGACATTTGATTGGTTTGCTATCTTGCTATATTTCTAGACAAAGATGATAGCTCAAGTGATATGATAGTAGTCACTGACTACATATTAATAACTTAAATCGAGGGTGACATTTTATCAAGGATATCAGTGATTAGTTTCAAATCCACTTTAAACGTAAAAAATATATTCAATTAATTTTGTTCTTTAAAAAATATATTTTTACAAATACACATTGTAGTGAATGAAAAGTTTCCCAGATTAAGAATAAATATATAAATATTTAAAAAAGAATATGTAAAAAAAAGAAAGCTTTAGATATTTAAGATGTTTATGGAATATTTATTAAAATATTCATAAATGTGGAAATGTTAATTTAAGTCTCTTTTTGGTTAAATATATACTTAGTTATATATAGTTAAATATATACTTTGAGTTTTTAAAAAGATTAATCGTCTTGCAATTTACCGAGAAGGAAACATCAGTTGTCAAGTTATAATTTGACAAGTGGTGGACCTGGAAATGGGGATTCACACAGAGCAATGTTCGCAAAAACCCTGTTGTTTTGGAGTCAGGTCTCGTCAAAACGTAGATATTTTAGAGTATGTGAAGTTCTATCATTTTTACCTTGGGCACTTGTGCCTGTTGAGTGTCAATTTGTAGGGGTGGAGTACTTGGTGCGCTGTAGCACACCTTGATCTGCTGATCCTCAAGATCGTTGTTATGTTGAGGATACTGATCGTGCGGTGGCGCCATGTTCGCGACTAGTGGCGAGTGCCGAAACTCGATCCGGCGATAATCTAAAGTGGCGGCCTCCAGTTTTATGCTTGGGGGCTAAATGTTTGTACGGAAAGGAGTTCCAGGCAGCCCGGAGGGCTTCCGCTGCCGGTGCCGCCGTGTCGTCCTCTAACAACCAACAACTCACGCACTCCACTCCACACTAACCACTAATTCCGAAGTGGTTCCAATAAATTTGAAGTTGAAAAAATAAATAAATAAACTCAAAAATCAAAAACACACAAGTGTTGTCACGTCTTGAACACACTTTGCTCCACACTTGTTAATAGAACTAAGTCTATATGGAGCATTAAAAAAAAAAATTGTTTTTGTTTTTTTTTTTTACAACTAAGAATTGAATCCCTAGCTAAAAAAACGATAAAAAAAACATGCGACTAGCTCGGTGCCGAGTCTGTTACTAGTTGTCTATACAAAAGTATAGCAAGAAAAACTCGGCAGGACCGACATGGTGGGGGTAGAGGGAGGGGAGGGACGTTCGGAGCGCCGCGGGTGGGGAGGGCGCCGGAGGAGGGGCAACAGCGGGGGGAGGGGCGAACGGCGGCCACATTGGAGGGGGATTTGGGACAAGAATACACACTCACACCAACAAGACAAGATGCACACTGCTATCCACAACACCAGTGGAACACTCTTTTTTTTTTATAGAAAGATTTGCTCGACCACAAGTAATAATTTTATCGTCTATTGTCAAGTTCAAGAGAAATATAAATATTTCTTAATAGTTGCCGGCTGTCAGCACAATAATAAGTCTCTAGGAAGAGAGAGAGACCTTCATCAATACCATATTTTATAAGGCAAAGATAATAGGTATTATATACAAAAAAAAAAACAATAAACAATTAAAAAAAATAAGTATCATTTTTTATTTTAATATAAATTCAAATATGATTAATTTATATGAATGAACCCACTGGGAATTAATTTGATGGTAGTTACTTTTAAGTGATTAATTTTTTTTTTTTTTTTTTGCTAAAGAATTGGTAAATTTTCTCAAATTTATTCATGGATATAATTTTATATTATTTTTTTTCATTTTAATTAAAAAAAAAATTAATAAATGAATGAATCAGAATTATTTCTTTGATTTTTATTTCCACATTAATTCAATAAATAATTTATACATGTAATTATCGATATAAATCTTTTTTTTATTTTATTTTTATTTTATTTTATTTTATTTTTTTTTTTTATGATATTTGATAAATACTTTAAAATTTAAATTCCACCCTTAACTACTACTAAAGAAGCCATCTTGCCAAGGAGAGACCGTCGCAGAATATTTGACTGAAGATTGGAAAGAGAAGAAAAAATAGGGGAAGCTTTGAGGGTAAAAAATAAAAAAAACTCGTCTCGCCTTCCCCTAAGACTGCTACCCCACCAAGCGGGTAGCCAACACCCCTATTTTTTCACTCCCTCTCATCAAAAAGGTTGTTAGATTTAGCTAGTTGGGAGATGCAGCCAGCCATCGGCTGCTTTATCAAATAAAAAATATTGCCGGTCATGTTGAATTACAAATAAAATCTATAATGTGTTTTAATTTTTTTTTGTTAAAGAATAACAGATATTGAGAAAATAATAATAATAGAAATTTAATTCACTTATATAACATTATATTTATTAAAAAATATTATTTTATCGCCACTTTTGGTAACTTATAGCAACCACTTCAATTTTGGATTACAATTATGATTATTTATAAACCCTAAATAATATTTAAACTTATAGTAAATATATTCTTGAACATATGTTTAGCTCCAGAATGTATCAGTAATTTAGTCTCTCTCTCTCTCTTTAATATATTTATAAAACGAATAAAAACTTTCTTTTGTTATTTTGTTCAACTTTTTACATTTTATAAAAAAATAGAAGAAAAAATCTTTGTTTTGGTTTTTTTTTTTTATTTTTTTAATTTGTAAGTACATATACTTATATGTATATAATTTTTGTTTCTTAGGCATTTTTTTTATTTATACATAATATATTGTCCAAACTGTTGGTCAATTGTATAAATTAAAGTTTAATTTAGTCAATGCAGTTGTTTTATGTAACCACAAAAACATCTCCGTTGGGGGAACTTGCACTCCCAAGAATTTTACACCACCATTTTCATAACATTTTCCGAAAACAAATCTTTTTTTTAAATATTTTATTCATTAAAGTCTTCTAATAGATAAAAATTACAATTAATTAATATTAATTGAATTCTATATTTCATCCTATAATAATATGTAACTTGTTACCTGTTAATATTATCAATCATAAAAGTCTCATCTATGTCAGTGTTAATAAATTTGTTTAAATTAAATAATAATAATCTATTGTATATATTTGAAAGAAAACTAACATTGGTTGGGACAATATTTTGAGGTCACTATGCTAATTTTGATATTTTTAATAATTCTCAATATTAAAACAATTATAGATAATCAAAGAAAATAAAATACATTGCAAAAAGCATAAATTAATAAAAAAAAAAAAAAAATAAGGATATAGTAAATGTAAAAATAAATTTTTTTATTGATAATTGGGTGGTTTTTCATCTCCCTCTTTTATTTCATTTAAAGATCACCAGATCAAACGTACAGATCTTTTTAATTATATAAAATATTTATTTAAAGCTAATATATTGCCGAAAATAATTAATTATATATATGTAGATTCAGGAAGTATAAGAAAAACGAAGAAAATTGTTTATTTCATTTGATCAGCATTATATAATAATATAAGTATTGATATATAATATATAAATGTTTTTCATCATCATATTCTAATTAATTTAAAATAATTAAATAAAAAAAGATATCCTGGTCGATTTTTTTCTTTCGAGACGCCTCTTTTATTTTTTTTAAACTCATACTCCACTTAAAGGCGGGTTTCAATCCTGTGATCCTTTTTTTCCGAGACGAATTTTCCCCCTAACAGAGAGTTAAAAAAAGTCAAAAGTTCCAAACTAAATACACATATCCAGACAGTGGTAGGAGGAAGGGGGTCCTCTCTCTCTTCCCAGAGCTAAATACGGCAGTAATACCATAAAAAAAGGAAGGCGCCTAGCCAAGTTCTGGAAACCAATTTCCAATAGCATACGCAAGATAATAGATTTCATTCATTCCAAGTGATATTCAAATCGCGCTTATTATTTTTATTTTTATTATTATTAGTTGACCTTTTGTTGATAGACTCTTGACTCTTTTTATTGATAGGCTTAAAATATAATGAGTTTGAATTTCGAAGGAGACTCCGACAAGGAAGCGCTCGCTCTCAGATCACTTTCATTAAACAAAAAAAAAAAGAAAAACAACAAAAAAAAAAAATCAAAAAAAAAAACAAACAAACAAAACAAGAAAAAAATATGAATGAAAATAATTTGCATTAAGTAATATTTGAATTTATTCAATAATTTTAAATAATTAAAAAATGAAAATTAAATGTGACAAACTGTCAAATAAATTTAAAACTATTATTATATTTTCCTAAGTTTTAAAATTAATTAAAAATATATCACTTTCTAGATATTAGATTATAAATGTTAAATAAGTCTTGTAATATATAGATTAGTTTAATATAAAATTAAATTCGAGTAATAATATTATTTAAGTTTTTTAAATATTATAATTCAATGATTTTTCTGTCCAAATTCAAAACATAAGAAAAAAAAATAATCAGGTTATAAAAAAATAAATAAATAACCGAGGGTTTTTTTATATTCAACTGATCAGATCTATAGTTTGGCCTATCAATTTTTATCATAAAGGTTATATATATATATTTAAATAACATTATATGGAAAAAGTTTTGATTTATTCAAATATTGACATTAAATTATTCATATCAAAATTGAATATTTTAACAAGTAAATTGTCATTCAAAATTATTTCTAATTTGAAGCATCATATTAAAAAAAAATTATTTTTTTCTTAAATACAAGAATATTGACAATATTATTGTATATATATATATATATATACATATACGAGATGTGTCTAAAATGTTAGGTGAATGGTATGATAAAAACATTAAAAAGAGAATGTTAATTATAAATACCTTTATTAACCTTCAAAATACTCTCCACTAGCCAGAACCCACTTCTAACAACGTTCGCATAACGCTTGAAAACTTGGAGAAGTCTTGATGTGGAATCGTTCTCAGAATAGTCGTCACAACGTTCAGACAAGCAGGACACCACAAAATACTACTTACTATGTCTTTGCTAATACCCAATTCTTCGGCTATTAGTCGCAGAGTCAATCGACAATCTTATGTTAGCATCTCTCGTACACGTTCAGTGTTTTCTGGTGTCCTGCTTGCCGGCCTGAACGTTGTGACTGATACTCTGAGAACGATTCCATATCAAGACTTCTCCAACAGTTTTCAAGCGTTATACGAACGTTGTCAGAATATATATATATGCCAAAAAATGCATGATAATATCTAGACTTAATTGTTAATATTATACTTTAATATGTAGTCAGTTTACGATAATAATAATTTACAAAGTGAATTGTTATCAATTCTGTTGTTTCTTTAGTTCAGCAAATTTATTTATTCTTTTGACATAGACACATAAATATGATAAATTTACAAAATTAAAAAAAAAAAATCCTAGAAAATCAATATGACATTGAAATTTTTAATTCCTGAAAGTTTTTATAATATCTCTTAAATTAATATATTATTAATCAATTAATTATAGGTTAAAACATTATTTAAAAATATGTATAATTTTTTTAGACCTATTATGTATTATTTAAACCTGTTGATTTTGCTATGATTTATGGGAAATTGTATTTCAAAGAATCATCTTTTTTTTAATCATTATCTCCTAAGTTAGAGTATATATTCATGGTAAAATAGAAGAAAAACAAGTTTAGGTTTGAAATCGGAAATGAAATAATTAATGAAAGTAAGGCTAGAAGGGCGAGTGATATTTGAGAAGTTGTTAGCAGGCGCATTTGAAATTCTATTAAAATCGAAAACTTGATCCGTGCTTTCTTTGATGCAAAGTGTTCCATTTTATTGAAACGTTCGTAGAAGAGTCCGGGTTTTCGACCGGATGCACGGAGCATATCGTCTATTAAAATCTCTAATGATGATCGGGAATCGACATCCCGGGTCTTGGAACTGGCCGAGGTCCCGAGGGCCGGGCAGAAGGAGCTGGCAAACGCACACACTGACACTTTCCTCCATTTGGCTTGGAGGAGACGAATACACAGCGCTTGCATATACACGCGATGAGGGTGAGGGGTACACGCATATGCCGAGCGTTTTTTTATTTTCGATGTCCTCCTCCGAATATCCCACCCCCATTTTCTCCAGTTGATGATGCCTCTCCACTGTTGGGTTGCTCCTACTCCAAAAGCATCCCGCTTCTTAAATAAGGGCTACCAGATCGACCCTCTCTCGTCCGGAGAGAGATGCACCCCCAGGTCCCCTCTTTTTTTACCGAGGCTTTTTGTCCAGAGCGTTCACACGACATTGGTATACTCTGCTCAGAGAAAAAAAGAACCCCGGGCCCCTGCCAAATGACGACAGGTCAGGTTCATAAACATATGAATAGGAGGAAAAGACCAATGGTCACCTCAGGTTGAAACACTTGTTAACTTTAACTTCAAAAAAATTAATCTATTATATACTTTTTATATGATTAAACATAATCAAGAAATAATTTATCTTCCATGATTCTTTGTTATAAAAAAAAAGAAAAGTTAGATATTTAAATGCCACTATTTTACTTTTTTTTTCAAAATAAATAACAATATATGTAAGTAAACATTTTATAATTAAAAAATATATATTTTAAAATTAAATTTTGCAATTATTTTTTTTTTTAGATAAAAATATTTTGACAGGGTTATTCAATAATTGTCTTCTAAAGTCTGATTTTGTCATAGAGTAGCCAATTAGCAGGTGTCTCAGTTAAAAAGTAATAAATTTGACCTGATAAAAAAAATGAAGCTAGTTAGAAATTAAATATAAATAATAAAAAAAATATTAATTATATATTAATATGAAATTGGAAGTTTTTTCAAACCTGAAATTAAAATTAATATTAGGTACACATAAATATTACGAAAATATAACAACTAAATATTTAAATACAAAAAAAAAGTTTTTAATTAATAATAATATAAGAGTAATCATTAAATGAAATTGTAATTAATTAAAATAAATGATAATAATTTATTTAAAATAAATACAATAAGGGATTCATTCATTGATTTTTTTTTTTCATTTAAAAAATTAAAACAATATTGTATGGTTTGTGAATAATTGAAATGGTTGATTAAGTTCCTTCTATATTTGTTCAAGTCGGAAATTATAGTTTAACTTGTCAGATAATATTTGTAAAGTGTAAAGGAGGGGAGAAGTGAGTAAAAAATACATTAAAGGTGTTTAATTCATCAGAAGCTGTTTTTCTCTATAGACTAGTTCTTAGTGGACAGCGTTTTTTTTTTAGATTCGAAAAAAATTTTAAGAGGATTCAGGTGGTCCGTAGATGCCCGGGGGCTGGGTCCGGCCCTAAAGAAGGGTCTTTTTCATAGGGCGCGAGCGAAAGAGAAGGGCACACTAAAGGAACGAGAGGCTGCTAGGGACAGTCCCGTCCCGGGAAAATGGACCGGCGCTGGAGCGGTGTAGCCTTGAACACAACAGGCTTATATAATTAGCGGCACCAACTCCAAAATAGAACAAATTAGAGGCCCAGTCATTTGGAATTAATGCAAGTGGATTTTCAAAAACATTCCAATCGAGGCAACTGAAAGAGAACTCTCCACACGATCAACAACCAAATAGTGAGCTCAATGCCAATCTAAATATTATCACCGTCTTTCTTTATTATGCATTTAAAATGAAGGATATATATTCAAATTTAAAAATTTATAAAATTATAATTATATATATGCTTTTTCTATTGGAAGAGATGAAATATGTATAAATTTATCATAATTAACTAGAAATTTCTAAAAGACTTTTATATATCAGAGTTGTCAAAGATAGATATTTAAAAATTTTGATTCAGTATTTATTTAAAGAATTTTAAATATATATTTATTAAAAATGTTAGAATGTCTAATATTCATTGAAAGTTTTTTTACAGAAGTAATATGTATAAAATTATTTTAACAATAAATAAATAAAATAAAATCAATAAGAAAATAAGATTTTAAGATTTTTTTTTAAAGTTTTTATTAATAAATTTATAGAAATAGGTATATGAGAATATATGTTTAATTAATTTGATTGATATTCAATAAGAAATTAACTAAAATAATTCAAAAACTATAAATTAAATATATCAATGACTAATTATTGTGATTGGTGATTTTGAAGAAGTATTTTAAGTAAAATTTTTTAATAGTGTTCATATATTTTTATTTTTTTTATTCTATGTTAGCGATAGATAAGGGCTGAGGTATTAAATTAAATAAACAAATTATATATAATAAAAAAAAAAGAAAATTTTTCTTTTATATATAAAATATTGTAATTGAATTAATGAAGGTTCGTTCTTAAGGATTTCGATTGATGTGAACTTAAAATGAATTTTTCTAATTCAAAAGAAGGAATAATAGGATTTGAAGAAGGAATGCCAGAGCTTGAGTGACGGGTGGGAGTCTTAAGTATGGACCAGGGAGACTTAAGACCCCTGCAATCGTACCCTATATATGGATGAGAAAGACAGTCACACACACCTGCTTTGGTTTAAAAAAATATCTGCTTACATACATTTGATGAAAAAAGAGCTTTTTAGCTATCTATGAAAGAATTATGTTTTTTTAAAAAAATTTGAAAACAGGATGAGAGATCGAAATCGGAACAGAACCTTATGTCCACTTTTTTAAAAAGTTCTTTTGATATTTTTAAAACACCCTAGATCAGATAGCCAGGATACGCAACCGCCGTTTTTTGATCGAATCTTTATTCAATGGATTGGTGATTGCATCCTATTATTGGCCCGCTAAGGTGTACAAATGACCAGTATCTAGGGAGATAGACAAAAACATTAAAAAGGTTCATATCCATAGACGGGAATAGAAAAAGAACTGTTCATAGGGGGGAGAGTGTTCTTTCCGATTTTTAACGATTTTTTTCAATAAGTCTAAATCGCATGTCCGATATCCCTTGGCCCCTCGTTTTTCCCTTTAGTGGTCAAAAATCACTCATTTTTAAAGGGAAGGGAGATATTTTTAAAAAGCACGGAGGAAACCTGTAGTGAAAAAAGCGTTAAGATATTTGGGGTGAATTATGTAAATTGACGGATGACATTTTTAATTTTCTATTCAAAAAAATATTTTTGATTTTAGGAAAACGGTCAAATCAGAAGGGAAGTAGAAGGAACAATCTTTTAGGACAACTAACGGTTTTTATTTAGTTAAAGAAGGAAAAAAAATATCCTTGCATAGACAGAGGGCACGCGCCTTTATAAAAAGATACAAACAGAATAAAAAGAATTGTACAGTTTTTTTTTTCAAACGGTAAAAAAAAAATTGCAGGGTGTTGACGCGTGTATCCAGGGGTTGCAAATCTTCCTTGAATGTATTTCGGGCTCGGACCTTTCATTGACACCTTTTTACTAACAAATGAAGTTTATAGAAATTTCAAACGGGGGTGACATTTGCTTTTTATTTTTTTTTTTTACAAGTTTATACTTGACCGTTTTTTTTAATAGTAACTATTTGTAATATAAGCTATAATTATTAATAAAAAGTAATAATTTTATTACGAACATTTTATAAAACTAAAATGCGGGTATTATTTATTTAAATAAATAAATAAATATGTATTTTAATGACAAGTAAAAATTGATAAATATCCAGATAGAAAACAGATTAACGAAATAGAAAATGAAAGTGGAGAAGGTTTAAATCTTAAAAATAATATTATTATATTTCATCGCCCAATTAAAAAGAATAATATTTAATATAAAATAAATTCATATAATAAACATATGAGAAAATGATAATATTTAAAAAATTTATTTTGTAATTCAGAAAGTAGAGCGTATGAAATTTTAATATTAATTTTTTTGAAATAGAAAATGTTAATAACCCCTATTGGCTACAATTTTTGATTTAATAATCAATTAATGAGAATATATATATATAGGCCCTGCAAATCGACATAAATCCATTATTTAATGATATCCACTCTCTTTGCACTCCATTAATACATTAATGATGTAATAAATATTTGTTAATATATTAAAAATTAAGTGTTAAATTACTGAAAACAAATATATTAGGAACTTATTTTTTTATCTCAATTTTTTTCTTGTTTAACCACAAATCATTGAGTTACCGTGGAAACCCCAAAATCTGTCATCACAACTTAATAAAAAAAAAAAAAAAAAAAAAAACCAGGAACATTTTTTTTCTCTTTTTTTGCAAAAACTTACCTAAATATTTTTTATTCGAATCGTGGGACATGTGCCAGAAGCGTGCCGTTTTTGAAAATATTGCGGTCTCGTTTAGTAACCAAAGGTTGAGGAGATAAAAAGGGTCCCTTAAAAATGACTATTGTAAATCTTAGTTATTTGATCTAGGGCAAAATCAAAGCATATTGAACTATTATATCCTATCGCTAATTTTTATCGAGGCGCCCTCAAAAAAAGGGTTCTGGCCACAAAACCCTTTTCATCAAAGAATTGACAATAGAAATTTTCCAATCGAAGTATCGTATTCTTTATTTCACACCCCAATACTTTTATACAGGTAAAAAAAAATCAAATAGTATTATAAATATCGCAGGTTCGACGGCCAATGAAAGGGTTGGTGTGCCGATATTTTTATTGAATATTAATTGAGGTATTGTATTTTAAGAGTAATATGGGTAAATATAATAAACAACGGATTGGACAAACAGATTACATAAACTAGGGAAAATATTATGAAGAAATTTAACAATATTTCTATATTTTAACTAAATATTTATTAATTAGAATGCCAGTAAAATAAATGGAATTATAAATTTAAATATTTGATAAGTTGAAGTATGATATTATTTAAAAAATTTTAATATTTTTGTAATATGTAGATAAAATAAGTTGACCTGTGGCCAGGTCCGAACCGACCGACGGTTTGAAGTAAATTAATTTCCAGCTACAGAAACAATTTCAAATAATTTTAATATATCTATTAATGTAATAAAAAACAGATATGGAAAGAACATAAATATTTTTAATTTTATTTTATTTATAATATATAGCTGAAGTAGCCGGCGTTACCCGGCGTTACCCGAGGCTGTGACGTCATGAAGGGCTGGGTGACGTCATATAATTTTAAATTAAGAAAAACATAATGAAGATGATTTTTCCCGAAGATAAAACCAATACATTCGTGGTGATAAAAAAATCTCCTCATGTGAAATTTGGTGTGAAAATAACCCTTCCCTTCCTATCGTCGATCGCTAATACTACCACTTCAGGTTTCCTGATTTGTACCAAAAGATGATCAATTCATCCCACTGATGCATTAAGTAAATATACCAAATTTCATCAAAATCCGTTCAGCCGTTCACGCTGTACACATCTATACGGACGGACGGACGGACATGCTAAAAATACTTTTTTCTGTTAAGAAAATGCATGATTCGTGGAGATATGTAAAAATCTCCACATGTGAAATTTGGTGTGAAAACAATACCTCCCTTACTATCGTCGGTCGGTAAAAATCAGAAAATATTCATATAAATTAAAATAATTTATTAATACTGACTATAATTAATAGAAACTTATATAAGTATTTAACTTAATCATTTTTTTATCAAAAATAAACTAAAAATATATATAAATTAATACTATAAATATATTTTTAATAATTTATAAAAATTAAAAAAAAAAATATCTAAATATTCTTAATCTATGATTATTTAAAATTTTGTATCATCATTTATTTGTAAACTATCACTAGTAAATATAATTATTACAATTAAACCTAGTATAGTAAAAAGTTTTTAACATTTTACAAATAATTTAATTTTGTTTCATATCAGACCAATTCATTCAAAATAACAATTTTTTATTTAATATTTTCTTCTTTTATTTACGATCATCATTAAATCGATTAGATTATAAAAAAAAATTATTCAACTTTCTATATTGAAAGAGACTGGTAAAATAAGAGCTAAAGTGTAATCTAGTTTTTAAAAAATCTATTTCCTTGTGATTATTTTAAAATTTATCTTTTTGAGGTGTTGATAAATTAGAATTAGTCAATGGTGTGGTTAAATTTACATTTCGAAATACTATTTTATTTAGTTATTTTTAGAAATGAAATCTATTATATTTTTTATTGGAATAAAGAATTTGAAATAAAGATATTAAATTTCGAAAATTTCGATAAAAAATAAATATATTGGAAAAGTATTAAATATTTAATTTTACAAATAATATTTAATTAATCTATTGTTTATTCATTAATACTTAGAAGTGATGATTGAACTTTCAAAAATAATTTTAATTTCAAGTTATTTATTACCAAAAGTCAAATTTAATAATAATTAAATTTAACTATAATCAATTAGAAAATAAAATATTTATTAGTAAGAGATAAATTAAATTATATTTAATAAGTATAAAATGTAATTTGTAAAATTTGAATAATTAATGTTTACTAGATAAAATAAAATAATATAAAATAATATTATAATTTTCCAAACTATACATAACGGGTCTTTCAACAAGGACGGGTCAATGTTAATAATCCGTGGCGGCCATTTTGTTTTTTGCGGCATCTGTCAAATCTGTCTTTTCTGATTCAGTCACTGATGCCAAATGGCAAGTTACACAGTTAAGCAGCATGTGCAAATGATAAAAATTTATTATCAAAATGAGTGTTCGTTAGTGGGAACGTTGCGCGCATTGCGCCCATTTTACGGCAGACGCGGTGGTCCTTCAAAGTCTACTCTCCAACGATTGGTGACCAAATTTGAGACGACCGGTTCAGTGATCAACCAATCAACACCTTTACGTCAAAGAAACGCCAGATCAGCCGAGAACATCGCCGCTGTACGTGAGAGTGTTCAGGAGACTCCGAGGCAGTCGATTTCTCGCCGAGCAATAGAACTCGGCCTTTTGCAGACTTCAACTTGGAGAATTTTGAGTCGGGACTTGGGCCTGCATCCGTAAAAGATCCAACTGACCCAAGAGCTCAAAGTAAATGACCATAGACAACGCCATGTGATCGTATTCTGCATGAATGGTTTGAGGGTAGGGTTATCTCTCGCAGAGGTGACGTGAATTGGCCACCAAAATCGTGTGATTTGACTACGCTAGACTTTTTCTTGTAGGGTTTTCTGAAGTCGCAGGTCTATATGAATAAGTCACAATCGACCGTTGTCCTAAAAGCCAAAATAACGCAGGCCATCGGTCAGAAACAGCCGGATCTATGCAGCAGAGTCATAAAAAATTGGACCTCTCGGATTCGTGCACATTTGGGCGATATCATATTCCATCCATAATGGCATAAATGGGCCTTTCAAATAAAAAATAAATTTCGTTAATATCCCACACACATCTTTATTTTTATTGAGATTAGAATAAGCAATTATAAATTCAAAAAATATTAATTAAAAAAAAAAAAAAATGTTTTCTTTCTTTCATATCAAATATTGATATATTTTATAAATATTGTTAATAAAAATAACTACAGTGAAAACACCTATTATTAAACTTATATTCTATTATCTTATAGTATTTAAAAATAATGCAAATAATATATCAATTTATCAATTGTAAATAATGATTTAAAAACAGTAAAATATAAATGAAATCAATAGCATAAAAGTAAAGCTTCTCTGATGAGGAGAGTAGCACTAAAATCACGTTTTCTAATTACTAATATTATTTATTTCTCATTTCAGTTAAGTAAAATAAGAATAATATCTTGGTTTACTTGTCACGGTCTACATATGTTTAATTAAATTTATCATTTTTATACATTGCAACTATTCATTTATGATTCAAAATCATAAACTACGTAATTAAGAATAAGGTGGGATTATAGTTTTAATATAGATAAATATTTATTTATATAAAAAAAAAGATTTTTTTATTTTTTTTAACTTTTAGGATTTGTTTAAAGTATAATTAATAAAACATGAAAAAAAGTTCACACACTCTTTTAAGAAGAAACTTCTTTAATTATTATTAGAAATTGAATAAAATATTTTTTAGTAGTTAGCAATCAATAATTTATTTATTTAAATAAATTAAATTTGAAGTTTATTGGCATTAGAAAATAGGACTTAAAAAAAGATTATCGTTAGATAATTGTCTTCGTCAAAATGAAAATTAATCTCACTCTTTTAATAAAAATTAAAAACAAACTGGTTTATCAGAGAATTAAATCTTATTTAATTATTAGTTAAATTAAATATAAATGAAATTTGAAAAATAATTAATCAATTTCATTAAACAAAAAAAAAAAAAAAAAAAAAAAATTATAAACGAAACTAAGTAAGAGAGAAAATGAAATTGGAATTTTAAAAGTAATATTGAATTTTTATCTAAAGAGCAATAATTTCAATTTCACACACCTTCGAAATAATTGATTGAAAAGAGAAAAAATGAAATAGCTAAGCAAATATTTACCTGCCACAGGGAAGGAGATGGAGGCAATAATATCGGCGGCGACCCTTAGGTGGTCATTGGTTCTGTTTGACTAAGGCCTTCATAACCTCCCACCCCCTTTCCATAAGCGGTTTATTCAATATAACCAAAAGAGACAAATAGCAGCTACAAGTGGGATTCAATTCAACTTGAATTATTTTTTTCAGAAAAAAATTATTCTTTATTCAAAAAATAAATAAATAAAAAAATTAAAAAAAAAACAAAAATTAAAAAAAAAAAAAACAAAAAACAAAGCTAGTCTAGAGAAAATCTAATTTCATAAATATGTCCCATTGTGGGAAGGCTTATTTAAAAGTTCCCTTTGAACCATTAAATATAGTAGCAGCAACATGAGCTATTCAACTTTGTAAAAGGGTTTTACTACAAATATTCTAATTGTTCTCTAATTAGATGTTTTCCAAAAGAAGGTCCATTGTGATGGTCTTCCCCCCTGCTCCCCTCATTCTGGTCACAATCAAATTTTCTATTATAACAAAAAAAAATGTATATAATTATTATACTTTTCAAAATGAATAGAAATTATAAAACCACAAAATCTTTTCATCTTATAATTGAAGTTGAAATATTTTAATTTTTTCACATTCTTTAAAAAGTGTAAAAAAAATAATCATACATCTTTAAAATGTAGAATTAAGAAACAAAAACAATAATAAAAATCACTTCTATGATACCTGTAATCATATTCTGCTAATGTAAAATATGATATGAAACATTTCATCTATGTAAATGAAATTAACAAAACAAAAAACAAAAAAAACAAAAAAAAAAAAACGAAAAACAAAAATTTAAATTTTACAAAACAAATTGTCTACATAATAGTAAAAGGAGATTATAGGAATAATAGACAAATTGGTCACTGGCAAGAGGGACAATTTCCCTTTCAGCAGAAAAAAAAAATGTTTTTTCCTTCTCGGAAGAAACTCAGTGAATGAGATAATTTATTTCCCTATGTCATCTTTCGATGACTCAATTCAGAAGTTGCATCCCTTGTTTTCTGAGTGTCATAAACGTTTGAGATTTATTTTCTTACCGATGTATCTATCTCACTTCCACGGAACAAAAAAAAATTGTATATATTTTCAAGAGCATTCACCTTTTCAAAAAGAAAAAAAAAATTTTTTTGTTGTAGTAGACGTTGTTTAGGTCAAGATATGGCCTTGCCTCTCTCCCGCCCCCGGAACTGGATAAAGATGGGTTATTTATGCAAACCTGATTAAAAGAGAAACCCTTTATTATGATTATAAAGATGTTTTTTGCGACTATGAGAGAAAACTTCTTTACTCATTATTTAGAATAAACTAATTTAATTAATTAGTTTTAAAAAAGTGTTCTAATATTATTTTTTTTTAAATTTATTTATATAAATCAATAATACTAATAAATTACTTATAAATATTAAATAATTTATTTAATTTTAGGGTGGTTGGGTGATTTTTAGATTTTGAAACCGAATATCCGTTTTGAAATCGGATCTGTCAATAATCAATAATAAAATATTAATGTTTCAAAAATAAAATCCATGAGAAACGGGGCGGGCTATCAATAAATGCGCATAGTTTTTTTTTCGAAATGAGACGTGACTAGATGGATGTCATTTATCTTCAATTGTAAGTTCTATAATGATCTTTAAGAATTAAAATAAATTCTCTATTTATTTAAATCTAGGCACGGAGATCGTTGCATGATTTATGCAGATCATATGGGACGCCTGTCCGTTAAAGCTGCACATTTTAATAAACGCATCTTCCATAAGCTTAAGACTTAAATCGCGGAGGCCCTCAAATTTTTTTCATCGGTCTTTTTTTTTAGTTCGAGGGGAGGGTGCTGCGTGTTCCGAATTGCAAAGTGTAAGTCACTTTGTCTTTCTTTAGTCTCGGTTGTCTGCGCGGGTTCTTCAGCATAAACACCTCACTCGGAATGAGGGGTAAAGTTCCCCGTGAGTGCCTGGGGCAAGGGTAACCCTTGCGCCCACCTCAAATTCCCTTGTCAGAGCCGGCGGCGAGGTTTTTTTCTTTCTAAGAGTCATTAAGTAAAAAAGAAAAGGGACACCCCTTCTTAACGCGATGCGAAAGAAAAAAAATTAACATATGAACTATAAGACCTTTTTTTTGAATTCCCAGGGCCCACAAGATGCAAATTCGGTCATTACGCGATTTGGTAACATTTAAACTAAAGGGGAATTAGGAGAAAGAAGAACTTAAGGGACGAAGAGGGAAACCTAGATGAAACTATAAGAGAAATGACTGGAATATTAAATAAGACGACATGGGAAAATGAAATTGTGTTCGTTAGAAATCAAATAATTTCAAATGATTAATTAACTATTATGTTTATTTAACAAAAATAAAACAAAAAAAAAACAAAATAAAAAAAAAAACAAAAACAAATAAAAACAAACTCTTTTGCAAAAACTCAAAATCAAAACATTTAACAAAAAATAATAACCCCTCTAAGTGGTCTCAAGAAGTGATCTACACAAAAAAATTGTTGAAAAAATAAGGGACTCATAACAAAAAAATATCTTCTATAAAAAAAATGGGGAAATATAAACAAACCATTAAAATATTTAATTAACCTGTCTGAGTTTATGAATGGAGGAAGACAATCCATAATTTGAAATTTCGAATTATGTAGGTATTCTTAAACTTTTTACATTTTTTTTATAAATTTTCTAATAAATTATAAAAAATACTATATTTTTTATTAAGCTGGATTCTCGCCAAAATTTCAATATATCAATATATATATATTCAAGGTTTTCATTAAGATTGTTCTTCAATAAACAATTTCTTTTAAAACTAAGGGAATCCCAGTCAACGAGTAATTATCCAAAGATTAAAATCTTTTAAGTGAAAGATGCAAATCATTTTTTTTTTCCATTTTAGTATTTTTATATTATTTTTTTAACTGCTAATTAACATAAATATACAGGAATTTACGATGAACATATTCAAAGAATTATAATTAAAGATTTGGACAAGTTTATTGAAGTATTATTTATATTTTCTTTTTTTTCTTTTTTGATATTTATGGAAAATTTCTAACATTGAATGGTGTAAAATAAAATAGTAAATTTGAATTCAAGACAAAATTATTTTAGTATATCTAATATGGAAAGTCGTTTTTTTTTCTTTACGGATAGATTGCGAGTCATCGAAAAAAATTCACACGTTAATCACTAAAAGGCTGGTGTTCTTTCATTGGCTGCCAACCATCCATCCCATTCTTCTTAGCTCAGTCTTTTCTCGGCTAATTTATCAATCACTCTGCATCTTATTATTCATAAAATAGACAAGAGGCCCCTCCACATTGCCCGCTTGTGGGACCCATCTTCTTTCCTTGTCCTACTTTAGGTTGGACCCTTTGCGCTATCCTTGTCGCACTCATTTGAATAATGTAATCTCTAATTTCGTATTCAAGAGACGATCCTTGTTTTTCGCCCAGAGGACAGTCTAATCTCAGCTCTCTACCTGAGGCCCTTAACGCTTTTTCAGGGCTAACGAGGCCCGCGGCACGGATTATGCAAACCAAGGGGTTTTTGTTTAGAAAAAACCGCCGTGTTCAACGTTCGAACAAATAGATGAGAAAAAAAAATCACTAAACAAAGGGGGGTAGAGTGGTAATACTTAATTCTTAATTAGTTTAGATAAATGTGGAATAGAAAGAAATACTCATGATTTTTACACTAAATAAATTTTTCACTGATTATGGTGATTTTATAAAATGATTGGATTAAAATAGATAAAATGATTTTTTTTAGTACTAAAAAAAAATGTGTGAACACATAAGGGGTAAAGTGAATAGTTTTTTTTTACAAGGGGAAGTTTAAATTTTTTTTTTCTTTCTTCATAAAAAAAGAAAACCTGAAATCTGTGTTTATAGAAGTAATTTTATTCATTAGTTTTTTTATATTTATTATTTTTTTTTTACCTTAATTGACCTTGGCTTTTATTTGAATTGCTATTTTAATCATTGGTAATCTAATTAATTAATTATTTTATTTATTATAATTAAATAATTACTATAATAATGATTATTATAATTTTTTCTTAATATTTATTAGTGTGGAAATTTATTTATTCAATTATTCAAATTTGTGATTATTTTTTTTTAAATAATAAAAATTTGAATGAATTGATATATATATATACATAAATTGTAACAATTTTGATTTGAAAATAAAAATGTTCTTCATAAATATGAAAGCTATACAATTTTTTTTAAAGTTTTTCATTATAAAAAAATAAATAGAAAAGTTTGTCTTATATTCTTCCAGAATAGATAATTTATTGTATTCCTATTGTATTAAAAAAAAATTAATGAATGACCTTTGTTAAAAAAATTGGCAGGTATTAATTTAATACTTCAAAGTAATTCAATGATTCATTTAATTTAATCTTTATTAATCGTAAAACAAATAAAATTGTTTTTAATTACATTTAGAGTAAAAAAATAAATAAATTTATAAATAAATAAAAACAAAAAACAAAACATTATCCTTTTGATAAAATCACTAGAAATTTTACGACGAATCGAAAAAAAGGGTTTCCCAGGCTCAATATTGAGCAGCAACTCGTATCTCGTTACGCTTCTCCTTCATTATGTTAATAAGGGTGTTGAAATGAATAATGGTTCTAGAGTAAATTTATAAATTAAATATGGAATTTTTAATCGGTTATTATATATATTTTAAATTTAAATTTTTTATTTTATCAAGAAGAATCATTTTTCATTTTGACCGAGCTCCTTTATAATATATAAAATGAAAACAATGCCTCCCTTACTATCGTCGGTCGGTAAAAAGAAAAAATTGTTTAAATTATACTTCTACTTCTATATATTTGATTGATTTGTCCTTCTGAAAGTGATATTTATTTCAATAGTACAATGGAAATAGATATTTTATTAGAGCCGATTAGTAAAGTGGGATCTTTAAATATTCACCATTTCACAAAAATAAAATAGCATTCATTGAAAAATAAATATTTCGATATTTATTCAATGGCATAATGAATCTATAATTTTAGGAAAACTTAATTAGAATATCTTTTTAATTAATAATATATATGCAATTTTTAATGAGGTATTTCATTAAATTTTTCAAAAAACAAGAATTCGAATGAGAGAGGAATTTTTATATGAATAAATGATTAATTTTTCTCAATTATACATTTGAAAAAATATTTTCTTTTTTTTTAATATTCTTTTTATATTATTATACTCTAAATGGAATTTTTTTTTTTCATTTTTAATTTTTGTTTGATTTTTTTTTTTTTTTAATTTTACATATGTAAGTAGTAATGATCAGATTGTTTGGTATGAAAAATAAGAAAATTTTATATTCTGTTTTTTTTATTATTATTATTAATATTATTTTATTTTTAATTATCCTTGATTATACAAAAATTAATGACCAGTTTATTATATTAATCACAATTTGAAAATAAAAGAGTTGAGGGAATTTCGTTTCATTAGTATTTTGTATTTTTTTTTCTCTCTTTGATTTATTTTTGATTAATAATAATTATTTCCTAACTCACGAATGGATGTGTAAATGCTTTTCGAAATGTCGAAAAAGAAGAAAGCAAAATTGTAGTGTGTCTGGATGGATGTGACGTTCGTCTTAACTAAATCATCGGTCTCCGATATTCATTATGTGCTACACTTTAATGAGCGGGGAAATAAAAGGTTTATTTATGTGGAAAATTCTCCGAGTCCGATTCGTTATCTAGTAGTAGTCAGGAGATAGTAATTTTTCGTAATTACGCTCCAAGGCGAATGGATGTTGATGCTCAGGAGCGGGTTTTTCAGGTGGCGGGAGCTGTAACTGCCCGGGGCGGAGCCTCTGGGCTCGACTACCAACTACCTTTACGAACATACTACCTACTGACTACACTTCTACTTTGACTTGCTTATGGCCTATCCTTTCAGTTTGACTGCTCGAAACCTTGATCGCTCTCTCTTTCCGGAGTGTTACCGGGTGGACCAAAAGTTAAGTAGCAATTTCAACCAAGAATTATTATAAAAATAATTCAAATAAAGAAATTACTAATACTATATACTCTTAATAAGCATTTTAAAGGCTTACTTATTCAAGTATTAATTTTCTCCAAGCTCCGGAATTTAAAAAATTAACCAAATTAATTAATAAAAAAATTGCTCTTATATTTTTTCTATAATATATAAAGATATATTAATTTTTATTTAATCTTTAATAGATACATTAAAATCTTAGTGCTTCTTTTGACAAATAATCCTTTTGTTTCACTTTCAACCCCTGACAAGTGTCTCCCTTTGGATGTGTGTGATAGAGGAGGAGCTACAATTAACAACCCCTTTTCGCCTTAGACAACATTACCTTTTAACCACTTTGGTTTATTTAAGACTATCATTTTAGATTTTTTTTTATTTCACACTTAACAAAAAACATATCTTATAATCATTATTTTTAGTATAAATAAAATAAATAATAATAAAAAATTAAATAAAAATAAGGCACATTTGAGAAGACATAGCAAAATTCCCTTCCGAAATATCAAAATCAGATTTATATTTTCTTGCTAACCATTTAGGGTTAATTTTTTTCAATTTCAAATATCTCATAATGTATTTTTAATTCGTTTTTTTTTTATTTCTGTTCACGAATACAGTCCTACAGCACTTGGAAGGACTCCAGGGGGGTTGGATAACATGGACTCAGCTGCTATTAATAGTATTAAATAAACTTTATATAAGGAATTAAACATTATATTTCTTTAAAAAATGATAAATATTGGAATTTAATGATTATTTATTTTCATAGACTAGAGAGTTCAGTTAGCATCGAGCAGCCGTGAGAGCAACACGCAGACAGGTAATCTCCCAACTACTATTAATATTAATTAATTAATTAACACATATATTCTTCTTATATCTATACATAATAAAAAATATAATTTTTGTAATAATTAATTTTGAATAACTAAGTGAAATTAATTAAACATTATATTAATCAACAGATTTGTAAATAATTATCTCATCAAAATATTTTTGCTCTAGAATGAAAATTTTTTAGAAGATATAAATGTGACCCATATAATATGAATAAATTAATTAAATAATAGGATTTTATAAAAGAGAGTATTATAATGGATAATATGACGAAAAAATAATAAATAAATAAACCCGGGGCAAATAAAATAATATATGTATTAAAATAGTTCCTTCTACTTCGCTTTTGAAATGAAATATAAACTAAAATAAGAAAATAATATGATAATAAAAAAAAAATTAAGTATTATATTTATTTAATTATAGTTTATAAAAATTATAATATAATTATTTATATTTTTAATTGAAATTATATTATTATTAATATTATTATTGTTTCCAATTTGTTTTTTATTTTATTTTATTATTATAAAATTCTTTCGCGTTTCTTGATTGACAGTGCCACCTGTCTTCTCTGTCAACTCTAACTACTAGAATCAAGTTAGGATTCATAATAAGATTTGGTTTAAAAACCGTTCTCGAAATGGAAAATATTTTAAAAAATTCTTAATAAAGATTATTTGTAAAGTTGATTCTTTAATATAATTGAAAAGTTATAAAGCTACTTACCCGGCCCTACAAGGCACGGCTTGGATTACTAATTGAATAAAATTAATTTTTTGTGTTTTATTGGAGGAATATTTGCGAAACGTTATACTTTTGTTAAGTTGGATTTTATACGAAGTACATATAATATTAACGAGAAAAATAATAATTCGAAACTCATTAAAACTACCATTAATTATGGAAGTTGATTTTAAAAAAATATATATACCATTATGTATATAATAGATATATATATATATCACCAAATATAACATGAATTTCCAATAATATTCTATCTTAATCTAAACAGAAATTACATTTTAAAATCACATACAATATATATATATAGGTATATTTATATTTTTATAATTGCTATTCCTTTTAGAAAAAAATGTAGTATAAAAAATGAGTTGCAAATTAATATGAATAAACTGTATATTTATGTACAAATTCATTCATGATTTTATAACTTTTCAAAAATAAGTAAGATATATTCCAAAATTATTCTTAAAATATATTATTATAATGTTGTTCAAATATATATATATATATATATATATATATATAACTTTTTTTATTTTTTAAAAGAATAATAATTAATCAAAATATTATTTGGTTTATTGATTTATGTAGAAATATTAATAAATTCTTTTGAAATATTGAAAAAATAAATAAATGGAAAATTATTATAGTTTTGATTAGGTATTTGCTTTTTTAAAAAACCTAATGATTTGACTAAATAAATATAATTAATTCTAAGCAAACGAGGGACACTCATTCAATTCACTAAGAAATGGGGCAAAGAATTATAATAAAATATTTAAATTTATGTACTGTGGTGACGTCAAGAGAGGTTCTCTATTCTTCTAAATAGAAAATCTTGGGTTTTTAGGGTACTACATTTGAAAAGCAATGACAAAAATCCCCTTCCCAATATTATTCTTTAAAATAGACCCTTCATCTATTCATCTCTGTCTCTCTCCCTGTTAACCGTTTCAAAATCAAGAATTATTAATATATTAATTTCAGTTTGTTCTATAGTTTTTAGTGAAAAATATATATTATTAATGAATAATAAAAAAAAAATATTTATATACATAGATTTTGTGAAATATTAAAAATTATTTAAGTTTATTTTAAATATTGCTCAACTGTTATTTAATATAATAATAGTAATAAGAAAAAGTGTGAAATATATCTATCTATACAATCTATTGTTAGGCTAATCCGTTTATACTAATTTTAATGGTTGTATAATACCACAAACACCTGATTAAAAAAAACATAAAACTGTTATATGTATAAAAAAGATAGCAAAAAATTATATCCTTCTCCTGAAGAATTTAATAAGGTTAATTCTTATATATATATATATATATATATAAGAATGAGATTAATACAACCATAATTGGAGGAGTTAAAATTTAGGAAAAACAATTTATTTATATTAAATAATAAATAATATATTAAATAATATTTAGCTATTATTGATATTTAAAATTTATTACTAAAAAATGAGTAATTAATTTAAAAATATAGTTAAAAATTAATAAAAATAAGTTGACCTGTGGCCAGGTCCGAACCGACCGACGGTTTGAAATAAATTAATTTCCAGCTACAGAAACAATTTCAAATAATTTTAATATATCTATTAATGTAATAAAAACAGATATGGATACATAAATAATAAATATAAACATTTTTAATTTTATTTTATTTATAATATATATGCAAGACCAGGCTGTGACGTCATGAATGGCTGGATGACGTCATATAATTTTAAATCAAGAAAAAACTAATAAATATGATTTTTTTCGAGGATAAAACCAATACAAAGTGCATGATTCGTGGTGATATATAAAAAAAATCTCCTTTGGTGTGAAAATAACCCTTTCCTTCCTATCGTCGATCGCTAATACTACCACTTCCGGTTTCCGGAATTGCACCAAAAGTTGATCAATTCATCCCACTGATGCATTAAGTAAATATACCAAATTTCATCAAAATCGGTTGAGCCGTTCAGGCTGTACACATCTATACGGACGGACAGACGGACGGACAGACATCATGCTAAAAATACTTTTTTCTGTTTAGAAAATGCATGATTCGTGGAGATATGTAAAAATCTCCACATGTGAAATTTGGTGTGAAAACAATACCTCCCTTACTATCGTCGGTCGGTAATTAATTTTTTAATAAAAAATTTCAAACAAATATGCATATCTTTATTAGAAAATTTATATTTTATTTTATGATTATAATAATTATTATAGAGAGTATAATGTATATTATCTGATTTATATTATATAGCTGATCGATGAGTACGTGTATGGATATTTGATTTTTCAATTTTAATATTTTAATGAAATTAACAATTTATAAAAGAATACATAATATTTTTAACAAACTGAATGAAAAAAATGGAATCGAAATAGAAAAGAATATGTTAATGTGTTTTATAATTAAAAAAAAATTATTTTTTTTTTAAATTCATAGAAATTAGAATTAGAATCAATGAAGATTGTATAAAAATCTTCTTGAGTGTTTATCAACTATGCGAAATTGATACATTTTTATATTTGCCTTTAACTTGAATCACTTTTGTTATATAGAACTGAGTCACATAATTTGTAATGAAATGGAAAAAAAAAATTGTTTATCATTAATAGGAGGGCTGTAATCACATGATGTAAATGCCAGGGGCGGTCCACAAACGTTGCCGTGACTCTTGATTATTTCAAAATAGAAGAGGTTCTTTAGAAATTATAAATTAGAGATATTTTTAATAAATAAATTGATATTAATTTGAAATTCAACCAAATGACTTCAACCATATTATAGTTATTAAAACATGAAAGCACCTCGCTAGAAAATATTATTTTTTTCTTATTAAAAGTAATGGATCATTTTTAGAAATACAATCAAATTAATAATTATAATTTTTTATATGTCTATGAATTGTATTAATGATAAAATGAATGATATGAGATTTGATCTTTTTATAATCATAAACTTTTAATAATGAATCAGAAAACATTAATTTTGTCTAAAACACAATTTTTAGTTGTTTTTTTTTAAATTATTATATTATTTTAATTTTTAAACTAAAATAATGCATTGATTTTGAGATTTTAAGTTATTTATATAAAAAATTCCTATTTTCATTGACATTTAAAATGTCTCGATTGTTTTATAAGTAAAATAATAATAATAATAACTAGCTGCTCAGAGCGCCTTCGGCGCTCTTCACACCTAGACGGGGGCTCCGCCCCCTGTACCCCCGAGTTGTACATAGTATTTGGTGGTTGAAAGTATTAAAAGGTTTTCATCCATTTTGTTTCAATCAGTATATTACATAAAACATTCATTTCTTTTTGTGTTCTTATTTAAAAAATATATTTTAATTTAATCACTATATTAATTATATATATTATTATTGTATATGTTATATCTATCTACCTATGTGGCTCAAAGATACTCTAAAGTTCTTAGCCGCAACAACCACATTTCTCCAAGTGTCCCTATCCTGAGCCCTTATTCCATCTCTCTTACGTCCCTTCCTACGCGTCATTGGTTTTCCAAGCGGACGTTTTCCAATCGGTCTTCCCACCAATATCTTTTTCCTCTCCCATTCTTGCCACGTGCCCTGCCTATCGCAGCTTTTTCCCTTTTATAACCCTAACTATTTCTGAAGATGCAGAGAGGCCATGCAATTTCTTGTTATACAGTCTCCCTCATACCCGGTGACCTCATCTTTCTTTGGCCAATAAATGCAGGGAAGAATCCTATTCTCAAATACTCTGAATCTACTCTCATCTCCAAGGGTCATAGACCATGCCTCCCACCCATATAATGCAACAGGCAAAATAATCTTTTTATATATTCCCTTTGATAATAATTTTGAAGAGATAAGCCTCTTTATTGCAGATAACAGGCGTTTCCCGATTGCAACCCCGATTTAAATTCTTCTCAAATATTATTATCCTTCGTGATTACATTCAATTTTTCTACATATTCAAATTCTACATTTTGTATCTTAAGATTTTGTATGTTAATACTTTTCCTCTTTGTTACTAAATATTTTTTCTTATCCCTATTAATTTCAAACCTCCATTAAATTTTCCTCGCTATCTGTAATCGCAATTGCCGAATCTCCTATTATATTTAAGTCGTCTGGGTAACCTAATATTTTACAATTGATTTCCGCATCTTATTCTTTCTTTACTACCTTCAAGACAAATTTGAAGATTGATTGGATCTATTGAGTCATGCGTATGTTTTACTAAAGTCTACAAATAATTAGTGAACAGATTGAATATTGAATTCGCGGTTTTTTTCCTAATATCTGTCATAATGAAAATATCTTAATTAATGTTGGTCGATTTGGCCTGAACCCGCAATGATATCTCCTAATATTTCCTCCGCCTATGGTTCTTAAGTATTGTATATGTTATAATAGTGAAATAGAGTATAATATTTCTTGATCATTACATTTTGGTATTTTATTTTCATTGCTAGATTATTATTGAATATTTTTAATTATAATGAAACTTGAGGAAATGCAAAAATAGAGACTTGAGACAATTTATAAAAATTAACGGTATAAAACTATAGATAAATGACCAATATATACATTCATTAATAGTATTAATTTAAATTAATTGATTTATTTGTTTTTTTTATTATTAAGTTCATTTATTAATTTTTTTAGATCATAGTTATTTTCCTCCCTTAAAAGAAACTTATCTAATTCTGTAGTGCTAGGGGATTTGAAAATTATATTAGTCGCAATATGAAGATTTCGCTTACAGTTTCTGTCATGTCCGACCTCCATCCAACAGTTATTTTCTGTCAAGTTTTTTGCTTCTCTTAATCATGTGATCTATATATTTAATTTTTTTTGATTCATTATAATAAAATTTAAACAAATAAAAATTTTTACTTTGTTAATTTATATAAATTTCAATATAAACTGATTGTGAGTGATACGCTTAGCCAATACTCTGAATAATTTGTGTACAAAAATATTGAATGTTCTTAGCGAGATTTGATATAATGTTGTACGATTTGTCCTAAATCTGAATTAGAAGAAAATTATAAATTGCCTCCTCTTCCAGCCCAATTCATTTACCCACCCATGTTGCATATGGCATCTAAATTTCTTAAAACTCCGTTTTTTTTAATTTAAAATAGAAGGAGAGAAAGAGTTTTAAATTATATTCGAATAGTCTATATATTCTATATATCAGTATTTTTTTTCTGAATTTAATAGCAAGTTGATTTTAAAAATTTTCCATTCTTAATGCATATGATTGATTACATGTGTTAAAATTTAAAAAAATTCAAATATTCTAATTTTTATATTTATATACAATTTAATATTATTTTTTATTAATATCATATCAAAAAAAGAGAATTTATTAAAAATTAAAAATAAAAAAAGAAGCCTATTAATAAAAAATTGAATGGTGATTTAATTATTTTATTAAATTAATTAAAATGAGACCTTTTAGAATGAATTATTTAATTGAAATGATATTTAAATATAAGAATTTAAAAAAATATTATATTCTTTGTTTGGCAATTGTTATTTAATTATGTGCAACATGATTCGACTTGCACAGAGCATCGTTATTTTTTATTAATATCACATGATAAAAATGAATCTTTTAAACATAATAAATAAAAAAAACATTTTAATAAATTTAAAAAATATATCCAATTTAAAAATGTCAAAAATTTAAAACAACTTTATATCATCATATTTTAATTTTTATATAATATATATATATATTTAGTAATTAATAATAGAGTAATTAAATTAAAATAAAAAACAAAGATAATATAATTCAGTCATTTTAATTCAGGTTAAATAATATTTTTTTTTATTATTCAATATTAAAATTTATATATTATTATATATATATTATAGAAAAGAAGAAATATTCAATTAAATAAAAAATAATTTAAGATAAAAATATGATCTAATAAATATTTTAATTAAATTGAGAACTTTTAGAATAAATTATTTAATTGAATTGATATTTGTATATTAGAATTTAAAATAAAAAGGGAAATATTATAATAATTCTTCGATTGGGAATCTCTATGATAATTCATTGTTTGAAATGATTCCGCTAGGCCGACAGTGAGCCGCGAGCTGCTCTTGAATGAACAACACGGAGAATTATATAAACTTTAAAAAATTAATTTCTGCGGTTATTGATAAGATATTAATAAAATTTATAGCCTATGTTACTCTAGAAGTATATAAGAATATTGTGATGTAATTTCAAAGAAATCGGTTCAGCCAATTCTGAGTCTATAAAATAGTAATTTTCCGGACAGACAGACAGACAGACAGACAGACAGACAGACAGACAGACAGACAGACAGACAGACAGACAGACGTGAAAAATTCTAAAGTCACTTTTGGATTCTAGAGGTCATGAAACGCGAAGATATGCAAAAATTTTTAAATTCTGAGCAATGTGCAGACAAAAACCTTTTTTTATATATATAGATAGATAATAATAATACGGATAAGATTGGTTTATAATTTCCACTCCACTGCTTCAACTTTGAAAGATTGAGAGAGTAAAAAAAAATATTAAATTTCTTCATTGTGATACTTTATATTATTTAATAGATTTACGAAAAAAGCGATAGAAATTTCAATAGGTTTTCAGAATCGTCATAGGATTTAAAAACTATTAAATAATAGTATTATATGCCACCCACCTTTCTCCATCAATCTATATTAAATGCCGAAAAAAAGAAAGCTTTCTCTCTAATTTTAAAAATGTTATTATACCAAATTATTTGTGACATTGTGACTAATCATTTTTTTTTAATTAATTTGTTATTTTATTTCAATATGATATTTAATTTTTAATTAAAAACAAACATACAAAAAAAAAAAATTATAATTATAAATTATTATTTTTTTATTACCTTGACTGGAAAAGAATTTTTCAAGTATTTATCGATTCTGTTTGTAAATAAAAATGATGTAAAACTTGAATGATTATCTTTTTATCTCGATTTTACTTATCACATTTAAAAGATTCTAAAGTAATTTTTGTTTTCAATTTCTATAGAGGCCTTTCATATATTTATTTCCATATTCATTAATTTTTTTTCATTTTATCCTCTTAAACTTAAAGAGATAAAAAAATTTCATAGTATCCTATTTTGGATAGTATTATTTTATTTCAGTTATAATAACTAACTAAGCCTGAAGCATCATTAGTTTCCTCGTCATTTTGAGTCTATTTATAAATATAAGCATAGATTTAGTAGAAGGTGAGATTAAATAAAATATAAAAATCAATATTAATAAAATAAATTTAATTTAGAAAGAAAGATTACCTCACGATTTTAGTATTTGCTGAGATTCTTCTTTTTCTAATCTTAAATATTCTTTTTAGAATATTTTCAAGTGTTTATTTATTTACATATTGCTAATTCTTTAAAATATTTCTTACCAAATTTGTGACCACATTTATTTACACAACATGAAAAGTATTTTAAGTGCCTTTAATTCTACTATGTTGATTAATTTATTTATATTGTAATACGCTTTATAATCCTTTCACCAGTATATAATATAGTTCCGCTTTATTTCTCTCATTGTTGCAATTCTTCAATATCTAATTAATTTTAAATTTACCACATCATTTATCACGATTCTGTTCAATATTAAGTAATATTTTACTCAATTTTGAATAAATCCGCTGTTTTTTATTATCTAAAGGAAAAATGTGTAAGGAACGTAACTAAATTGATTTTGATGAAATTATGATATATTTCTTATTGTTCTGAGCATCCTAGAATTCATTTATTTCAACTATATTGTCGTTGTGGAAAGAGTGAACACAATAACGTATGTTCGATATTCTGATTAGCTTTGGTTTTTAAATATACCTTTCTAGTTCATTTCAAAATTTTAAAAGCAAAAGTCTTCCTATTTAAAGTATATTATAGCTTATAATTTATTTTAAATTGAGATTCAATCATTTAACAATTTTACAAACAATAATATGGTAACGAAAAAATAAATAATTTTAAAAATTAATAATGATCCAAAAGGAATTTATAAAAGTAACACTCTAAATGATTGCTCTATAAGGAACATTTATATTCATTTATAGTTCCTTATATAAAATTTCAACATTAAATTAAATAAAATATAAATATTTTTTTAAAAAAATAAGATATTCTAATTAGATAATAAAAACATATCAAATATTTAAGAATTTAATTATAATTTTTACATGACCTATAAATATTGTCATAAAAATTTAAATTGCTTAAAAAATAAATTCATTTTTTTTTTTTTTTTTTGATAAATCTAAGATACCAACACGGGCATTTTGATTTATATTCATTACTTCTTCGTTATATTTACTTAATTTATTTCTTAGGCAAACACATCAATCTATTCAATCTGAAATAAGCCTTACACACCACCGCATTCCAGTCAAAGAGCGTAATGTACCAACTTGGTCTATGACCCATAAAATTCAGACACGAGTAAATCATATTTCAGGTCCTTGGAAACTTTGACCACTCATAGTTTTGACATCTTCCATTTATTACCCCACGCCAATTTAAAGTATTATCTTCACTTCTAAATTTTAACATCTTTTCTTTTCTATTCATCTTTTTGATTAAAATAATTGATGTTATTTTGAACAAAGGTATCCAATCATTATAAATAAAGTTATTCCAATTAAATTCTTTTAATATATGTATAAAGTTAAATAAATAAGTATTCACATATGGCTTATTTATAAACCAGGTAGAGATTGTGTTTTATAATTAATAATTTCTTTATATAGATATACCTACATAGTACTAAAGAAAGACTGCAAGAGAGAGAGAGAATCTGTTATTAGTAGGTTAAATATTGAAATTTTGATACATACAAAAACTGCCAATGCTAAACTTTAGTTTATTTATTGCTTTTGTGCTTATTTAAAACTCGCCTCAAAAGAAGACAGTTATATTTTTGAGGACAAGAATTCTTAAAAGAAAAGAAAATATAGTTAACTTTCAAAAATCATTTAACTTCCTAAAACTCTAAATTCATAAAAGATTGAGTTTTAAAAATTTGTAACCTGATATAAACATATAATAACTATAACCTAATCATAGTATACTAAGTTTAAGAAAATATAATATCAATTTTAGTTTTGTTTCAATGATAGTTTAAAACAACACTTATGGTTAAATACTTGTAAATCTTAATCCTTAAGATAACCAATAACAAAGCATAAAAATAATATAACACAATCTTTATACCCTCTCACTTTTTAATAATATTTCTTTGAAAGAGTAAGGCTTCTTTATTTGCTACTCTGGAAACATTAACACATATTTTAATAAATGGATATAGATTGTAATAAATAAAGAATTTATTTATTTATATGTTTGCTATACAAAGAAATTCATATTTTTTTCGAAAAACATACATTTTCTTGATTATAAAGATAATTGATCAGAAGTGAGACCGGTTGAATAGGTGTGTAGGCGGTAAAGGAAGATGGCCATAGAGATGGATGGCTGGGCTGCTGGTTCTGTCCCCCACTCTTAATGATAAAGCCCCCATTCTCTTTTTAACCAAAACCTAGAACAGCAGGTTTCTGTTTGTGGGAATGGAGCCCCCGAGGCAGAACCCCCTGGCTGCCCAGTAACTTACAACTCCAACTCGACTACCTCTTATTTAATTATTTATTTATTTTTTCTTCTTTATTTTATTTCAATTTTTTTCCCTACACGTAACTAGATCATTGATTTGACCTTGCACTGACCTTGTAAGCTTTCATTAATCTTTTATAAACTATATTTTATATAAATCAAGAAATTTATACAAAAAGTAAGAAAAATTGTCCACGTCGATCTTTAGATGAGTATGATGGATTTTTCTTTCGGTTTTAAAAAATATTCCCGAAGATTTGTTATCGTTTTTTAATGATTAAATAAAAATTCCAAACAGCCAATTTGAGCTTTTAAAATAAAAAGTATTTTTGTAATGGAAATTGGTGTTAAGCTTCTGGACCTTAAATTCCTTTTAGTTCATTTATAATTCTTTCAGGGAAACCAGACCAGCGGAGCTAAGACCCACGATGCCATCATTCAATCCCGACTACTTTTTAATTAACTAATTTTTTATTTCTACCTAAGGAGACATACCAGTAATTAATTAAAGTGGTACCCATCGGATGTGTTGGCAATCATTTGCAATCTCTTATCAGAGAAGGGGATGGGCTTACTTGGCACAGAAAAGAGAGAAATCGATGGTAATTCATTGTATCTGATTTAGAAACAGTTGTATTTGTATGATGTATGAAGTGTTAGCTTTGAATTATGCCGGAGGCTTTCTTAGGACTTCAAGGCCTCTCCATCTCCAGCCTCCGACTTCAGCTCCTCACACGTTATATATAAATAAAGCTGGGATAAAAAGAGGGGAAATGCCCCGGGAAATAAAACGAGACGTGCGAGATGTCGGAGAGGTAATTGTCATGTTGTTATAATTATTTCAAAAATGATCGAGGCTGTTGTTTCTCTGGACTACTCTTGATAACGAATTATTTAATTCACTGCTGTGGTCGTAATATTAACACAGATGTTCTAAACCAGACACTTATGCTGGAATAATGGTCGGGGGGACTGGAAATGGGGGAACTAAATTAATCCTCACTCATTATAGGCCGATATAATTTGATCAAAATACAACAAAGAAATTTTAATTACAATTCTCCTAGTCGCGACTTACGTTTTTTCCGGCTTAAGAGATGAAGGAAAAATAATTTTATATTTTATTGGTTTAGTTTGCAGTGGTTGTGCGTTCTGTCGCGTTTGAAAGACAGTTTTGCGAATGTTACAAAAGCAGTGAATAATGATAGGCTTTAATTTATGGAAAAAATAAAATTTTAGTAGATTCTGATATGTTCAATGAATAATTTTTTCTTGTATTATAAGATATATAGTTATATTAAAGATTATAATGAAATATAACGGTCTTCAATGTTTATTTTGAGGGAAGATGACAGCAACAGACATGTAATTGATGAGGAGTGGTACCACTCATATTTATAGGTAAATGTCGACTTTCCTTGGAAATCATAAATATATATATATATATAATTGAAATAGTTCAAATCTTGTGTAAAAATGTAATTATTTATGATTAATAAACTAAAAATGTTTGCAAATGTTTTTTATAATTTAAATAAAAAAAAATAAATTTATTGATTCAATTAAAAAATGAAGTAGAAATTTAAAAAATTAAAGAACCAAATGAATGAAGTTTTAATATGCTGATGGAAATTAAATAGAAACATATATATATATATATATATATATATACAATAAGGAATATTTAATATTATAATAAACAAAAATTTAGTTAAAAAGTTATGTTAATTTTTATTATTTTAAAATGTATGAAAATTGGTCACACATTTTACGACTTATTCTAAAAAACATATTCAAATAGGAGTTGAAGTGATTAAGAAAGTATTACAAACATTAATTAATTAAAAGAGTTAATTCAATTTAAATAAACGATTATTTCTCAAATTTTACTTTTTATTTTAATAGCTTTAATTATTCATATACATTTAAATTAATAATTTATTTTTCTATTATTTCAATAAATAAATTATTAATAGCAAATGAACCTATTATAATATGTAACTGTTCAAATGAACTTCCATTGAACAGTCAGTCCTACTCTAAAACAACTTATTTACCATTTTATCATTCTTTATATGAAAAATAATAAATTAATTATTATAAATTACTTCAATTATTTCAATTAAATTTATAACAAGAATTGTTTTAATTAAAAAAAACTAATTATCAAATTATAATAAATTAAATATGCATTAATTAGATTGAATTTTCTATGTTATATTTATTTTACCTCTAATTTATTATTTTGGAGTGGTTTATTAAAATATTTAATTTAATACTCTCGAGCAAAAGATGATTTCAGAATTTTTTCATTATGATTAGATATACTTACATTCTTAAGAGGCCCTTAAACAACACAATATTATTTACAATTTTTACTAAATGAAAGTAAATTAATGTTTAAATTATTATTTTTAGTTTTGAGTTAATTAGTTTTAATTAATATTATAATTAGGTCTTATATAATATAGTGTCGCATATTGTTTCTTTTAATTAATTATTATAATAATCTATATTTAACGATTTTTTTAATTATAGACATGAATGCTATGAGTAAGTTGTAACCAAAAATAAGAAGAGTATTAAACGTTATATCGTTTTTCGTGATATTATATCTTAGTAATATATATATATATATATATATGGATATGTATAGTAAATATAAAATTGTTTTATCTTTGTGTTTATATCTTTGTTTATAAATATATTATATATATATTTTGTTTTCCACTGTGAACCGCGATACCAAATCCAATTTTTTTTATCCAAAGATTTTAACCATCTGGAAATATATAATTAAATTATACCCACATTAAAATCTATTTTTCTCTTAGTTCTGGTTAATTTGAAAACCGGTTGACAGAAGATAATTAGTAAGTATCTCCAACATCGTTACTTTATTCAGTAATTCTTTTAACCAAGTCAAAATTCATTTCTTTCTTCCAAATTATAATTATATTTGTTTAGAGAAATCTTACTCTTTACTATTAGTCTCGATAATTAATTTATTTTTATAATAAAAGGAGTGATGAGTAATTCTACTCACTGTTATAATTAGCTTAATGACTTGCAAAATATTATCCGATTTTAATTAATTTCACTAGATTTTTTTTTAATTTTATTCCTTTAGGCTTGTAAGCATAAATATATTAGTAGATTATAAAATCGAATAAAATGACATAATATATATACATATATATAATGTGTCTGAGCATGTAAGAAGAGTCAATGCCCTTCGTGATAACTAATGACATTATAATATGAAAATATCTATTTTAATGGTTTTACATATTGAATAATTAATATTATACTTATATATAAATATATATTGATTAACTCTTTCAATTTTAATAGAATTATGATTATTTAAATATATCCTGTGTGTTATAGAAAATGAACAAAAAATGTTTACATTTATGAAATTAATTTCAGGTAATGTTTCTTTGTTATTCAATGATAATTTGTATATTATAATATTTATGAAATGATTCAAGCAATTTAATTAAAATTTCAATTAGAATTTGTTTTGCAGAAAGTATTATAAATTTAAAAATTTTAAAGGATAAAAAAAAGAAGAAAATTTGGATTCTCATACATATAGACATACACGAATCGAAACATAAAAGAACCCAATTGTTATAACTACTTCCTTTATAATGTTTTTTTTTTCCTAATTAGCATATCAATTTTTTCAAGACAATAGATAAACTTAAGTAAACTTAAATTTTATATGGTATCGTCAAGGAAATTATCATAAACAGCAACTTAATATGAAAAAAATAATTAAAAAAATAAGCTATAAATACATATTTATAACAAAAATTCCAAATCTAGAATCAAACAAAAATTTAAGCATAAATTGGAAAAAATAAATTTGAAATACCAGAATTTGTGTTCATTTGAATTGGATATAAACTGTTTTCGTTCAGTGTATATAACCTTTTTTTCTCTAAACACATTTTTTATTTATGCTAAATTATTAATGGTCTTTATACCTTAGAATAAAAATATTAAACCTTTTCTATTCATTTTCATTTAAAACGATTATTTATTTAAGAAAAAAAAGATACCTATATAAAAAATATTACTAATCACCTATTTTAATTTGTAGCAAAGGAAAAGTAAACTTATATTTGAAACATGTCATTTATTAATCTATAATATTTTGCAATTTATCTCCGAGTTTAATTTATAGAGTAGCTTCAGTGAATAGCCACAAGAAGTCGCTGGTTGCTCGCTTGTAAAATATATAAATTGGCAAAATAAACATTGCTATTACATTTTTATTATAGAATTTAGGGAGTTGCGGGGAAGATCTTTTTTTAAATGCAAAGCGCGTATACATAATTCAATATGAAAAGAAATTTGCTTTATTTTTTATAATGAAATTACCACAAAATTGAATGAAGATTATTGAAAATTTTATATATTTTTTTGGCAAATATTAAAATAATTAATTAATATTGCTAATAAAAGTAAATAATTAAAATTTAGAGTTTATATTTAAAAAATTAAAAATAATAATTATATTAAAAAAAACTTTGAAATTCTGATAGTTTATCTCCTGCTTTTTTTCTCAATATAATAAATAAATCAAAATCAACTTCTAATTTAAAATAATTTTAAAAATTTTTTAAAGGTTTTAATGGTTAATAAATTTTAAGTAAAATAAATAATGAATATTCAAATCCTTAAAAGAGGGGGAGAGAAATTAAAATAAATAAATTAATATATTCTAAAACGATACATAATTTTCAATTATTTCTTTACATATCATTTATGAGAACTATTTTAAACTATTATAATAGAAAGTATGAAAAGATTTTCGTTATATCATGAGAATTAAGTAACATCGGTCCTGGTTCATTCTCGGATGGTTAACTGCTTTGAGCCTTTACGCTCAAATGCCTCTTACACCTAAACCCATCATCTTTCATTCTCCCTTGGATTAAATTCCCTAAAGGTGTATCTTGAGTATTGAAACCTTTCTCTTTTCAAACTACTTTGGTTCTAACCCTTTAGAAATAAAAATCTTTTTCATTCAGATGAAAACATTCCTTTAAAAAAAAAAAAGATATCGATATATACAACTTACTTACTATATGAAATTATTTAAAAATAATTTTTTTTTTTTTGGTAATCTAAAATTAATGTGAGGAGAAATATAATTATAATATTCGGCAGCAAATGTTGTTTAGAAATTATGAAGTGGGCAGCATCTTTTCCATAATTGCAAACGAAAGGAGCGTCAATCGCCTACGCCAAATTTTAACCGATTAGGTTCGGTATTCAATAGGCAATAACACTTTTTGCCCAACCCGGGAAGCGAGATGGAAGGGTCGACTAAACAGAACAACCATTTGGTTTAAGTATATATATATATAACAAAGTGCATTGAACCAACAAAAAAGAAAAAGAGTATAATGTTTAAAAATATATATATATATACTATATATAATAAATAACAGTTAACGGGTATCGAGGATATCTTATTCCAAATAATTCAATCCAGATCAATTAAGATGGAGAGTAATTTATAATGTTAAGATGTGGAAAGCTTAATCACTTTTTACTTATTTCATTTTAGAAATATTTTGACTTAATGGCCAAAAGAACATGTTTTTAAATCATCAGGCATTCAATCAAAGTCTCTATTAGTTTTCAATATTTCAAAATGAACTTTGAAAGAAGAAGAAGAAGAAGGGGAAAAAAAGAAAGAAAGAAATTTAATTATATATTATAAAAATAGAAGGTGGATATAATTTAAACCTTTTAATCTATTTCAATATTCTTTTGAAAGTGCGTATTTATATTGTTAGGGGTCTGTAGCCCTCAGTGGAATACCCATTAGGTTTTAACCCTTTAAAGAAACAAATTAACTTTTCTCTCACCCCACTCCCTCATATATCGATTTCGGCAAATATCAAATTACCCATATTCAGTTAATAGATACGTTTTGAATGCATTCATCCAATAGAGAGGCATATTTGGTTTAGAGAAAGGGCGGCTCAACGAATAAAAAAAAGTCAATCCCGAAAGTATTATTCTGATTTGATCGCACTGTCAACAGGGAATAACAAGTGAAGGTTAAGCTATTATTATTATTTCTTAATACAAATTCTTATTCAGATTAGAATTAAATAAAAATACATAAAACAGAATCCATATAAAAAACTATAGGGATATAATTTTATTATTTATGGTTTATTTAAATTAAAAATTCTTATTAACTATTATTAATAAATTATTTTCATAAAAAAAATTGCATTGCATATTTCTATATTAAATTAAAAAAATTGAATATTCATTTGAATTTTGAAATTATCATAAGATGCTCAAAAATATTTTAGATAATAATTCATGTACAATATTTTTTTACCCCCTAAGTATTTATTCAAAATGAAGATGATATTTTCATTTATGTTAGTTTAATTTAAACCCATAATTAACATAATTTCATTAAATATTAAATAATAGATTTTCTTTTCAAAATTACTTCATTCTCCATTTGAACATGAATTGTGATAGGTATATATCTAATTGTTGTTTTTTAATTTGAAATGAAGGGGAAGTATACGAGATTAATATATTTATACTCTTATTTTAATTACATTTCATATATATTATTATTATAAATTATTTTACCAACAGCACCTAAAAATTTTGAGCAAGTGAGCCCAATATTATTTCAACTTAATTTAAATTTTCATACTGGTTTTTGAAAAGAATATAACTTAACATTTTTTTTATTAGTAATAATTTAAAAAAGATTACCCTCTAGGGAAGTAAGTTAAAGATCCTCCCTCCCCTCGACCTTACAAGTTTACAAGTATGTATTACATTATAGACTTCCCAACTAAAAATATTAAATAAATAAAATAAAGGAACTTAAACTATAAAAAAAATCTGAAGCGTGGATTCGACTATCTCGCAATTTGAATTGGATTAAATAACTTATATTATATTTAAATTTAATTAATTAAATTATAAATTAAAATTAATAAACAATATTTATTAAACCAGCGAGTATTTGTTGATGGCACTACGTCACGTGCTGGCGCGTGATTTGCAGTCGTGTTAAAAACTTAATTCCAGTACTTTCAGCGATTCAATCAAGCTGAAATTCTATATATAGCAGTTTTATACAATTTGTAATCACGTGAAAAACTTTCAAACATATATCTTTATTTTTACGGTCAGTTCAGAGGAAAAAAAATGAAAACGTGGTAGGTAATGACCCTCTTCCGGATGAGCTACATTTCTCAAAAGTTGAAACAAAACTACGAATTTTGAATATTGCCCGTGTACCAAATTTGATTATTCTAGCTCAAACCGCTTTTGCGTAATCTTGTCTACACACACACACAGACACACACCCATAGACATTTTGCTCAACCTTAGTGAAAATGACTCAGGGATCTTCAAAACGTATAAAAACATCAAAATCTAGAAATCGAAAAATTTTCGTGATCGCAATACTGGCGAGATAGTAGAAATAATTATTATTGATGAGTTTATTGTTTAGAGCATAGGTTCTTAAACTTATGTACTCCACGGACCCCCACTTGAAAAAATTTTTTTTGACGGACCCCCATCACAACTTTAGGTACTTTACGTCATTTTATTAATTAATTTCTGGCTTACGATCTCATAAGGACAAGGATATATGATGAATATTTCTAACAGTGATTGGTGAATAACGATTTTTTTGCATATTGTAGAACACATTTTATTAGAAATTATAATATTGAAGAAAGAAAATACAAACATTGTCATAGCAACAAATCTCACAAATTATAATGGGTACTTACATTAAATTCATATAAATATTTTATAATTTTTTTCAGAAAATATTAAATAAGAAATATTTTAAAAAATAACTGCATCTATCTCATTAAATATAACTTACATATTTAATGAGATGTATGCAGTTGTTTTCTTGAAACAAGAATCTCAATATCTGGCTTAATATTGGAAACTTTTAATCTAAGATCCGGCTCTACATTTAATTTGTTTCTATATTTAGACTTAATATAAAATAGTACCGAAAAAGCTTGTTCGCATAAATATGTTGTGCAGAATGGAATCAAGTGTTGAAGTGCTTTATTTGCAAGCGCAGGATAATCTGACCTGAGAAGTAACCAAAAGTTGCTCAATTCAGTTTTGTTAAATTTTAGTTTATAAGTTGTATCACATGATAATTCCACGAGAATATCTTGTTCAGGTGCAGATAAATGTTTAGCATTTGTAATTTCCATATTAAATGGATCTCTGATCCAGTTATTGCAAGGATCAGGAGTAGAAAAATACTTCCTGAAGTTGCTTTTCAAAGTAATTAAATGTTCAACAAATAATTGACGCGTTTGATTAAGCAATTTTTCACTGGAGCTTTCTATGAAATCATTGAGAGTTGGAAAAGACTCATATACACCGTTCTGGATGCGTTTCGACCACAAGTCGATTTTTTTAATCATTGCTTCTATTTTATCTTCAACTTTAAATATATTTACAACAGTACCTTGCAGGCTCAAATTAAGTTCGTTCAATTTTGTAAAAATATCAGTCAAGTAAGCCACCTTAGCTAACCAGATAAAATCATTGAAACATTCGGTCAGTTCAAAATGCGCATCTATTAAAAACAATCGTATTTCATCTCGAAGCTCAAAAAGGCGAATGAGTACTTTCCCGCGGGACAACCAACGTACATCTGTATGTAATAATAAATGTGTATGTTGACTACCCATTTCCTCACACAAAATTTTAAAAACTCTGGAATTAAGTGGACGAGCCTTAATGAAATTGACAATTTTAACTACTTCGTCTAATGTTCTTTTCAAATCTGGTGACATATTTTTGGCTGCTAATGATTCTCTGTGAATGCAGCAATGATTCCAAACAACCTGAGGCGCAACATTTTTAATAAGAGCAATCAATCCAGTTCTTGTACCTGACATTGCACGAGCACCATCAGTGCAAATTCCAACACATTTTGGCCACTCTATTTCATTTTCGGTTATAAAATTATTCAAACTGTTAAATATGTCATTAGCTGTCGTTCGTGAAGGTAGTGAATCACAAAACAATACATCTTCTTGTATTTGATTTTCAAACTCATATCTAATGAAAGCTAACAAATTGGCATTATTAGTGACATCAGTACTTTCATCCAATTGTAATGAGTAATAGTGACTTTTGCGCACTCTCGATATTAATTCTTCTTTTATATTACATGACATGTCTTCAATCCTATTCTTAACCGTATCATTTGATAATGAAATCAAATTTATATCGTTTGCTGCTTTAGTTCCTAACATTATATTTGTAATTACTTTTGTAGCAGGAAGAATTAATTGCTCTGCTATATTATGCGGCTTTCCTGCTTTAGCAATAAGTAGAGCTACTTCATATGATGCCATTACTGCTTTCTTACTCATACCACCAGATCCCGTCTTTACCATCAATTTCTGACTTGAATTAAGTTCTTCTTTTTTCATTTTAAAAAATTCGATAGACTTACTAACATGCTCGCTGTGCTTTGTTTGTAAATGACGTCTGAGATTAGCAGGTTTCATACTTTCATTGGATAAACTTTCCTGACATAGAACGCAGACTGGTCTTTCCACATCATTGTTGCAAATATAAGTAAATCCAAATGATAAATAATCATCCGAATATTTTCTAGTTTTGCGTTTCTTGGTAGAGTTTGCTGTTGATGCCTCATCATCTGATTCTTTCCGTTTCTGTGTTGAACCAGTTTGTAGCCAACGATCCATTTTATGGAGTAATTTATTAACATTGAACTACAATAATATAAATATAATATAAATATAATATAAATATAACGAATTATTATTTACTAGCTATGTTTTAATATCATTTTAAATGAATGTTTTAATATCATTTTAAATGAATGTTTTAAATCATTTTAATAAATGTTTTAAATCATTTTAAATAAATGATTTAATATCATTTTAAATGAATATTAATTTATATAATAAATATATTTCGTAATTTGATTCTAAAATATTATTAATTTCGTAATTTGATTCTAAAATATTATTAATTTCGTAATTTGATTCTAAAATATTATTAAAATAAATATTTTTTATTCATAAAACTAACTTATACTTACTCTCAAAAACAGCCTTTCTGGGAAATTGCAAAATGTGTTTAGTGTTTTTATAAAATAATGATCATGCAAATTACACTAAAAATTAAAAAAAATTATTAGCTATAATAAACTATTATTAGCTATAATTTAATTATAATTAATTAAATTAATAAAAATAATTTAAAGATACAACTCGTTGAGAAATGAACTTATAATTAACATTAATAAAAATAATTTAAAGATACAACTCGTTGAGAAATGAACTTATAATTAACATTTGCTTTAAAACTGTTTAAAACCCCAGAGTGGACGCTGACAATTTGGGTTTTTCCGGGTAAGACTGTCCCCTCCCCTGGTTTTCCCCAATAACAAAGTGAAAGAAAATTCCCTTATATGCCTCCCCTTCCGAGCCCCTAAGAGGGGTTATTTTAAAGGAACAATCGAAAAATGATTTTAAATGAATGAATGGATGAAAATTCAAATTTTATATATAGTTTTTTATATATGTTTATTTATTCACAAAAAATTAATTGACATAATTATCAATTTAATAAAATAAAATAGTATTATTAATAGTATTAAATTATAGCCGTAATTCTCTAGGAGGATATAGTTACACAATGAACTTTAAATATTTATATATGTATATATTTTTACGATGATTTTTTTCCGAGGACCGCGGACCCCCAGTAAAGGCTTCGCGGACCCCCAGGGGTCCGCGGACCACAGTTTAAGAACCACTGGTTTAGAGAACATAATCTCAAATGTCAATAAAATACAATATAAGAATGTATGTGTATATAAAAAAACAACTCGACAACTATGTTCTGGTTGAACCATTCTTTTTTTAGCAGACACCCCATATTTTATTTATTTAATATAAAATAGATAATAGGGAACTCTGCCACCTGCTTGCTTTGTTAGCCAACCTCCGCGGCGCTTAGTCGCTTCATAGTGGTATCCTTTGTTGCAAATCTTACAATGATTCTAATCTCTTTTTTCATTCGTAAGGTTTTTGCAGCCTAAACAAAATGAAATTTGATACTGATGCAAGGGGATGTAGATCAATGTATTGAATTAAAAAAAGAGATTCGAAGAAAGATTTAGTAAGATGATAAAAACTTTATATGCTTTTATGAGTATATTAAATAATATCTACATTGGATATCTTTATATATATATATAATATTTAATTTATATATACATGGTAAATATTTATTTATATTTAAAATTATACAAATACAATTACAAGCAATGGCGTTGGGGAATTTTTGCCGCCCGGGGCAGTCTCTAAATTGTTGCCCTTTCTGAGACAATATATAGATGGAGAACTTTTTTATCATTAGATAACATATTTAAATTAGGTAGTACTAAAAGAGACTAGAGAAGTTGCAGAGGCGTTTATAAGGATGGAGGTGGCAGGACCCCCTCCCGTAAGAATAATAGTCGAATAAAAACTGAATGATTTTCTAATTATATATTAATTCATTATTTATATCTAAAAGAAACTACCTTTCAAAATAAATATTTAAATAAATAAATAAAACATTCGTAGATATTGAATATTTTTTGAAAATTTAGAAATAAATTTATTTTATATTTTAAATCTAAAAAAAGTTTAATATGATTTGTTTTTCTCTTTCTCATTCATTTGTTTTTTACCGACCGACGATAGTAAGGGAGGTATTGTTTTCACACCAAATTTCACATGTGGAGATTTTTACATATCTCCACGAATCATGCATTTTCTAAACAGAAAAAAGTATTTTTAGCATGATGTCTGTCCGTCCGTCTGTCCGTCCGTCTGTCCGTCCGTATAGATGTGTACAGCCTGAACGGCTCAACCGATTTTGATGAAATTTGGTATATTTACTTAATGCATCAGTGGGATGAATTGATCAACTTTTGGTGCAATTCCGGAAACCGGAAGTGGTAGAAGGAAAGGGTTATTTTCACACCAAAGGAGATTTGTTTATATATCACCACGAATCATGCACTTTGTATTGGTTTTATCCTCGAGAAAAATCATATTTATTAGTTTTTTCTTGATTTAAAATTATATGACGTCATCCAGCCATTCATGACGTCACAGCCTGGTCTTGCATATATATTATAAATAAAATAAAATTAAAAATATTTATGTTATATGCCTATCTGTTTTTTATTACATTAATAGATATATTAAAATTATTTGAAATTGTTTCTGTAGCTGGAAATTAATTTATTTCAAACCGTCGGTCGGTTCGGACCTGGCCACAGGTCAACTTATTCTTATTTTATGATATTATTCCCATTTCTTTAAATTAAAATACACTATTTAGTAAAAAATATATTATTTTTCTAAGAAAATAAGAATTTTCAAATAAATTTATACATTTGACTCCATAATATATATTTACACTTTTTTTTTATTTAATTTGAATTTTCGGATTCATTTATAAGTTCTCTCCTTCAGGTTGATTGGCTTTCTTTGGTTTAAGCTCGCAATGCTTTCGATCTATCAAGCGGAAACATTTTCATTTCTAGCAGGCGAAGCTAAAGGAATCCAAGTTCCCTTTTCTACATCACCATTCAATTCCAATGAGATCGAAAGATCCTGAAAAGCATCATCCAATACAAAAGCATGGCATGCCTCGTCCTTTTTGATTTTAAAAAACTTTTACCTTTAAATTGGAAGCCTTTAGGGTCGTTAATAATACTCTAGTATCGGATTAATAAAAAGAATTCAGAATACAATTATTCAACTGATCTATATATAGTATAATCTTTATTAATAGTAAATAATACATCAACTTTGGCATAGAAAATTTTATCTTTATAAATCCAGTTAATTATTTTCTCCATTGATTTTACCTTAAACAAAAGATTCTTCTAATGACCGTTTATTTATTTTATAAATATATATATATATATATATTTGTAAATTTATATTATAATATGCTTATTTCAAATTATATATTACAATAGTAACTGGGATTTATTATATACAATCATGATGATGACTGTAAAGTAATAATTGAAAACAGAAAAGACATAATTAAATATTAATCAATTAAACGAAAATTTGGTAGATGTAATTAAACTTTTAATTAAAACAAAAATGATACCTTCGATTATGTAACAATGCTTCAGAGTTGAAGTGAAAAATCCTTTTCAAAAAAATTCAACTAAATAATACAAAAAAAAATTCATTCATCAAATCAAAATACTATCAATGAACTGAATTATTTATAATAGAAATTAATTAATTATTATAATTATAATAATTATTTATAATAATACGAATAATTAGGGATTATAATACTTATCATTAATTCATTTTGATTAATTCACTTTAAATATGAATATATTTTTACTTATATTTATTGATTGATGACTCCTTTATAGTCACTCAAACTTATTATTAAAAATTATATAATATTCATTTGATTTACAATAACTATAGAAATAAATTTTATAACTACCACCTGATCTCAATTTTATGAATTGTCTGAATGAAAATAATTGTAAAATTTCACAAAATTATTAATTATGGTTATTAATTTCTATTTTTCTCCTGTTTTATATTCCAAAAAAAATCTTCATATATATATAGTATAGTATATTTTTCATTTAAAATTTTGTGCGAATAATTTATGTAATCGATCGTTAATACAATTATAAATATTCATAAACATTATATCAAACAGGAAAAGTTAAGGGTGAATGTGGCGAATGTTCAAGTGTATTTTATTTTTTTTTTTTATAAATATTATTCATGTTTATATAATACAATAATAATAAATAAATATATTTATATTTCAAAACATTTCGTCAGGAATAATATTTTCATAATATTCTCCATGTATACAGAAAATATTTATTTTTTTTTTTTTGAAATTGAATAACTGATGACAAAGAAATCAATCTTAATTTTCAAAATCTTATTAATAAATAATAATAATAATATAATTTTCTTATAAGAATATTAAAAAAAAAAAAAAAATTATTTCAAGGTCAATAAATTCCCATTTAAATCGTGAAGATAAATATACTTTACAAGTATACTTTACTTCTCAAGGATGAAACCAGTTTAAAAACGCATAGATAATAATTATTCAGCGAGAAGGGGTTCTTATAAAATGGTCTGCAGATCATTAGACACTGCCACGCTCTATAATTAATTAATCGTTTATATAGTCAAATTGGACGATTATTATTTCTATCACATCGAATTCATCTATTTTTCTAAAATAAAATAATAATAATAAAATACGTTCCAACTCTCCAATAACTAGAATCTTTTCGTGAACTCCGTTCCTATGACTGGCTTCGATTCATATTTCTTCTCAGGATTCATCCCTTCAGGATTCTGTTGACTTGTTTATTAGGAAGCATTGTCCGCGTGTCAGGCGGAACCTCAACTCCTTTGAGTCTCTTCCGACTGGTCCATTAATATGTCCCCATCGGATAAAATACTATCCCAATCATTTCTCCAATCCTTCAAAGAAATTTACCTGAAACGATTCCTTCTCGCTTTCATTGTCAGTCAAATTAAAAAAAAAAAATAATAAAACAGTAATTTTTTAATAATATCTTAACAAAAATTTTATATTTTTATCCTATATATATATATATATAATTCTAATTTAGAGAAATATTTGAATGGATAAAATTAAAAAAAAAATCTTGAGACAAAGACGTATATAATATTCAGGTATAATAAATATAGAGATTTTTATGACTGTTGAGTGAAATTAATAAATAGATGTAATTCTAAAAGCATCGGATAGTAGCCAACCGGTTGTCAATTTATGTTTAGAAATTTAATGAGTTAGAATAAATATTTAGTCGTGGATAATTAAACAACAAAATTAAATAAAAGCAAAAACGAGTAGGAGAATGTATGTAAGAGAAGTGAGGAGGAGAAGGATAAAAATTGCCAATATTAAGTTTTATAGGTCGCAAATAAATCCATTAAATGTATCTATGCAAATCGGATAGATTTTTAATGTAGATCATTTTTGAAAAAAGGAAAAAAAATGGATTATAGAAATCGATAATTGAAAAGTATAATTTACATAGGTATACGTTTATTCGGTATTTTCATATTTTTTTTTATTTTTAAATTGTATATATATATATATATATATATAAGTAATTTATTATAATAAATATTAAATTTAATTAAAAATAAAATCCTAATTAAATAATTTAGTGAAATTATAAAATGAAGCATAATTTTGTTTTACCTATTTATTTAGTAAAATTTTGATTTTAGAGTAATAAAAAAAAATTTAGAATGATAAAAAAAATCGATTGGAAGATAGTCACTTGGGAATCCACCAATTTGACAGCTTTATAAATGGAATGATTGAAAGTCAAAATCTGAACATTTGCACAAAGATATATAGATTTATATTTACAATTTTTTTTTTGTGGGTGCCGGGTGCTCAAAATTTATTTAAATATAAAAACCGTAACTATTAGGATTTGTAATACTAGGATTTGTTTTTACAGTTTTTTCGATTTTTTTTTATCAAAAGAATCAGCTATAATAAGGTTTCTTTTTTTATAAGGCTTATATTACTAATGTTTTTCATTAAAATATAATCAAGCCCCATGAAACTAAGATCCCAATTCTTTAGTATTAATGTTATTTTTTAAATTGGCTATTCAAATTTATAAACTTTTCTGTATTGGTTTGGTTTAATATCTCTTGTCCTCTCTCTAATGTCTATATCTAACATAAGGACGAGTATAGATTTAAATTTAAAAATAAATAGAAAGATTAGAAAAAAAACAATTAAAAAAATATATTGATATAAATTCCAATTTATTTACAAATACATTATACTAAAAGATTTTTATACTAAATTACGACTCGATATTAATTGTGTACATATTATAAAATAAATAAAAGTATGTAGATGATTACATTACTTTATGAAATCATAGTATAGTTTTGCGTGTATAGGAAAAAAAACATTATATTTCATTAAAATTATATTTATATCATTTGTATCATTTTATTATATTTAGTATCGGTTAAAATAATAAAATTATTAATAATCAATATTCTGATTAGCTAATTTTTTATTAATCATAGTAAAAAATTTTTTATTCTAGCCCCTAGTATTATTTTCATTTATTTAAATTATTAATATTTAGAATTATTGAAATGTATTAAAGTTATTTGCATATAGAGACATTAATAATATTATAAAAATTATTCTTAACTATAATAATAATTTTAAATAACTACCTTCGCGTATTTATATTTTTTAAATAAATTAAATATCTATTAGTAATTTAATAATTTTTATTTATAGAATATTTTATATACCATAATTATAATAATAATATTATGGAATAAAATAATAAAATCATAATTTTCTTATATTATATTATTTCCTGTTATTTTTTTAAATTAATGAATAAATTGATAAAATAAAAATAAATAATTTTCATTTTTACTATCTCGCCAGAGATAGTATTGCGATCACGAAAATTTTCGATGTTGAGATTTTGATGTTTTTATACGTTTTGAAGGTTCCTGAATCATTTTCACTAAGGTTGAGAAAAATGTCTGTGTGTGTGTGTGTGTATGTGTGTGTGTATGTATGTAGGCAAGATTACGCAAAAACGGTTTGAGCTAGAATGATGAAATTTGGTACATGAGCATTATTCAAAATTCATAGTTTTCTATCAACTTTTGAGAAATGTAGCTCAACCGGAAGAGGGTCATTACCTACAACGTTTTGATTTTTTTTTTCCTCTAAAGTGACCGTAAAAATGAAGATATATGTTTGATAATTTTTCACATGATTAATAATTGTATAAAACTGCTATATATAGAATTTCACCAGTACCAGAATTAATTTTTTAACACTGCAAATTTCACGCGCCAACACGTGCCATTGTGCCATCAATAAAAAACCAAACATGCGCTGGTTCAATTTAATTTATAATTTAATTAATTTAATTTAAATTAATATATGTTATTTAATCCAATTCAAATTGCGAGATAGTCGAGTGGAGACACTCCAGCTTATTTTTTAAAGAAATTTACTTATTTTGGTATTTTTATTTTCCGAAAAGAATCATATTTAAAAATATAAATTATATATATATATATATATATTATTTAATGAATGAGTTTTTAGTGACCTACAGGTCACCGATCTCAGAGTATCCGTTTCCTTTTATAAGAAAAAAACATGGTTAATTTTTTTCTTTCTCAACAGGTTTGAATATTTTAGATAAATAATTAATTAGAATCTCCTAATTTTATGAAATAAATAAGATATTGATTATTTTTTAAAATAATTATTTAATGAAGGGGAAGAAGAATGAATGAGAGACATTTTGAAAGAACATAAATTTTCGTCTTGTAAAAAATAATAATTTTATAAAATATTGGATTATTATATTGATGACTAGCTGCTCAGACCGGCTTCGGCGCTCGCACCCAGACAGGAACCTGTGCCCCCTGTACCCCCTAAGTAATCCGTATTATGTGGTTGATGTATGTAATATATTTTCATGTATTTGATTTATAAATCTAAACTAACTATTTTAACTTATTTCGTCTCAACACAGCCATACAAAATTTTAAAAAATTCAAATATTTATTTTTTTAATTTAAATATGATTTAATTTAAACTTGTCAATCATAATAATTGATGTAGAGAAATATTGAATGTTCCTACCGAGATTAGATATGTCTAACGTTGTCCGATTTGGCCTTAATTCGCATTGATATTCTACTAAGATTAGAAGTAACTTATAAGTTGAATCTTATCACAGTCCAATTCATTTACCCATTCAAATTACATGAGAAATAATAATAATCAAATAAATCTTATATTTTAATATTGTAATTAAATATTCAAATTTTCAAGTATTATAATTGAACTCATATTTCATATAATAGCAAGTTGATTTTCAAAATTTTCTATTTTATTTTTATTTGATTAATTATATTGGAATTTTTAAATTTATATACAATTAATATTATTTCTTATTAATATCTCATCACAATCAAATAATTTACTAAAAATAAAAATAAAAAAGAAACCTTTCAATAAATTATAATAGAAAATAATCTTCTGGATTTAAAAGAAATTTAAAAAATTCACCCAATTTTAAGACAAAAATTTAAAACAACTCCTTTATATCATTTGACTAAAAATCATATTTTAATTTTTATATAATCTAAAAATCATTTTAAACTCTAAAATATAATAGTAATTAATAATTGAAAAATTAAATTAAAAACAAAAACAAAGTAATGTAATTTAGCCATTTTAATTGACGACATGATCTAAATATTTTATTAAATTATTTAATTGAAATGATATTTGAATATTAGAAATCAAAATAAAAATTAAAATATTATAATCATTCTTTGTGTAGGAATTGCTAAAATTATTAATTTTATATTCATTGTCGGAAATGAATCGACTTCTTTACGGAACTTGTGGGAGCTCTGAATGAATAATATGCAGTATTATATAAATTTTTAAAAATTAATTTCTGCGATTATTGATTAGATATTGATATAATATATAGCCTATGTTCAAATAGAGATATATAAGAATATATTGGAATGTAATTTTATAGAAATCGGATCAGCCAATTTTGAGTCTATACGTAGGGTTGCTAACTCTATAAAGTTCCAAAAAAGGACACCCTTAAAAAATTAGGTACAATTAGGGCAGTCGAGAGTATTTAAAAAAGGACTATCCTTTACAAAAAGGCCAGTAATAGGGACTTTGAATTCTAAAGATCACATGAAACATGAACACATGCAAAAATTTTAAATTCTGAGAAATGTGCAGACAAAAACCTTTATAAACATATATAGATTATAAGAATGAAATTTTATACATTCCTGTGTTGTTTAGTTTAATAACTAGATATTTACTATCTCGCCAGAGATAGTATTGCGATCAGGAAAATTTTCGATGTTGAGATTTTGATGTTTTTATACGTTTTGAAGGTTCCTGAATAATTTTCACTAAGGTTGAGAAAAATGTCTGTGTGTGTGTGTGTGTGTATGTAGACAAGATGACTCAAAAACGGTTTGAGCTAGAATCATGAAAATTGGTACACGGACATTATTCAAAATTTGTAGTTTTCTATCAACTTTGAGAAATGTAGCTCAACCGGAAGAGGGTCATTACCTACAACGTTTTGATTTTTTCTCCTCTAAAGTGACCGTAAAAATAAAGATATATGTTTGATAATTTTTCACATGATTAATAATTGTATAAAACTGCTATATATAGAATTTCAGCTTAATTGAATCCCTGAAAGTACCAGAATTAATTTTTTAACACTGCAAATCTCACGCGCCAACACGTGACGTGAAGAGCCAAACATGCGCTGGTTTAATAAATATTATTTATTAATTTTAATTTATAATTAATTAAATTTAATTTAAATATAATATATGTTTTAATTAATCTAATTCAAATTGCGAGATAGCCGAGTGGAGCCCCTCCAGCTAATTATTATTAGAAAGAAACATTTATAAACGCAAAGAAAAATAAAAAATTAATAAGTGTGAAATTAATTAAAATATTAGTGGTTTACTGTAGAAATTATTTGTTTTTTTTTGTCATTTACTTGTATAAAATAAAGAAAATACACGATTAGTGAGAAAAATTAATACTCAACAATTATAATTAAGTAAATAAATAAAATTAAATAACACAGAGTTAAAATATTAAATTTTATTTATAATATGTGTTTTAATTAGTTTTAATATTTTTCAAAGCCTAATTATCTTATGGTATTTAATAAAATTGTTTTTAAAAAAATCTTTTTGAATCTAACTATTTTTACGATTATAAAAAACTTTTTTTTACTTATAATTTTTTTAAATTAAATTAATAAAAAAAAAATCAGTATAATATGAATATGAATAAAAAAGTTTATATTGTATTTTTTTTCTTTTTTAGAACGAACCAGGACTACTAAATGTAAAATAAAAGTTTATGAGCGAGATTTTAAAGTTAAATGTATCAGAGTGAAATGATTTAAGCTTAAAAAATTTGTCTATTTTTTTAATCCAATTTAAGAAAGATGTTTTTGGATATACACATACGGATGGATGTATTTTCAGTGAGATAATAGCTTATTTTACTAAAATGATGACGATATAAGGCAGGGGGTTACATAAAGGAATACCGATAGCACCTCAGGCACTCACCTGAGGGCACATCTTGCAATGAAACTTGCGCGCCGCAGCGGCGGCGGCGGCTGCAGCGGCCGCCGCGGTCCCATTGGCGCTCAAAAGGGCCGTTTGCGGCATTTTGGAGGCATTGATTGGCTGCGGAACAACCAACATGGAGGCAGGTGTAGGCGGACTGGCACTATTCGAAGAACTATGGGGCCGTTGGGGACCAGGACTCGAGAAGACCGCGGCGGCAGCGGCTGTTGCAGTTGCTCCACCGACCGACTGCTGGCCACCGCCGCCGGGGGCCGAGGGTCCTCCGGAACCTACCTGGCCATCTTCGAGGCCTGAAACACACAAAATATACATTCCACATTAGTGGTATAATTCATTTATTAAAAATTAATATTATAATAATTATATATATAAATACATATACCAATTTCCCTATACTATTTTTAAAAATAAACAAAAAAATAAATAAATAAATAAACAAAATAATTAATTGATTAATAAATTTTGGATATATGACATTTTGAGCATTTATTAATTTTATAATATTTAATACAGTGAGTTGACATTATTTTTTCTTGAAATGTTTGTTTGTTTGTTTTTTTAATTTCTTTTGTTTGTCATCGTGAGTGAATACATACGAGCCTTTTAAACAAGTAACTATTTCTTTTGTTATTTAGGTACGATCGAGTATAAAACTTTTTTACTTTATCACCTAACATCTAAATTAAAAACAAATCGGTCTTCAACATGATGGATTATCTTGCACAACACAATTTCATATTGTCCCATACATTTTTTTATTATATTTTAGTTATAATCATTTCCAAATATTATATTAAAACTAAATTAACGTTGAATATTTTTTTTATAAAATTAATTAAAAAAAAAAACTACTTCAAATTTTTGTCTTGAAAACTTTTTGGAATTAAATGTTTTCATTTGTTTTTAAATCAATGAGATAGTAAGCAAAGTACACTTAAATTATGCATTTTTAATATATTTGTTATTTTTTTTTTTTTTAAGAAAATTTAAGAAAAAAAAAATTATTAAAATATATTAAATTGTTTATATATATATATGTATATATCGTATATTTTTCTTTAAAATTTAATATTTATTATTTAAGCATAAGTCATTGGTAAAAGAAGAACTAATGAACTTTATAATAAGGGTTTCAATCTCAACCAAATCACAATAATTATAATTGAATGTATCAAGTTCTAACTTAAGTTATCTTAGAACCAAATTTAAAATAAATATTTATTAAAATATAAAACAAACCTCTGACTTTGTTCGTCTTACCCAAGGACAACGCCTATCAAGTCGGTTATCAATTAGGTGTTCTATGATCAGTAGAACGGGTCATATCAACCTTTACCTTGAATTTCTTGATTGGAGGGGCTATCAAATAGCATTCCCAATTTTGATCCCGGAGGCTTGTTTGACTCCGTCCCATACACCCCAGTTAGGGTTTATTAAAATATAGTATAATATTATTGGTAGAATTACCATAATAGTTCTTAAAAAATTCGATTCAAATTGGAGCCGTTTGATCTTAAAAAATTTGGTTGATTTCAACTTAAATGAGCCACATATTAATTATTGAAAATTTTTATTTCCTTTTGATTAGTTTGTGAATCGTAAAAAACATTTTTCAAATTTTCATTTTATAAATAAATAAATTGTTATCGTAAAGTTCATATAATTATATAAAGCACGAAATCAGATTATATTAATTTCAAAATAATTTTTAGACGATTAATCTTAACAAGAATATAATATATTTAATAATTTTTCAAACGAATATATCAATGGCATAATATTATATTATTCTTATTTATTGATTAATTAAAAATATTTAACTGAATTTTATGTGATTTATAAATAATAAATAAATTTATTGTATAAATAGTAAATACTAAATACTGTTAAAATATTTTCTTTAGTTTGAAATCTGTAGAGATCAAACTCTTAATATATAAATTTAAGAGAGAGAAAAAAAAATTTGGACTTAAACACAAAACCGATTAAAAGAGAATGTCGAGGCAAAAAAGTACTTAGATCTCTTTACAAAAATCAATTGGAGAGGTTTTTCATCATAGATTTTTTTATATCCCCCTTTTTACATTATCTTTCTAGGGAATGAGAAAAGGGACATGCTTTTGCTTTTATTTCGAAAAGTTCAACCAGGGAAAGGGCTACCAATTAATTATACACGGATGATATTAATATATAATAATTAAAATATTAAAAAATATCTTGTTTTATTTGAATAAAGGTTAACATTAATGTTAATATTTTTTATTATTTTTTGATAAATGAAAAATTTATTATCAGATGAAATATATATATATTTATATTTATATTTATTTATAAATATATATATACAAGTATATATAGATATAGATATAGAAATATATTAATTAATTCTACTTTTTTTCAAATTGATGGATAGAATACCATCATTCGAATGAAAAAAATTATATTACAATGTTTGCCTTCAAGGTTTATTGTTTGAAATTTACAAATTAAATAAATATTATTTCAATTCATGTTGTTTCTTTTAAGATACATCAAAATATTGGTAAAAATCAACTCCTAATTAAAATAAATATTGAAACATGGTTGGAATGATACATCGTGTTTTCCTCTGTGACCTGGCAATTATTCATTTCTTTTATATTCTACCTAAATAGCCAAATATTAGTGTAATTTTTTTGATTCAGTTTAATAAATTAATCTACATTCTATTAACAAACAAAATTAATCTATTCATTAAAATTTATTAATAAAAAAAAATGATTATATTTCTTTATTAATAATAAAAATGACAAATCATTTATCTTAGTTTATTAGATAATAAAAAAAAATTAATGTCTGGATAATATGATAAAAATATAGAAATGTACCTATATATTCACCTATTTATTTTTATCTATGAATGATAAACTTATTAACTTTACTTAATGATAATATGAATCTATAAAGTATTAAGGTTGATTGGAAATTATAACGACACAACTAATTTTTAATAGCTCAAAGTTGTTTATAATTTATTTAAAAAATATTTATTTTGTAAATTTTAAATAAATAAATATTTAGCATAAAAATTAAATTAAATTTTTAAAAAAAAATACACAAATTATAAAGTAAATATACAAATTGATTAAATGAAGGTATTTTTTCAAAAAAATAAATATTTAAAATTAAAAATAATATATATAAGGGTTCCGATGATTATTATTCAATTAACAAATTAATTATACGAAAATAATCATAAAAATTTTGGCAGGAGTTGAGATAAGATCTTAATAAAAAAAAAATTCTTTGAATTATCTAAATCTATTTATCTTATTAAAGTAATTTAGTTTTAATTTTAATATAGATTAATCAGATAATAAGCTATCAAGCATATATGTAATAATACGATAAATTATTTGAAATATATTTATTATATAGTACTAGCTATATAATTTAATTTCACCATTATTTATGAAGATAAATATTTTACATATGAATACTTACAATAAAAAATACTTTAATTACAATGTTATACACATTATATAAAGATCCAATAAAAAAAAAGAAACAATCGCCTGGATTTTATACTCATTCTCTTCCTTGTTTTGTTTACGCGACTATTGGAATGATGTGGATTTACTTTTAACTAACACTCATAAAATGTCAATTTAACTTTAATTAACCCCGGTTTAGGAAGAATCCACCTCTTTAACTAATACAATTATATACAAAATTGTAATAGTATTTATACTGTAAATTGATTTTCATATTAAGATCATTTATTTTCGCCCTTGTTTTTATAAAAGTAGTATCTATTTTTTTATTTTAAAATTACATATCTTCATTGATTAAAGAAATTTAATTAATTATAAAGTAATCATCCTATTATACAAGAAATAGAGGGTTCTAATCATAAGTGTAAATTGAAATAAATAAAAATAAAATAAAATTTAAATAAGGTGGGGAAATTACAGTAAAATATTGATGATAATAAAAAAAAAATTAGCTGTTTAAAACAGCCAATTTTTCTATTTCAAAACCCTAAATGACATCGTTTCTTTATAATTTATTCATATATTATACATGTTAAAATTTCTTGATATTAAATATAAATATTTTTTTTATTACAATTGTATATTATATATTGGGTTGCATTTTTAAATTAGGTAGTTATAACTAGTCATTAAAAATAATATTGTAGATTTTAGTTGATTTTCAAATGTGTTTTTATAATTTTTTATTTTTTAATTAAAGAATATTTTCACGTAATTGGAATGCATTCTTCAATCCAAGCATATGTAAATAAATTTCAATTTAAATATATGTATAAATGCATTTAAAATTAAAATTAAATACTATCAAAAACAGTATCAGTACTTTTTTGACAATCTAAATCCTAATTAAGATATTATTAGATTAATAAATATCTACATTTTAAAATTCACCGTTTTCCGTGCTGACTAAGTGTTAATACTGTTCCTGTTACTGTTACCAAATATATTGTCTTATCACTATTAACTTCAAGCCCCACCTTTTCCTGCCTCTATTAATTTTTATACACTATCTTTAATTGCAATTACTATTATGTTTAAGTCGTCTGCGTATCCTAATACTTGGATTTTTTTTGTTTAAGTGGATTTCGTTAGATTTTTCCCCAAATTTCTAATCACATATTCCAGTACTAATAAAATCGTAACACTTTTCTAATTAGTATTATAAACACCTGATATTTATCTTATATATAAAATTCTCGTGTCACAAAACTTTGAAATGATACTCCTCCGAAATGGCTGGACCGATTCTTATGAAATTTTTTATGCATATTCAGTAGGTCTTAGGGCATGTCAGACTTCTTTTATTAAACCGCTAATTGCTAAGGTGTGTCCAGGGGTGCTAATTAATTAAAAATAGTTTAGTTACCATACTAGATCATAGAGGCGCTGGTGGCGATAATTTGAGATCTATATATTTCGTAATAGGAGACTTAGAAACAATACTGTTTTATGGCTAAACAAGCTAGCGCGCCATCTTATGACTTTGCACCCTCAGTTCGAAACTCGCAAAGGCACATTTTTTTTTAAGTATTATATATTTTTTTTACAAATTTATTAATTTTTATTATTTTAATATTTTATTAAATTATTTTAATTTATTAAATTATTTTAATTTATTAAATTAATTTTATTAAATTAAATTTTATTATTAAATTGTATTTTATTAAATTAATAATTATGTCAATTAATTTTTTCTGCATAAATAAACATATATAAAAAACTATAGAGATGGGACAGGATAGGAGTTAGATGGCTCAGAATAGGGACACTCGGGGGGGGGGGGTACAGGGGGCGGAGCCCCCGTCTAGGTGTGGAGAGCGCCGAAGGCGCTCGGAGCAGCTAGTATATATATATAAGTTAGATGGAGACATAATAAATTTTTTTAAAAAAACGGAAAAAAATACAATTCATTGAATGTTTCAAGAAATATTGGTTATTCAAGTTAGTTAAAACAATGTTTCGGTCGTCTTATAATTTTTATAATAAAAAGTATTTTTTTGTAGTTCAATCATCAATTTAAGAATTTAATTTTTTAAAAGATTTTACATATATAAATAATTTATAAAATAGTATATCAAGAACATTTGGATTTTTTTCATAACTTAAAATCTCATAGTATTAATTCATATATAAATAATATATAAAAATACTAAAATAAATATTTATAAATATCTAAATATATATTCTAGTTTAATAAAAAAAAAGAAATCTAGGAATCAAAAGAAGGGTGGGAGGGGATACTCCAAACCCAAGAACCATGATTATATTTAATCTTATCGATAGTATAAATTTAATACATAAAATTATAAAAATCGCAAGGTTATTAAATTAAGATACTTAATGATTTAGAATTTCAAAATTAAAAATTAAAAAATTAAAAAAATATATTTTAATATTTCTTTAAGATAATCACTTCATTATGCAAGTATAAGAAACAATTTTAAAAATATTTCTAGATTAATTAATTTCAATTTCAATATATATATATATATATATATAAATATATATGTTTAAATATTATAAAGCTGTTAATTTAACAAAAATGAACACTCGAGCTGGGAAAATATGCAATGCAAATAAAATGAATTTCAATAACCATTCCAATCAAATTTACATAACGATTAATTGAAATATTTAACACTTTCAATATTTAGCCAGTATAAAAATAAGTGATTGTATAGATTTATTTTTATAGCTTTCTCAGTCTCCCTATTTCTATATTATTTCTATATTATTATTATATTATTTAAAAAATTTCAAAATATTATAATATGTATATATATAAAAATATACGTATCTATAAAATTAATCAAATAATATTAATTGATTAAATATATAGTTTTACATAAACATTTCAATTGACATTTTTCAAAAATTTTATGACATGTACTTTTTTTGATATAATTGCACAATTATATGTACATATTTATGTATTTACAATACAAATTTTATTTGAATTGATGATTAATTTAAAAGTATAAATTTAACCAAATGAAAAAAAAAATATGTTGATTAATTAATATATAGATTAGTTAAGTCAAGTAGAAATTTTAAAATAATTTGAAATATAATTTACTCTTGTCATTGAAATAATAGATATATAAAAAAATTTTATTTGATATTAAAATATCTAATATTGTTCATTTCAATGAATTTTTATTTTATCTTACTACTCATTTTCTATCATTTTAATTATTTATATCATATATAATTATTTTTTGTTTGATTTTTTTTTCTTTTCTATATATTATTATTAATATTATTTTAATTTATTTTTTATTATATATTTAATATTATCATATTATTAAATCATTTATTTTATTTAATATAGATATGAATTTAAAAAGTGATTTAACAACTGACAGAGAAAAGCAAGATCATTTTTTCATTTTAAAAATAATTCTCAATATTTTATAAGTTAGCTTTTTTCATTGAACTCTTCATTGAATATGCTACTTTACTGTAGACTTTTCAAATCACTTTGTTTTTTATATTTTATTAATGCTAAAAGATATATTTTTTTTTTTGTGAAATAATTAAAATTTAAATTTTCATGTGACCCACTAATAACATAATATTAAAATGTGAATGGTTATTAATACTTAAATCGGAATATTCAATTTTTTTCGAAAAAAATTAGTAAAAAAAAAAATAGAAAAATTAAATTAAAACTGTTACCCGGATTTAAAAGTGGTATTACTATTTCATCAAATCAAAATATCAAGATAATTGAAGAACAGTTAAAAATACAGAAATTATAGTTAAATGTTGAGGATCTTTTAATGCATATGAATACTGGAAATGCACTATGTAATTACAAATAATCACCTTTGCATAATTATAAATTTCTTCATAAAAAAAAATTGACTACTAATTATGTAAAATTCCTTTTTGAAATAAGTATTGATTCTCAATAGAACTGAATTACAAAATAATTCAGATTAAAACAAAAGGGGAATGATTTTTTAAGTTATTAATTGATAATATTTAGGTAATATAGATATAGCTACTGTATAATGTGTCTTTGAATATTTTTCAAACATAAAAAAAAAGAAATTGCAATTTTTAATAATTAGAGAAAAAAATTTAATCACCAGTCTACGTAAAAAAAGAAAAAATAACTTAAAAAATGAACTAAAATATAATTAGGTATTTAAATAATTTAACTTAAAAAGTTAAATACGACTAGAAAGAATTTTTCAGATAAAACTACCTTCATATTTTTAGGAATTTTCATGATTACGCTCTACTAAGCACAGAACATAAAATAAAATAAAAAATTGTACGAAGAGTAAAGAAACAAAATTCAACTTATAACGTTTGACTTTGATTACAAATTCTATTTATTGGAATATTTAATTTAATTTCTATCAATGAACTCAGTTTAATCTTTGCCCTAAGCTATTTTTTATCGAGAGAATTTTATATTGTATTTGTCTTTATCTTTTTTGTCATCTCTTTGGTAGATGCTTTATATTTTTGTCATCAGAAGTCTTCTTTGATAAACATGAATCTTCTACGTCCCCAAAATAAAATAATTAAATATGAACCAATAAAAAATGAAAAAGAAATTATTATTAAATTAAGAAATTTAACTAATATATATTAAATAAACTCTGTTATTTTCGAAAATTTAAAGATGAATTAAAATCTCTATATTTTCAATTCATTTTGTTTCTCGAGCATTAAATTATATTCGCTTATATTCAAATGGCGACATTGTCTATCTATAGTGATTCATTAATGTTAATTATATGTTAAAATTAGAATATCAAGAAATATTAATTCAACACAATTATCTTGTTTCAATAAATGTTGCGTAATACAATTAATATTATATAAAGGATTGAATAAACATTATATGAAAAAAATACTAAATAAATAAATTGTAACTTATTCAAATTTAAAAATTAAAATATTGCACTATTGGACTTGAAGTTGAGGGTTCGAACCTCACTAGATATTAACAAAAAATATTATTGAAATATTTAATATTTAATATGATAAATTAATTACTAGGTGCCAATAATTAAAATATTAATGATCATTAAAAATGCTTAATTTATAAACTTATGTTAAATTATGACTATAAAAGGAAATGAAAGATCAGGACTTCTTCAAAAAAATTATATATATATATTTTTTTTAAATAATATAAAAAAATCTGGATTGTCTCCACTCGACTATCTCGCAATTTGAATTGGATTAAATAACATATATTATATTTAAATAATATTTAATTAATTAAATTATAAATTAAAATTAATAAACAATATTTATTAAACCAGCGCGTGTTTGGCTCTTTGTTGATGGCACCACGTCACGTGCTGGCGCGTGATTTGCAGTAATCTTATCTACATGCACACCTACATACACACACAGACATTTTTCTCAACCTTAGTGAAAATGACTCAGGCACCTTCAAAACGTATAAAAACATCAAAATCTCGACATCGAAAATTTTGGCTGACGAGATAGTAAATATATCATTGAAATAATTTTAAAGAGATAGACATAGATATGACAAGTAATTATATATTTAATTGATATTAAATTTTTTGATCTTATAATGCTATTGGAAATGTGGGAAATCTTTCAACATTGTCAAATAAATTTTTGCTCCTTATTATATTTATTCATCAAAAGCATGTGATATAAGAACTAAAAGGAGGGAATAATTTAAAAATAAAAAATAAATAAATAAAATTGAAGGATATATAAAAAATGCAAATTGGAGTTGTTTCACATAACATTTGAGCTTATATTTTATCCGTCTAATGTTAGTACTAAATAAACTTAGAGAGCTCTTTGGAATCTTTGGAATCCTTCATAGTGTATCAATAATGGCGTAGATAAAAAAATATGATATAATATATGTACTATTTTGGAATTTTTCCAATATTTAACTCCATTCTCCTCTTAAATTGAAGATTTTTATTTAATATTTTCTTAAAAAGAATAAATAGCAATTGTCAAATTGTCCATTATACATCAAAAGAGATTCTTAATTTTAATTAATTTTTATTTATCTTCCAAATTTTATCTTATTTTATATTTATAATTTATTTTTTCATTAATTTGTATGATTGATCATCATGACACCAAAAGAATGGACACCCAGTTTATTTGTTTCTATTAGATGCTTTCATCATTTCATAATTGGATTAAAATTTAAATGATCCCTAAAATTGGTGGAAATATAAACCATTTAACATTTCGGATGCCCACTTATATTATTATCCTATTATAAATAATAATTCAATTAAGAGTTTGGAAAAAATTTTTTTCTCACACACTTTATAAAATACCTCAGTGAAAAAATCACCTTTAATGCTTGTCCATATAATTAATAGTTAAAAAATTGTATTTTAATTTTATGATTATTCATTAAAAGAACTTTTCTCCTATTTAAATAACATATTTTAATAACGTTTTATTACCATTGATTCTCAAGTTATAAAATAAGAGAAAATAATTAGAAACATATAGATAGTATATTTAAATGACATTAACCAATGTGCCATTTGAATAATTTACTCGGCTATTAATACTTATATATATATATATTTGTTTGGACTGGTTGAAAAGCAAATACATTTCACCCTTTTATCAAGTGAAATAATCAGAAATTAAGAAATCCATTAAGTGAATCTGTCGTTGGCTGTTGCTGTTTCTTTGTTTATCTTCATCTAATCTCCGCTTAACAAACACCTGTTTTTCGTAACTCGTACAAGAGTAAATCAAAGCTTAATTGTGAATGCGAAGGGAATCGTTGCTGCGTAGCTTGACAAGTGAAGAAGCAATAGGCCGACAATTTAAACCTCAAAAGAAAAAAAAAAAAAAAAAAAAAAAACAAGAAAAAAGCAAAGAGAATATAAAGAACTTATGTGGAAAAGCCTGTTTTGGATGGAAAGACCATCGTCTTTTGTAGTTATGGACCGAAATGGATAAAGGAAATAGCAAAGTAATTACTGTTATGATTAATCTTTCACATCATAACTATTCCTCTCATTTCAATTTCTTAATTAGTTTATATATATATATTTCCTATTCGTCACTGATAGATGCTTTTCCCTTTGATTTTATAAATCGTTGGTTGGTTGGTTATAAATGTTTATCTTTTTCCATCCAGGTGTCTTCACTGTTTTCCAAAATATGTGTGTTTCATTACTTATTCCGACTTTCAATTTCTAGATTCTCAGTCGAGCCTCTTAATCAAGAGTGGCAAGAGAGAGAGAGAGAGAAAGAGAGAGAGCTTTTCCTCGATTGAGAAAACAAGTCACCTGGAGCATTTTATTAGATATAATAAACTGACTCAGTCCCGTTAAATTATGTTTTAAATGGCAAAGGAGAACTGTGTGATAATGTCTTAAAAGAAGCCGAATGCTCGACTACTGGAAACTTGATTCGAGCGGAATCACCCACCATCATCTTGAGTATAAAAATTCCAACTTCCAAGATACATTTAACTTAAGTGAACCTAAAATTAATAATCGTCCGATTAACGTGGGAACCGCGCGAAATACCGTGTTGCATGCATTTAACCCGTCCAAGGAAGAAACAGGCCATCAGTGATCTTTTTGATCCATTTCCGGTGAGTGGGATGAAATCACCGATATGACGTCATCCGAATGATTACGTCACAAGTTGATAGTTTGGCCGTCTCTTTAATTGCGACCAATTTCACCCAATTATGTTGGCGGCCGGCATATTTGTAATTAGTGTTTGGGCGCATTGTAAACAGACAAACGGACAGACAACGAGCAGTACACGATTCGAGTTTAAGGAAACAAAAAGAGCGAATAAAAAACACATGAAAAGGAATTGAAATTGAAATAAGAATAAAAAAAGTCGTAAGTGATTTATTAACATTTAAATATGGCTATAATATATAAATAGCGAATAAATTTTTTTTAGAATAAAAAAATCATCCCTTCTTATATTGTGAAACATTTTATTTATGGTATAATTTCTATACTCATTAATGTCTACATCTACATTATACCTTGGTTAAGTTAAGTTTTTCTTATGGAATATTATTTAGATTCAGTTGATTTTCGTTTAAATATTCAATTTTTAAATTTTAATATTTATTATAAACAAAAGATTTAAAGAAAAAATGAAAAACTATTAAATATTTTGAAATTTAAGTACTTTTTAATATACTTATTCTATATATATATAAATATTAATATATATATATATATATGTAAATATATGTAAATATTTAAATAAATACCTGCAAGTATTGACATTGTTTTGAAAAATATAGTTTTTTCAAAAGGTTATATAATTAGTCTTTGCAGTTCGATATATCATTTTTTGATATATTATTTAGGTCTAGAATAAAATTTCATATCGTAAATTTAAATAAACCAAATGTCTCTTTTAAAGATTACCATAATGGCTAGACTGTAGATTATATTATATACGTCATTGAAACTATAGTCTCATTTAATCATTCAATATATTGATTTGTTTATTTTTTTCTTTATTTATTTAAAATTTACATTCGATTTAAAATTTAAATAGATGAATAAAATGCATGATTTACTTCAATAGATATGTAGACGATTCTTAAAAGAATTTTTTTCAGAATCATTTTGAAAAATGGTCGAAAAGATGTTGGAGAAAAATGCATTTTTCCCTTTTCATTCTTTCTCGACCAACTTCAACTCTACCCCCCACCCCCACCTCCCCCTCCATCCCCGTCCTCGGCATCTCTCCACCACCACTTCAAAGAATGAAATATGAATTCTAATACAGATGTGAAAATATTTTCCGTCGATTCATGGTTTAATCAAATTAGTTGATGTACTAATGAGCGCATTTCAATGGGATTTGTCGACACTAATTGGATGGATGGAGGCCAAGACGCCAGCTCGTAGCAGCAGCAACCCCGGGATCTTTTCTACGAGCAGGCCCGTTCGATGGGTTGCATGCGAGGCGAACTGATCGTGATTGACTCCATGAAAATAGGACTGGAGCCGATTCGGATTTGGGATGAGTGGCTGGAAATCGATGGTCTAGTGAGTGCGAGACTTGTGGATATAAATTGGAAGGGACGAGTCGGCTGCACCTGGCCGCCGGACTCGCCTGACCAGGCGGCCTTGCGCCCCGCCCGACACACTCCCGAAAAATCATTAGAGCGTTTTTTTCTCGGCCTCTCTCCGTCTCATTCCCACTCGTGGCTTTCCAACGCTCTCTCTTTGTCGCTCTCACGGTCCCTTTCGGCCTCCGCGTGGACCCACAGCGCGCGCGCAAGTGTCGCGCCCACGCTTGCCCTTTAGCGTTCAAATTAGAACTTGACTGATAATTATCTATTCATTCATCAATAGTTTAATCAGTCAATCAGTTATTGGATTCTATAATAGTGATCTATTTACGTTAATCCCTCCAACATATACAACCCTCCACGCACCCCTTCAATTCTCTCTCTCTCTTTCTCTCTCGCTTCCTATTTAATTTAACATTCAAAATCAAGAAAAAGATAAGAAATTTAATTGGGGATATAAAAATTAAATTATTTATCATATACATAATCTCATAGGTGTGTAACAGTGTATATAAATTTATTATTATTTTTTTTATTTTATTTTAGATGTTTCGATCATTATTTATCGAAAAATCTTTTCTCCCTTATTCTTTTTTCTTGAAGAAGTTTGAAGTTGTTTTAAACTTGTTTGAGATTAAATTTCTCCATATCAGACAATCACTTATTGAATTCTCCATATATATATATATATTTCTTATATTCTTTATAAAGTTACAATGTTTGTTTTAAAATTTCATTTTTTGATTCAATAGTGAAAGAGTACAGTATAATCAAAAAATTCTTTAATTTAAAATTATCTGTATCATAATACTATGGGATTCTATTTTTTTATCATTTTTTTTTAAATAAGATTTTAGATTAATTAAGAAAGACAAAATCATGTCATTTTCATAAAACTATTTAATTTATTATTTATTAAAATTATTCGTTTTTTAAAAAGGAACTTTAAAATAACCATTTATCTGAAATCAAATCATACGACTTTCCGTTTTGAGTGATTTCCAATGGATTTGATTGAAGTAATTGGAAAAGAATATGTGCTCACCCTAACTTTTAGTTTAATCGTATAGATTAAACAATCATATAAATTGCCATTAAACTATCATATAAATAATCTCCAATAATCTTAATTCTATATAAAATAAAAAGACATTTTAGTTCCTCGAGCAATAGTGTCAACGTTGTTTCGTTAAGAAATACTTTAGAAAATAAATTTTAACCAAATAAAAAATACATATTTTTATGTGTTATTTTAATATTGAAGATATTTCATAATTTAAGTTTCATAACAAAAGTTAATTTCTATTACTTTATATTCAAAGATGAAAAATAATAAACATTCAAAATTTTCTTTATAGTAAACAGTAATTTTTATAATTTTTTAAATATATTATAATAAGATTATATAGAATGGGACAAGAATTTATCCAGGTATTTTATTTAATAAAATCAGGACCTTTTCTTTTAGGATTAAGATTGTTTTTTTTTTTTTATTAATTAATCCGAAGTTGTTTAATTTACTAAAGCAATAGTATAATATAAGTATACGTATAGTTATAATAAGTAAGTATAATAATAGTATATGTATAATATTAGAATTCATATATAGATGTACAAGATATAGAATAAGTTTTAAATTTTTTTTAATGCCTACATAACTGTAATTTTTTAACAAAATTTTTATTTAATATATTTTTTCCGGATAATTTGTTCAACTGTTATATAAATAATTGTTCAATATGCCGATTAAGTTTAAAACAAAATTTTCCTATATAAATAAATTTTATTTAAACATATTCTAAGCCAATTAAAATTTTATATTCTAAAATCAAAGGTAATGTTTTTTTATTTCATTTGAGTAATTTTAGAATAATTAGCAATTTTATCATTAAAGTTTACATAAGTGTTCCCCCCGTGGAGAATATGGAAAGCGATTGGAATTTAATTATTGTCTCATTATCAGTATATAATTATCTGTAAAATTTTAACGATTACCTTGAAACCAAAACTATTATTTTACCATTAGAGTTTTTTTTTTATTTATCATACTTTGTTAGGCTATGCTTGGTATCTTTTAAATATATTTTTTGACAAAATTTTATGCAATTTTTAATTATATTTCTTTTTAGAACATATGTGTCGAATTTATGCAACCATTACGTTTTAAATTAATTTTTTCAAATTTTATAAGACAAAATTAATTCATCTTTTTAAATAACTTGATCTAAAATATTTAAATATGGATAATAATTTAAATTCTTCTAATTAATGATATCATTATTTATTATTATTAAAAGATTTGTTATAAATAGAATATAAAAAATGAATTAAAAAGATGTTTTTTCCTTGGTAAGTTACATTTTTACTATCTCGCCAGAGATAGTATTGCGATCATGAAAATTTTCGATGTTGAGATTTTGATGTTTTTATACGTTTTGAAGGTTCCTGAATCATTTTCACTAAGGTTGAGAAAAATGTCTGTGTGTGTGTATGTGTGTGTGTATGTGTGTATGTGTGTATGTGTGTATGTATGTAGGCAAGATTACGCAAAAACGGTTTGAGCTAGAATGATGAAATTTGGTACATGGACATTATTCAAAATTCATAGTTTTCTATCAACTTTTGAGAAATGTAGCTCAACCGGAAGAGGGTCATTACCTACAACGTTTTGATTTTTTTTCCTCTAAAGTGACCGTAAAAATAAAGATATATGTTTGATAATTTTTCACATGATTAATAATTATATAAAACTGCTATATATAGAATTTCAGCTTGATTGATTCGCTGAAATTACCAGAATTAATTTTTTAACACTGAAAATCTCACGCGTCAACACGTGACGTGGTGCCATCAACAAAAAGCCAAACATGCGCTGGTTTAATATTTATTATTTATTATTTATAATTTATAATTAATTAAATTTAATTTAAATATAATATATTATGTTATTTAATCCAATTCAAATTGCGAGATAGTCGAGTGGAGACACTCCAGCTAATTTTGTAATGACACATCACTATTAGTGCCTCAGGTGCAATTGAAACTTGCTTGCTGCTGACCTTATTACATTGTTAGCAATCACTCAAATTTCCATTCTAAATGATACCCCACTCATCTTAATAAATAAATCAATTATCTAAATTCTAATTGGGTTGAAAGGCATAATCAGATAATCAAAATTTATTTTAGTATTGATTAACCTTGGTATTCTAATTCGCTCTATTCGTTTATATGTATATAAATATTTAAGTTTTCTTTATTATATTATTTTATGCATATAGTGTATTTGTGTTGTGTTCCCTCTATACTTTGTTAGTTAATAAATAATTAAAAGCTAAACAACTTATTTGAATTATTTTCAATTCAAGACAAACATTAATAATTAATATTGTTTAGAATTTTATTTATTTCTAAAATTTGTCTACATCATCTAAAGATTTTTTTCTAAATAAATAAGTTAAAATTAACTAAAGTATAATGTATTTGGTTTCAGAAAGAAAGAATGATAAACTAATTGCGATGTGAAAATAAATAAATTAGGAAAAATATATATTATGTTTATTTTTTAAAATCTCTTTATACTAGAAAAGAAGCCTTGTAAAGAAATACAATAAAAAAATGAAAAGTGCACTATCCATTTATAAAAATAGATTAAATTATATTAAATATCAGTGATTCTCTCAACCATTGTGCCGCGGCATTTTTGTGTGCCGAGAGATTTTCAAAATTTTACAAATGTAGTTCAAATTAGTATCAAATGAAAGTACTTATTTATTTTATATGTATGTATACATTATCTGTAGCGTTGTCATTTATACGACCTAATTTAAATGAAATTATCAAAAAACACCAAGCTCAAATTTATCATTAAAAATGTTCTTATTATTTACATGAAATTATTTCTTTATTAAACGTGTTGTTTTTGTAGTACATATTATTTCAATTCCAAAATTATATCGTAAACCTATTATCATAAACTATATCACACAGTCTATTATAGGTAAGTAAATAACTTTTACACTTATCACTTTGTGTGCCGCCAAATTTTTAAACCGTTAAAAGTGTGCCGCGGTAAAAAAAAGGTTGAGAATCACTCTTATATATAAATGATTTGTTGACAAATATTAAATAGAAGAGATGTTATATATATTATATATATAAGTTATCAAAACTATAGACTCTTCTAAATTCATTTTCATTTATTATCTAGCCGACAAAAAATTTGAAATTTTTATTTTTCAAAAATAAAAAAATAGTTTTAACCAAATACGAGCAAATATATATTTATAAAACATTTTTATATGATACTTTTTTTTTATAAATAATGGATAATTTATTATTTTTAAAAATAAAATTTTTAAATTTTATCAACTAAATAATAAATTGAAATTAATATGTAAGAGGCTTTAGTTTTCATTTAAATATTATCTCAAATAATTATCTAAATTTTTAGTTTAAAAATGTAAATTTTGTTTTTTTATATTGTTGAATAAAATTTAGTACTGTAAATATGAAGAACTCATGTTTAATTGTGAATTAGTGAAAGTGGGATAGAAAAATTATATTGTGTCTTATCTCCATTTCCATTGAGACAAGCCAATAAAATAGAGTTTGATCTCCTGAAGCAACAACAAGTGGATTTTAAACTCTAGAGTCAGGCGCATGTTTCAAAGGCTTAAATGTGAATGTAGCTAATTGCGCTCTTGACTATTTACAAGAATCTCGACTCAATTCAACTATGGAGAAAATGATTCCAATGGAGTACGAACACTTGCCAAGAATGAATTTCATTTAAAGAAAAAAAAAAAAATGAAAACAAAAAAAAAACAAAAAAACAACAGAACGTTAATTAACGAGATCGATGACTTAATTCTTAGCCGGTAAATAATAATTCTCCTTACGTAGGCGACTTTCGCATATTGAAATATGTAAAATGTAGAAATCCGAACAGACATCAATTATCCCATATTAAACAAACTCGTTTGGAAACTGGACCTCGAAGACAGAGGCTGAGGGAAACCTCTTGAGTGACGAATGAGGAGCCAAACCAGTCGGATTCTATTATACATCAGTAATTACCAATGAACTCACGACCAGAACAGAAACAGAAAACGGTGAGTATTGGATGGACGGACGGATGCCCTGACGAACCAAAATCGAGATAATATCGAAATATTGGATGGAGGAACATTTCAGGAAACTCTCCACTTGGTAATTATAGTCACGTAGTAAGTTTGCAATCAAGTTTTGCAGCATTTCTTCTTCAGCTTTTAATTTTCCCCTTTAATTGAAGTTTAAGATTCAATTCAAATCGAACATCTGTTTGGAAAAGAGCTAGCAAGCAACTCTCGTTGGTGGTATCCTGTTTAAAAATTATTAAATGAAAATATGTTATCAAACATAAATAAAAAACAATTTTAATATTCTTTCTCGATAATTAATAAAATTATATATATAATATGAAATCATTCTTTTAATTTTTTTTTTTCAATATTTTGTTGTGTTTTCTGTATAAATATGAATATAATTTTAACAAATTTGAAATAATACATTAAATGGTTATTTATTTATTTTTTTGTTGCATTCTCTTATATAAATTAACATTTCAAATGATTAATTTTATAAAATAAATAATTTAGAAAGAAAATAAAAAAAAAAATAATATCATTCGGTTCATGTCGCAAAAGCAAATTTGTTAATTTTTTTAATTGTATTATATAGGTATATATATATATATATATATATAGATATATAATTATTTATTTATTATTATATGAAGCAATGGAAATGCTATCAAGAGGGTATGGGGTGTAGCCAAGCAAATATGCGACAAAAAATTCTATAATAAAATTGTTGAATATTAATAATTATAATAATAATTTATAATAATTTATTGATTTTCGAGTAATGATAAAATAGAATACAACTTATAAAAAAAAAGAGAAAAAGAGATGGGTTATCGTTTCCAAATGATTAATTTAATTTTTATACAAATATTATCTAAATAAATTGTAATTAAATAATAGGAGAAAATTAATATATAAATTAGCAGATATATAAATCTAAATAAAATAAAAAAAACAGTAAATCGCGTAATTTGAATTTATTGAAAAAAATAAAAACTATTAATTGATTTGTCAAATTGTTTTTTTATCTATAATTATTAATGGTACTAATCGATATAGATACTAAGTATATTGACAAATATATATTAAAATTAAAAAACAAAAACAAAAAAAGAATCAACATATAAAAAAATGATAGGAGTAATTGGATAAAAGCGAACGGAAGAATGTGAGAACTGCGGCCAAGGATTTTCAAGTTCAATAGTTTCATAAGAATAGATAAATAGATAGATACATTAGTTTAACAAATTTATTTATTATTACTTAATTAATAGAAATTATATTCAAAATCTATTTGAATGATGAATGAAATTGCTAATAGAATTTGAAACTTTTAATATAAATAATACATACTATAAAATTCAAATTTTACTTTTCTTTGTATATTTTTGTTTTCTTTGTAAATATAATTTAACAACTAATTATCTAGTTTAACCCATTTAGACCGAAGGTTTTTTTTAGCGAATTTTTTCGTGATATTCGAATATGTTACATAAAATGGTGTAAAAACAAAATTGTTTCAAATAACTTTTTTTTTATCTTTTCTAGTTTTTGAGATACAAGGTGTTCCGAAATCGGAACACTAGGCACAAGGACTACCTTCTCATGACATTTGAAGAATATACATATAAACTGTTTTTTCATAATTATTTGGTGACTTTTGAATACTAAAACTAGTCTTGTTGTTGTTATTATCATAAATATATTTATTATATATATTACAAATATAAAATTACTAAAAATAACATTTACAAAAAAATATTTACTTATTTTGTGTATGATATTTCGTCAAACATTTAACATATAATGCAGCATCACACTTTTCACATTTGAATGTTGTGTTTTTATGGCAATGTCGACAACGTATTTGTTTATTTTGATTCACTATATTATGATTCACACCATCCTATCTTGAATCAATGCTGCACTTCTGTGATGGTCTTCCCTTTCTTCCAGTCTCTGCTGGTTGACCGTAGGTCTCCATAAAATTGGATGCTATACGTCGACGAAACTCCAGAAGATCTAAAATCTAAAGGCTTTTTTTCTATTGTCCTTTGTAATTGCCAAGCATTTTGTAAAATTACTTCGAAACAAAATAACAGAGGGCTTGAGTACTATTTTTTTCCACGTATGGATGCTCGATATTTCGCAATATTTTCATCAGCTCTGTCGACAAAAATTTTAACATGTTTGGTTGTTGAATCTGTATTCTCTTTTTTTCTTTTTGAGAATAACGATTCACTAGGCCGGAGGTTCCCAAAGTGGTCTATATCGACCCCTAGGGGTCTATGGCAACCTTCAAGGGGTCTACGGCAGCGAATAACAAATTTGGGTGTCCATGAAATGAATATGGGGGTCTACGTGTTTTCCCGACATGGCTCTAACATTTTTTGATTTTTTCAATATGTTTTTAAAAAAAAGGTAAATTGTTTTTCCGACATGACTTTTTAAAACATTTTTTGATTTTTTCAATATGTTTCTAAAAAAAAAGTAAATTGTTTTTCAGACATGACTTTTAAAACATATTTGATTTTTCAATAAGGCTCTAAAAAAAAAGGGTAAAATTTTGTTATAAAAAATCAAAATCAATTTAGGGGGTCTACGACACAAAAAAGTTTGGGAACCTATGCACTAGACCAATAGGATTGATTCCAGCTCCTGATGAAGCAACAGTGACAACACTGTTGTCATGCCATTTGCAAACAATATTGTCTACTATCACTTCTGTAGTCAAATGCACCTCTTTCTTTTTTCTTCATAATTTTGTCTGATTGAAGTGAAGGCTTATCAGTCCGATCTTTCCTTACGGTTCCTGTCGCATGATGGCCCATTGATGTGTTTATCGAGTAAAGAAATGCTTGTAAAAAAATTATCAAATATGAAATAATATTCTCCAAGATGTTTCTTTGTTAGTGTCTTAACAAATTGAAGTACCACCGATGCACCGACGCCATATTCTTGAAATTATTTTCTTCGTTCGAGAAAGTTACTGCACAGTAGAAGTAAAAACATCTTCATCCAAGTTGGAAATAAAAGTACCATCGTAGACTAAAGAACCTGGTAAATTATTTATAGTTCCGCCTTCTTCATCTCCAGAATCTTCATCCGAATGCTTTTTCAGGCGGCTCGATGATTATACCGGTTGCTTCAAAATTATGTTCTACTTCTAGATTTTCTATGATTTCATTTACGGATAAAATCTTGGGCATCTTGGGGAAGGGCAACAAAATAAAATTCATTGACTTATGAATGTTTTAAATTTAATTTATAGAAAATTTTTTCTTTTATTGTATGAAATTACAATTATAATAAATATATATTTATTTTTTTTTTTTTTATTATAAATGTAAAGTTTTTTGAAACAAAATATTATAATTGTTACTAAAATAAATCAAGAAATAATCAGAAATAATTAGAAATTATTAGAACAATCATTTCTTCACTATCATGTGATAGTAGTGTATGTGCCTAGTGTTCCGAAATCGGAACACCTGACTTTATGAACCCATAATTACGACAATAACAAAAATTTCTGTGTAGTGTGTCTACAACACGTTAGTGTATATCCAGAAGATAAGTAATAACAAAAGAATATATTTATAGAACCAAAAAAGTAAAAGTAATACTAACATGAGTTGAAAGAAACGTTGCAAAAACTGTCCTATTTTTTACTTGAATCTTTTTAACCTCATAGCGACAGTGTTACAGGTCTATGCACATTTAAATAATTAATACAAGCAAGCAACACTATCACTATCACCGACTAGGTGATCAGAACGCACTTTGGTGTCGACATTAATAAATAAAAAAATAAAATAGTGACTCGAGTCGAGTGTTCCGAAATCGGATCACTAGGCTCAAATGGGTTAAAATAACCACATGTTTATTTGATATAATAATACATAATATTAAAACAAATTTCAATCATTTAATATTTAATTAGAAATTAATTCTTATTCGATTATATCACGAAGGATGTTAAAATGGAATTAGATCCCAGTAAATTTGTAATTTTTTTTTTCATTTGTTGTTTAGATTGACTGCTTTCCTATCAATTATTATTTATTTGAATATCAATTATTTTCAAATTAAAGTAACTAAATAATTTACACATAATAATTATTGAATATGAATATGACATTAAATATATATATTAATATCTACATATTATTAATAATAAAGTAATTTTGTAATTTATTAGTTTTATTATCGATTTAAAATAATAAAAGAGCGTCATTCGATTTTAGTGAGCGATAATATTAAATTCCAAATGGCTGAGACTAAGATTAGACATCATCATATGAAAAATGTTTTTTGATCACGATATATCTGATCATTATTTTTGAATTTATAGGAATTATTGACCTCTGAGATGATGAAAAACTGGACTGTTGAACTAAAACTGAATTTTAGATAAATCATTTATATGGAATGAAAGAGTGAATGAGTTTCCAACATTTCATAATTTAAATGACATCAGGTATTCTCAAAAAATATTCAATTGAACTTTTTCAACAGATAAAACTATTTTTTTCATTTATCGATTATTATATTTTAATAATAATAAAGGTATGGTTTACTTATAAATCACTCCTGTTTTTTCCGAATATTTTTATTTAAAATTAAAATTAATCTATAAATATAAATGTTTTTTTTTTTAAAATTTTAGATTTTGGAAATTTATTTATTATAATAAATATAAAGACTATTAATTCTTAATATTAATCATTTATTAATATTATAGCTTATTTTCTTATTAATATTATATTAGCAATAATATATATATAAGTTTTAGATCTTTAGATAATTTATTTATTTTTAATATTTTAGTTTGGCGAAGACTACTTAACGAGGAATTACATGACCTCTATGCATCTCCAGAAATAGTTAGAATTATAAAATCGAGAAGGCTGCGATGGGCAGGGCTCGTGGCTAGAATGGGAGTGGAAAGAATGGCGAAAAATATATTGGTGGGGAGACCGAGTGGGAAATGTCCACTTGGAAGACCAAGGGTGGGTGGATAATGTGGGAAGGGATGGGAGAGAGATGGGAGAGGGTAGGGACTGGATGGTTGTGGCTCAGAATAGGGCTGCTTTGAGAAGTGTAGAGTCACAGAGATAGATAGATTAATATTTTAGTTTAAATTTAACATTTTATTTTTTTCATTTTTGTCTGGCTGTAAATATAATAGATAAATTTCAATTTCAATAAATTTCTTAAATGAAAATAAAAAAATTATTATTAAAAGATCTACTTTAAAAAAATGAGTTGACTATTTTTTTATGAATTTAAAATATTCATATTTTAAAATTAATAATATAATACAATTATAATTTATATTATATAATTTTTTATTTTTATTAATAAAGAAAATAAGTAATAAGTGAAGTTATTTTATTTTTAAAATGTACTTAATGTCCTTAATCTAAATTTTAATTTTATCTATGAGTAAGTTTATAAATAAATATATATATTGACGTTATTTAGACTAAATAAAAATAAATAATTTATTAAAGGATACAAAATTCTGTGATATATATACATTTATATAACCAAGTTAATAAGCATTCATTAAACGAAATCTTATATCACAATAGGAAGTAAAATGAGAATAATCAAAATAAATAGTATTTTTTTGAAAGTTCTGCCTTGGGAAATTTGGGGTTTGAAACTGATTTCAGCAAAGAAGAGCATAATTAAAAGAAAAACAAGTTTATTTTTTTACGCAATTGGAATGGTAGACGGCAGGTTGACAAGGACCCCAAAAAGCAACCAAACCTGATAGCATTGACCCAATCCATGATGAATTTCATCATAAACATGTCAAAAAGGAGGGGGGTTTCCTTTAATTGCCCATTGATTCCAATCCAAGCTGGATGACCTCCGTGGCCCTTGGGATATGCGTCGATTCCAAGTTTATCAACCATTTCTAAATCGTAAATCGTAAATTAATCTTCTTTCCATCTAATCCATTTAAAAAGAAGAGTTAGAAATAAAATCCCTTTTCAAGCAGAGGGCAAAAAAAAATACTCGGTCAAATTTAAAGATGTTGAATTCTTCACAAATATCAATGATTTTATTTGGCTAGTTGTTCCGGTTCGTTTTTTCCTACCGCTCTTAAGGAAATATTAAATAATTCGTTTTTATGTAATCGTGTTGTTTAATTTTTTTTATCACATAAGGTCAATATAAATATGATAAAAAATTTGAATTATCTCAAATAAGAAAAATTGTATTATATATATATAGATATATATCATATTTATAAATTTTTATAAACAGTAGCTTGAAAGAAAAAATGTCAATAAATAAAAATTAATGAAACTATAGTTTTAGGGGCTTTATCCTTATCATCATAAGAACATATCATTCAAGAATAAATATAAACTTGTGAATCAATTCATTAAATTTTGATTTTGTCCAAAAATATTTTATTTATATTTCTCAATATTATTATTATTAATTTACAAGATTGTATAAGTGATTATATTATTTTTGTTATTTATGAGAAGGGAAAATGTTTTATAAATAAATAATTAAATAAATAAATAATATAATTTAAATAATAAATAAATTATAAACGATAAATATACTAAATTGGAAGTAAAATATGAAAAACCTCTAAGTACAATAATTAATTAATATTATAATAAAATTTAAAAAAAAAATCATAATGTAAAGATCTGTAAATCTGATTTGAATATAATTTAAATAAAATATATTAATATATAAATTAAAATAATAATATAAAATATTTCCTGATCTGCGGACATTAGACTGTCTGGTGAATGATCACTATTTAAAAAAATATTATTGTATAACCCTGAGACTAGCCATTCTTAGTGGCTTTACTTACATTGATCAATTAAAGAACGTATTTATATCAATGCTATCATTCAATAAATAAATACAATTAAATAATAAAATATATAAATTAAAATCTTATTATAAAAAAAATGTTAATATTTTTAATAACATTATAGAAAAAAAAATTTAAATATTTAATTTTTAAATATTTTTTTGTAAAATTAGACCCCATTTGTTATAGTACTTGTGAACTTTTTAATTTCTTTTATTTTAAATTTTTTAGCTAAATGAATAAAAATTATGCGAAAATTCGATATTAAAATTGTTTATTTTAGCATAATTTCTATTAAAAATATTTTAAATTTTATAAAAGAATAATAAAATAATTAGTACTTTAATTGTATAATAAATAGTTCTATAATTTATTAATAATATAATACATTATACATTAAAAAAAATGAAATGTAAATGTCTATTTAAAATAAATTTTCCATTGATTGCTTGGAATTAATATATTTATTCTTCTCTTTATTACATATTTTATATACAATATAATCTAAAATAATTGTAAAGTTGTATACAAAATCGTGGAGCATATAACCATTACCAAGATGCCACCATTTCACATTTGAAATAACTTAAACTTAATAATCTTTTGAGTATTTAAGTTAAAGTATGAGTGACTAGAGGCATTTTAAAAGTGAAATTGTGACACCTTAATAACCAATAATTTTGTATGCAAACTTCCAAATGTTTTATAGTTACCTAATACATCTGATTGGTATTTTTGTTGATATATTTTACAAAATCTCATCACTGAAATGTAAATTGTTTTAATAGGTACTTTTAAGAAGTTATTATTATTTTTTTATTTTTTGAAAAAAATAACCTAATGAAAATTTCAAAGAAATCTGCCAATTAATGTTATTTCGAAAATCGTCATACATTTATAAATTAGCCTTCAACGGTATACAAAAAGGTCGAATTATAAGTAGCAGCGTTTATTAACAACATATAATTAACATAATGTTTTGACAAAGAAAGGAAATGATTTTCAATGCAATTCTAGACGCATTGATATATCATATATATATTGAACACTAAATAGTTACTAAAACTAGAAAATTCAGTTTAAAAACATACTTGAAATCAAAATAAAAAATAACAAAATTTTGAAAAAATTATATTTTTATTTCACAACATATATTAATATAAATTGTTAATGTAGATTTTCAATCAAATATTTTCTTCAATTAAATAAATAACAAAATCCTGAATTAATAAATTTCTATAAGTATTATAGTAGTTTTAGATGATTATAATGAACAAGTTGACATACTATAATAGAGAGAATGCAAACATAATAAATATTAGAGAACAAGCCCACATCTACTCGATTTATAGAGCCTTGAAAACTATTTTAGCCAGAAAAGTAACTAATAAACTAATATTGGACTTTAATCGATATCTTACTTCCATTTGAAATAATAATTATGGGGTATTTTAGGGATAAGTATGATAAAAAAAATTCATTTTTTAAAAGTAGATGACAAAATAAATTAAATGTAAGATCCAAGGACAAAAATCAAATAATGAAAACGAATATTAAAAAATCAATCTCTTCCATACCTGGTTTTGACTATATGATAAATGTATAAATAATTAAATAACAAAACTATAAAATATAAATAAATCGAGTAAAATAATTATTTTAACTCAAAACACTGAAATAATGAATTAACTCAAGGATGAATATTTACATCTATCTAATCTATTAACATTATATTTATATCTATATCTATATATATATATGACTATATATGGTTCGCCTTATTCATAAAATTACATAATCTTATATACATCACTGAACCCTTTTTTAATTTTCAAAATCAAATCAATTAATTAAAAATCATTAATATCAAATTTATTTATATCAAAACTTAT